>QODF01000014.1:4127535-4163646 GCA_024372805.1 Oostethus manadensis
TTGGTGCAGCGTCTGCAGTGATGCGGACTCTGCACCGGTCTGTCGTGGTGAAGAGAGAGCTGAGCCAAAAGGCAATGCTCTCGATTTAACGGTCGATCTACTTTCCTACCCTCACCTATGGTCATGAGCTTTGGGTAGTGACCGAAAGGACAAGATTGCGGGTACAAGCGGCTGAAATGAGTTTTCTCCGCTGGGTGGCTGGGCTCTCCCTTAGAGATAGGGTGAGAAGCACTGTCATCCGGGAGAGACTCGGAGTAGAACCGCTGCTCCTCCGCATTGAGAGGAGTCAGATGAGGTGGCTCGGGCATCTGGTTAGGATGCCTCCCGAACGCCTCCCGGGGGAGGTGTTCATGGCACGTCCAACCGGTAGGTGGCCTCGGGGAAGACCCAGGACACGTTGGAGAGACTATGTCTCTCAGCTGGCCAGGGAAGGCTTCAGCATCCGCTGGAAAAAGCTAGACAAAGTGGCCGGGGAGAGGGACCTCTGGGCTTCCCTGCTTAGGTTACTGCCCCCGCGACCCGACCTCGGATAAGCGGAAGAAAATGGATGGATGTATGATGTCAGAAGAAGGCAAAACAAAAACTATCAGAGCACCGGAGGCACACAATGGCCACCGGTAGTGTAAGCATTTTTTCCCCACTAATAAAGACACTCGTACTCAGTAACTTATATTTGTAATATGAATATGTAATGTATTATGTATATGTAATATGAATAAACAAAAACTATGCATAATGGAGATGAAATCCGAAGCAACTGTGTGTAAAAGACGCGTTGCCAAGCTCGTGGTCTGGCCCTTGTCACTTGTGTTTGCATGTGCGATTAACTTGTATTACCCAATTCATTATGATCACTGTTGCAATTCTCGGTTACACAATCAAAGATGTCAATCTGTTTAGTTTATTTACAAATAACCACATCCATATCAGATCCACTGGCCACGAATGAGGAGCAGGATGAGGTGGCAGACGGGGCAGCCAATATACAATGAAATGTGCCATTTTGGAGAGTTCAAACAGTGGTTGTTGTGATTATTAAATGCATTCAAATGTTCCTGACATTGTGTAAACCAGCCTGTGGGGTTTTGGTGACGTGTGCGTACTGTGCACTAGTCAGCCAAATTACCAATAGACCGGCTGCGCTTCGCCTCGCGCCGAGAGTAGAGCAGATGTCCATCCGAAGGCCTCCAGGAGGCGCTATTATATCCCTCAGGAAAACTAATAATTACTCGATGTCTTTTATCCCTTCTGCGATTAAGATGCTAAACTCTGACTAAATCCATTTTAAACAATAGATTGTTAATATCTGTTGTACAAATTCTTGGAGGGGTATTGTACAGCAGTGTTAAGTTAACTTACGGCAATGGCTGATAGTGCTGACATGCTTCATTTTATTGTTTGTCATTAATCTGGTGTGATTATAGATAGATGAATGCGTGGCTGCTCAGCTACAAATGAACAGCCCCATTGGGGATGGCTGATAAAGTTTTCTAAAATCTAAAATAAATATATATTATATTATATATGTATATACTGTATATTTGAATGTGTATTTCTTGATATTTTCTCAGCTGAGGAAGGCATATGGGAATGTCTACAGTGTGTACCTTGGTCTGAAACCAGCGGTTGTTATCAGCGGAGTCCATGCTTTCAAGGAAGCTTTAGTGTCAAAGGCTATTGATTTTGCTGGACGGCCCCAAGACCTTTACGTGAATGACACCACTAATAGAAAAGGTGAGACATACAGTCATGTAAGACAAAAAAAACAAACTGCTGTAATAAAAAGGTGTAAATGTCGCACCCCTAATGTGTTGCCTGTCCTATTGTGTGTTTATTTATAAATCACCATGTGGGGGCACTGTTATTAGACCTCAAAATGAAATCCCGTATGTCAGATTGACTTAAAGTTTTGCACATAATTACAAATTATTGTCCGCACCTTTAGGGAACAGAATAGCCATAGAATAGCACATTTTGGTTGAAAAACATTCCCTGGGTTACTTTGTCTTAATCACGCTCTTGTAGGAGTAATCTTGGCTGACTATGGTACAAGTTGGAAAGAACATCGTCGCTTTGCTCTAAAGACGTTGAGGAACTTTGGTCTCGGGAAGACGTCAATGGAGGAAAGGATTCTTGCAGAGACTCGGTTCATCACGAATACACTGGAAAAGAGCATTGGTATGGCAAGTGTGGTTGCTTGCATCGGACACTCAGTTACTCTAACTTATATCTGCATCATACACCAACGTGTCATTATTCATTATCATCCCTAATAGATGCAATTGTTTTACATAAACATGAAATGAAATGTCTGCGTGTAATGTAATGTAACTGGGCTGCTGTCTTGGCCAGAACTCCCTTGAAAAAGAGATATATAGCGATATGAAGGTTAAAAAATAAATAATAAAAAAATACTCAAATTTAATATGTTGTCATTTTGATGTGGATAGACATTTTCAGTGCTGATTTGATGGGATACTAGTGTATGTACACAGTACACAGAATTACTTTTTAATTTATGACCATGCAAGTGTGGATTTTGATCGTTTGGTGTTGTGTCAGTAAAATGATTTGGCATCTCTGAATAATGTTTCTTTTAAACTCTGTTACAGGCAAAACCTTGAGTCCTCAACTTATATTTCATAATGCGTCCTCCAACATCATTTGCCAGGTTCTGTTTGGTAAACGCTACAATGATGATGAAGAGTTCATCAAAGTGATTGTTCAATGTTTCACAGAGAATGCCAAGTTGGCTAATGGGCCGTGGGCAATGGTGAGTCCAAGTATTTTCTGTGGCAATAACCAGACAAAGAATCACTCTAATAAAATGTTAACCAACATTTTCACAGAATTTTTAGCAATAAAATTTCCCACATTTGGACATTTTACTGGAAGTTACTGATGTCTGACACAAACCCTCTATTCTAGTCAGTAGTATAGCATTTCAATCTGTGTCAAAGTTATGTTTATATATCTATACATCTATATATGTTTTGTTAGGTCAACAATTCTGGTTAATGTGGACTGTATAGATAATTTAGTTGAAACAATTATTTCACTGGATTGTAGAATGACGTTTAAAGGCACCGTTACACATTTGATTTGTTTTTATCGTTATTACAGCTCTATGACTCCTTACCAATGATCCGTAGACTGCCTCTGCCCTTCATGAAGGCCTTTGAAAATGTCAAGGTAGGATATATGGCTTTGTAGTACTCGCCACGTCTCACAAAACCAAATTTTGACTTTCTTGTCTTGACTTGAGACTTAACTCATGACCTCAGATTGAAGATTTGACATATACTTTGGGCTTGCAAAACACTGACTCTTTACACCTCTGCAGTCCACATTTTGAGACAAAAAAGTCCAGATTTGAAAATCATCATAAAATAAATCAAAAGGACTAGATAAAAGATGGAATTGAATCACACTGTGGAGTACAGCCAGGTGAAGCAAAGCCTCTCACAAGCTAAAAGTTAACAAATACTGTAACTCAGCAGTGCGTCACTGCAGTACTTGCTCGTTTCAGACCATCAAAAAAAGATAAAATCTTAAACACTAACTGATAACCTTCACATACAGTATCTGTTTTGTTTGTTTGGCACTGCGGGTAGAGGTTCAAAGGTTGTTTCAGACTGACTCTGAACACTTGCATGTTTAAAGTAAATGGTTTGGGAGCAACTAGTGGGCCGGATTCTAACGGCGGGGGTGGGCAGATCCTGTGCAGGTTCACAGCCGAGACCAGAGATCAAAAAGGTTGGCGACCACTGTGAGGTATCAATGTATGTCTTTTTAAGTACTTTGAATGTATGTGTGATTCTGCACACTGGTACAGAACATTGGTACAGCATTTTAAAACTATAACTGTCCTAAAATTTATAAATCCTAAATTTTCATTGACAATATTGTGATACAATTTTCGAGCAATATTGCTCACCCCTACAGAAGACACATGAGTGATAATGCTTGGTTGTACTGCCACATAATTGGGGGAATACATTCCCTCCCAAACACCATTGTTATGTAAAAATTTAAATATGATTACCCAAAGAGATTTTTAATTGAGCCGAATAAAATCTTCAGCGATATTTTTTTCTGTTATGCTACTTGTCTATGTTGAAAATAAATGAGTTTATGTGAGCTTTCTCTATGTTTTTTAGACTTGTCAAAAACTTGCAAGGCATGTGTTGGCTGAGCACAAGAGTACCAGAGTCCCTGGACAGCCACGAGACTTTATGGACTGCTATCTGGATGAATTGGAAAAGGTCACCAAATATTAATATAATAAACTGAAATGCATTTTAAGATAATTCCTAATTGATAGGTCACAGTTTACAGAATAAATCTTGCTAAGGATTTAATTTCATATTGTCACGTAGAATATAAATTTCATTTAATCCTTTTGTGTTTTCAAACAACAATTCTTATTTAGAATGATGATGAAGAAGGCTCCACATTTTCAGAATCCCAACTCCTCATGTACGCTCTAGACCTTCACTTTGCTGGGACAGACACCACGTCCAACACCCTCCTGACTGCCTTCCTATATCTTATGACCCACCCGCACGTACAAGGTAACACAATTCAGGCTCACAGCATTTCAGTAGCACTATACGGCATCTAGGGGTTTAATTTTAAGGAATTCTAAGTAGGACTTACTAAAGGTCTTGTGGTTGGTCTTCAGTGGTTGGTCTTCAGTGCTGAATCAGTGGTGTGAATGGTTGTCTGTCTTGTCTATGTGTCCTGTGATTGACTGCCGGCCAGCCCAGAGTGTAGTTCACCTTTCTCCCAAAGTCAGCTGGGACTCCTCACAACCTTGAACAGGATAAGTGGTAGAAAATTGATGGATTGGGTGAACGTACTTTTTCCCTATACATATTCCCTTTCAGCAAGAGTAATTGTAGAATTCTGATTTGTTTGATAAAGTACACCAGAATGAACAATGAATGAGTGATTATGTGGTAACAGTGGTAGTAGTAGGATTAGTAGTAGTAAGTACTCATTGTGGACATGAATGCCATACTAATTTGGGGTTCTTCATGTTCTTGGTCTCTCTTGTCCTTGGTCTGCACACTCTTAGTCCTTGGTGATATAAAACTGGCTTCACTGTGGATAATTACACTGGTCTTCCAGCAGTTTCCAGTTCATGGTAGGCTTAAGCCTTGGTTCCTGGGTGGTTCCTGAACATCCTAACCAATCTCCGTTAATTTGAGAGTGACATTTGGGATGCTCTTGCAGACCTTGGCACAAGTGCCGACACATCTCAAATGTAATGTACAGTATGTACAGGTATGTACAGTATTTCAGTCTGTATGCATAGTTTTGACCCTTTGTAAATTAGGGACATTTCCTCGAAAATTTAACAATTTTGCACCAAGTTCTACCCTGTGATGACTGTCTGTAAACACCTATTTGGAACTTTAGCTGGAATGGAGAATATAACTTTTGAGATGTTCTTTTTGTTATTGACTCTTTTGAATGATTCAAATCATCTCAATCCCACTGACATGCCTTCCGTAGAGGAAGCAGAGTCTGAGGATACGTAAGTGGACACTTCTATCACCGTAGCTGATGTAATTGGGGTAGTTAAATCACTCCCCAGTGGCAAGGTCTCCGGGGGTAGACGAGTTCCGCTCGGAATTCCTCAAGGCTCTGGATGTTGGGGGACTGTGTTGGTTGACACGCCTCTACAACATTGCATGGAAGTCAGGAACAGTACCTCTGGACTGGCAGACCGGGATGGTGGTCCCCATTTTTAAAAAGGGTGACCAGAGGGTGTGTTCCAACTACAGGGGATCACACTTCTCAGCCTTCCTGGGAAAGTCTACCCCCGGGTGCTGGAGAGAAGGGCAGGACCGTTAGTCGAACCTCGGTTACAGGAGCTGCAATGTGGTTTTCGTCCTGGTCGCGGAACACTGGACCAGCTCTACACCCTTGCAAGGGTACTGGAGGGTATGTGGGAGTTTGCCCAACCGGTCTACATGTGCTTTGTAGACCTGGAAAAGACATTCGACCGTGTCCCTCGTGGTGTCCTGTGGGGGGTGCTCCGGGAGTACGGGATTGGTGGTCCGCTACTACGTGCCATTCGGTCCTTGTACAATGGAAGCAGGAGCCTGGTTCACATTGCCAGCAGTAATTCGAGCTTGTTTCCGGTGAACGTTGGCCTCCGCCAAGGCTGCCCTTTGTCACCGATTCTGTTCATAATCTTCATGGACAGAATTTCTAGGCGCAGTCAAGGCGTTGAGGGAGTCCAGCTTGGTGACCTTAGGATCTCGTCTCTGCTATTTGCAGACGATGTGGTCCTTATGGCCTCATCAGGCTGTGACCTTCAGCGTTTACTGGAGCGGTTTGCAGCTGAGTGTGAAGCTTCTGGGATGAGACTCAGCACCTCCAAATCCGAGGCCATGGTTCTCAGTCGGAAACGGGTGGACTGTACCCTCCGGGTTGGGAGTGAGGTCTTGCCTCAGGTGGAGGAGTTCAAGTATCTCGGGTTCTTGTTCACGAGTGAGGGAAGGTTGGAGCGTGAGAACGACAGACGGATCGGTGCACCGTCTGCAGTAATGTGGGCGCTGTACCTGGACCGTTGTGGTGAAGAGAGAGCTGAGCCGGAAGGGAAAGCTCTCTGTTTACCGATCGATCTACGTTCCCACCCTCACCTATGGTTATGGGTCATGACAGAAAGAATAAGATCGCGGATACAAGTGGCGGAAATGAGTTTCCTTTGTAGGGTGGCTGGACTCATTCTAAGAGATAGGGTAAGGAGCTCGGTCATCCGGGAGGAGCTCAGAGTAGAGCCGCTGCTCCTTCACATCGAGAGGAGCCAGTTGAGGTGGCTCGGGCATCTAGTCCCCCCTTGGTGTCTTCCCGGTGGAGCTGGAAGAGGTCGCTGGGGACCGGGAAGTCTGGACTTCCCTACTGAAGCTGCTGCCCCCGCGACCCGGACCTGGATAAGCAGAGGCAAATGGATGGATGGATGGATGAATGATTCAGTTATATGGAACGCTTGTAACACTCACCAGAGTTACCACTAACCAAACAAGATTCATGAGTTTAGTTTGATAATGTGGCTAAATGCTGGTACTGAAGTCAGACCAGCCCACATCCATCCATCCATTTTCTATTTTTATCCTTGTAAGGTTTGCTAGGGTATGCTGAAGCCTATCCCAGCTGATTTGGGGCAGGGTACACCCTGGACTGGTCGCGAGCCATTCACAACCTGCCCTAAAGTGATCCTCTTTTATTTGTCTCTTACGTAGAGAAAAATGACTGTATACACTGTAACGGCTGAATTTAATTACTATAATTTAACCAGTTCAATCAATATTAGTATAAGAACTTTTTCACTATTAATGTGTTTGTACATTTGCATCTCATTTACATTTATACCTACAGTACTCTAAACATAAATAAACAGAAAACGCAATATAGTGGAACATCCAACTGTGAGTACAATGATAATGTTCACATTTCAAATTCTTCTCCACACTGGCATTCCTCTTTCTCTTCTGTATCTGTCAGAGCGTTGCCAACAGGAGATAGATGAGGTGTTGGAAGGGAAGGCTCAAGTGTGTTTTGATGACAGAAATAACATGCCATACATGCAGGTAAATTCTACTCATAATACAATACTGTTTATAATAATCATGGAAATGATTTCATATTTACCAAACAAAGCAAGCAAAGTACATACAGACACAGATCTTCTTGAAATGGTTGTTAAAATACTGCAAGTTTTCTTTGTAAAAGTTTGAATCAATGTCCCCCACTAAGTGTCTGAGCATACACACAAACCAGTGACGTGGGGTGAGGTTCACAATTGGTGAGGCATTGACTATAAAAGGAGTCAGATACACAAACATGAACCCAAAATAGAAGATAAGTCTATACTTCAATTTTGACCTTAATTGAAACAATCAGGGTTTTTTAAATATTTGAGTTGCTTCAGTCAATTGCACACTGTTCAACAATTTGATAGCAAGAAAAAAAAAATAATATAAAATTAATTTCATATTTATTTTCACTGATCTCTTCTTTCTAAAAAAAGTAAATTGCATTTGGCCACCTTTACTTTTAAATGAAGTCCATGCGCCTGTCTTTTAGTTTTGAGATGTAATCCTTCATTATGTTGGGAACGAAATGGAAATAATGTGCAGGTTGGTCCTGTTACAGAATACTTTTCCGCGAGGTAAATAAGATAATGTTACATGCTGATTTTTTTTATTTTTTTTTGTACGAACTATCCTGCCAGCATGGCTGTGTAAGCAAATACGCATGGATCAGTCACGTGACGTCTGGAACGCCATGACGCTCATCTCAACACCACCACCTGCTGGTGCAGCACGGTACACACTAGGCTCCAATGTGCGCTTTTAATGGCTTTTCTGGCCGATAAGAAAGACTCAATGTAGCACACGTTCATTAAACATTATTAGACAGTCTGTTAAACGTCAGTATGTTCAGTACATGTGTGATAAAAGCTATATTATTGGCGATGTAATGAGGAAACACCAATGCCTCTTATGTGAAGCCACGTACCAATCACAGCCTGCCTGAATGGATGTGGGCGTGGTCGCACAATGAGAGCGATGACTCAACGTGACTCGTAGCTGTTCTTCCTACACATTTGAACAGGAAATATAAAAAGTTAGCTATTTTACTGATGAAATCACTGACATTATTGGATTGATAAAAAAAATCAATGTAAAACACAGACCATTGAACTAAAATGGAACAATTTAATGTAATCGTAGTTTTTTTTTTTTTTACTATTCGGTTTGTACATGCAGTGGAAACGAACAACCACCAGGGGGCAACAGTGAGGTTCAGCCTCATTTGCCGACCCTGATCGCACGTCACTGACACGAACCACCCAGGGCATTTCTTGGACCTTTGTGAGTGGCGTACTTGTATTTGTATTTGGCAATGTTGAAAAGAACTGCAAGGCGTATTTCACAATGTAACCTCTTTTTGTCGTCAGTCTCAGACAAAAACAAGTCATGGAAATATCTCATCCAATTAATGATCTGTATCTTGTAGGAAACTCTTAGTTTATATATATATAATTTTCCATTTTCTTTGTTTACCATTTATTTTGTCAATTACGTATACTTTGATGAATTGCTTTTTGTTTTGCAGCAGCCTGCCCTGGCACTATTTCATCCTTGAAATTTACTTGAAATTGAACAAAATAATTTGTTGTATATGTTTACTTTTGTCTAAATAAACGTATATAAATACATCAACAAAAAAGCACGGTAGTATTACACGCACAGTTAAGCCACATTTTATGCTTAATACAATGTGCTTAATACAGTGTTTGTCATTGTGTTGTACGTTTTTACCACTTGCTGTTGCCTTCCAAAATGATAATACAAAATAAATTATTAAATGTTTATTTTGTTTACAATTCTGGTTGGATTTTATTTTGTGTGATGCACAGATATAAATGCTGGAGAAGTGCGCGATTGCACAGCCAGACAGCTTTGAAGGAATATTGGTTTTTGAAGTCATTTTTACCTAAGATGTTATAGACCTTTAATATTGTTTTAGTCATATGCATGTCTTTATTTACAGGCTGTAATCCACGAAGTGCAGAGAATAGCCAACACGGTGCCCCTTAGTGTCTTTCACTGCACAACAAAAAACACAGAGCTAATGGGATATTCCATTCCTAAGGTAAGGACAACATTGTGGCAGTTGCAAAAAACACTCTTTGTTTGGTCTCTAGCAGAGCTTTATTTTCCAACTGCTCAGAACAACCACACAAAGGATGGAAAATATTTTGTGAAATCTGGGAAAAACCTGGGATACAAAGCACACCCCTGCCAACTGGGTGAGAGACATGCCCTCTAGTGTCCACCCCAACACTACTATATGGCTAGAAGGCCACTAATTAAATGTAGACCCCCGCCAGTAATGTTTTTCTAACAAGAGTAAAAAAAAAAAAGAAGAAAAAAGAGTTTGGTAAAATATTAAGACATTAATCATACTGTATGTCAAAATTTGATCTCAGGGTAATGGCAAAACTCAAAGATGACAGTGGAGATTTGCTGGCGCTG
Source organism: Oostethus manadensis (assembly GCA_024372805.1). Classification (NCBI taxonomy): domain Eukaryota; kingdom Metazoa; phylum Chordata; class Actinopteri; order Syngnathiformes; family Syngnathidae; genus Oostethus; species Oostethus manadensis. The sequence continues at coordinate 4,137,594 of QODF01000014.1, forward strand.
AAAAGGTGTTAACGTCCCTGCGTTAAATCATATTGGCATCAAAAAAGTATTAATGTGAGCGACTAAGTTAATGATTAGTTTTTTGCAGAATGGCTCACAGTCTGCAGATCACTGATGCTGCTAATCAGAGACTTTTAACTATCATCTAGATGACAGGGATGCACAATTTATCAAATTTAAATTTCAATCTCAACTTGAGATGCTTTTCAAATTCAAAGTAATTTTAGATGATTACATTAAGATGATCGTTGACAACTTTAATGTTTAAAAAACAGGTTCCGCTGTGTATCAAATCAAGCCCTTTCATATTCAACAGTCAGCCAACCACCGGGGCGAACAAAAGCTTTGGGCAGGGGTCAGCAACCTTTACTAAAGCAAAAGCCCCCTTCCACTAAAGCAAAAGAATGTGGCGCAGGGGTCACCAACCTTTTTAAGACCAAGATACCTGGTCTTGGCTGTGAACCTGCGCAAATTCAACCAGTAGCTCGCGATCAACGGGTTGGTGACCCCTGGTCTGGAGCCACAAAACATAACACAACCTATAAACCTTTAAACTTGTATCTTTTCTAATGTTGCCTGTTAGAACGGCAGAATACAACAAACAAGTGCAGTGTGCATGTGTAACAGTTGGATAAAAACTCACTTTAGAACTGTGTTGCGCAGTGAGTTGAAGGCTTTAACCTTCCTGGCAAAGGCTGCCTGACTTAACTCTCAATCAGCCAATACATTTGTGGTCACCACTGTTAAACAAGTGTAAGCCAAATTTAAAATAAATTGCTACTTATCAGAAAATATTATTTGATATTGATATTATTTGAAAATGTCTTTCAGTGTTTTTTTTGTTGTTGTTGTTGTTTGCCAATTTCTCGCCACGTTTCAAGCATACAGGTCGGCTCAAACTTTCCTTTTCCTCACAATGACAGCATTTTTTTTGTATTATGTCAAATAATAGGATTGACCAATTCAACGATTCGAAAACACAAAAGTCATAGGAACTTGCATGTCTCAAACGCAGGCAGGCACACGCCAGCCAGTGTTTGTAAAAAAAACAAAACTTTGAGCTCTGCGAAGGCAGCCACAACAAGGAGGATGAAGAGCCCCAGGTTGCTGACCTCTGGATTAAGGCGCTGCTAAATTACGTAACTAGAAAGCAAATTGTTGTACAATGTCAAAGCCAAAGGTGACAGTACAGCAGCTTTTAGAGGTAAGGCACTAAAGCAGTGGTTGCCAACCCATCCATCGTGATGGACCAGAAAATCTTTGCAACTTTCGGTCCTGAAAATATTAGGAAAAATAAGTGTATCATCCCATCAGTGCCCTTCCCTCCTGACAAGCATGCACGCACTTTGACACTGAATGTATGCCTCATCATTCTCACCAGCCCTGAGTCAGTGCAGTGCAGCAGCTCATCCTGCACGCCACACAGGGGGCGGTGCTGTTCTGCCAGTGGATGATTTTTTTAGCACAGTGAGGTTTAATTCAAATTAAAACTGCATTATGAGATGTATTACACGCAGTGGTAATGTTTTACAGCAGCAGTCCTTAACCTTTTGTGCTTGGTGAAGACAAACACTTACTCACTTAAGCCTAACATACAGCATTACCATGCTGTTATACCTGAATAATAGTCATTTGACCTAAATAAGAATCTTTACACAAGACCACCTACATACCTCCTATAATTTGCTTTGTTTGACTCTTTAGGGTACAATGATCATCCCAAACCTGACCTCTGTGCTGCACGAGGAAGGCCAATGGAAATTTCCTCATGAATTCAACCCAGAAAACTTCCTCAATAGCAAGGGAGAGTTTTTAAAGCCTGAGGCTTTCATGCCCTTTTCTGCAGGTACGAGCACTTAATAACACCTACACGGATTTAACTGACATTACTATAAAGGACTTATCCCTAACTACTGTCTCAGGTCCTCGTATGTGTCTTGGTGAGGGTCTGGCTCGTATGGAGCTCTTCCTCATCATGGTGACTCTGCTGAGGAAATTCAAGTTCATCTGGCCTGAGGATGCTGGACAGCCAGACTTCACTCCAGTCTATGGGGTGACTCTCACTCCCAAGCCTTATCATATGAAGATCCAACTAAGGCCAACTAAGTGAAGCGCAATGCACACATAAAGTTACAAAACCACGTTGTATCAGCTGTCAAATGCTGTGGCATTCTAATGTTGCCTTTTTTCAACTAGTGGGTTGCAAACCAAAAGTTGTTTTAGACGCTGGGGCGTTTTAGTGGGTCACCAATCTTGCCAAAACAATTGTGTAATGTCTAAGGGTGTCACAAGATCAACACATGACACAACACATTTCCAAAAAAATGTCTCAGGATAATACATAAATTAATTAAACACAAATGAAAATGAACATGGATAATTTTGCCAGCCTCTGTGAATGTTTAGGAAATTGGAAATGTCACATGCGGAATTGTAAATTAAACAGGCAAACCCATATCATTTTTGTCAGTAATCTTTTGTCTCTTCTGCCCCTGCAATGATCCAGTAGCCTGCGCAATGTGTTGTAAACAAAAGAATTACAGGAGTGTAAAGGTGACTGTAGGGGTGTTTTCGAATGTCTACAGGGCTCTAACAATGGTAAGATTGCATTAAGAAAGTCATAAGGAGGTTTTCTATGCTTCATTTAATATTATTGAATCGTACTTCACCAAAATGAACGTATCACGATCGGGTCTGGAACAAACTGACAGCAATAAACTATGGAATCACAGGCATGCCAAAATGAAAAGCAAATACTTGTGGAAATATATAGAGAATCAATAATACAAAAATATACAGATGTAGTTATAGTCTTTTTCCATTTTGTCTTTGCTTTTTCTGTATTGCCTTTCTTTTTTTTCCCTTTTGGCATTGATTTTCCTGATTTGTCTTTTCCATTTGCTTGTCATTGCATTTACCATATGGCTGAGGCTAGCTACTAAAAGCTAGTTTGAACACATTGTGAATGAGGCGCAAAGACTTCTGCAGTTTCTACTTTCTAATGGGAAATGCCATTCCAACGTGAAAGAGAAGGGGAAAACATAGAAATCTCTAATTACAACGCAGGTGCTGTTTACCATATTGCGGATAATGTCACGTGCTGTTTAAAGTCTGGACCCCAAAAGCAAAAGCGAGAGGCAAATAAGGTGAATTCAGTCATTAGTCCACAAATAACAAAAAGCAATGGTGCAGAGACAGGTGCACCATGGAACAGAAAATTAAACTGGTCTGGCTGAAGTGGTAGCTACTGAATATGTGTGTACAAAAATGGAGGAAGGCTAGGAGACTAGTTCCCGTGACACAGCATATTAATAATCTGGCGTCCTCCAGATGTCAGCGGTGACCAAGTACAAGGAGGTGTGAACAACCGGGGGTGCATTCAATAGCTCCGCCTCCAGCCAGGACTAGGGCATCTGTAACAAAGCAAACAAGGAGGAGACAGGTGCACCAAACAAGGGAAAGTGTAAGGACACAGTCCGCCCATCTCCATAACTAGACGCTACCTGGTCACCTACCTGACAATAAAAATCAGTAGAGTGGGGTCCAAAATGAGGGAGGGAGAAGCCAAGAGCGCTCCTCTGGGCCGTGCCCCTCACAGTCAACCAAGTACTGTAAACCCCTGGATGGCCATTGACTAGCCTGGAAAGGAGGAGGAGAAGGCACCTTTGGAGGATTTAGGACGTGGGTGCTAACAAGCTAGCGGAGGGGGACACATGGAACGCATGAGGTACTCTGAAGGAGTCCGAGAGGCGAAGCAGAACCAAGAGGAATTGATGACCTGTTCCACAGGGCAAGAACCGATGTACCTGGGTTGTAAATTCATGGAATTGGTGTGGAGGAGCAAATCCCGAGATGACAACCACAACCTCTGTCCAGGCTAGTACTCCAGAGCCACTAACTCCTTGGCACCCGCATGAAGGAAAGTCCACCTGAACTGCTGTGACAGGAGGAAGATGGTACGTGATGCTCGTGGATGACAAGCGAGCTTTGACTCATGTTCCTAACACAGAACCTGGGAGCAGAGTCCAGGGACAACGAACAAGCGACAGAAGGAGGGAGGGAAGGAGTCCTTGAGTCCCACTAAAGGCCCTCCAGGATACGGGACTGGGAAGGATGAAGGAAATTGAAGACGGAATCTAATAAAGAAAGTGGGTACTAATCCTTTATAGTGGTGTTATAAAGGACCTGGTAACCGATGCAGGGGCGGAGTGAGTTATCTTTCTTTTCAACAACAAAAAAAAAGCCACTACTGGCGAGGAAGAGGAGCGAATGAGTCTGGACATGAGGGAGAAGAAAATATATTCCTTTAATGCTTCCCTCTCGGGTTTAGACATGTATAGGCGCAAGGAAGGTAGTTCGGCACCAGGGTGGATATTGATACTACAATTGTAGGGGCAGAAAGCCTCCCAGAGATCACAGCAAACGGAGGGAAGCAAGGCGAGGTAGGAGAAACTGACCAGGTTGAAACGAGGAAGTGGCTTGGGAGCGTTGGCTGTCTGTGCTTCCGTCTGCCATTATAACAGAGAGGCGTTGTTGCTCTGGTGCGCATGTGTTAATTACACTAAAATATTGATTGTAATTAATCGGGCCATCAAAGTTAATGCATTATTAACGCATTAACAGAAGTTTCTTTTAAATGCACTTTTTTTTTTATGCTCAATTAACTCGCACATGTGCAGTTTGACAGGTAGAAACCGTGACCATTGGAAGACGCAAACAAGAGCAAATATTGAGCAGAATTGGAGAAAGAAAGGTGTATTGTATTTTAACTGGTAAATTTAGCTTGAAAGCCCGGTAGAGGTGGTCAAGTGGGTAGCACATTGGCCTCACAGTCAGGAGGTTAAGGGTTCTCTGTGCATCTCTGTGTGGAGTTTGCACGTTCTCCTCAAGCGTGCGTGGGTTTTCTCCAGGTACTCCGGTTTCCTCCCACATTTCAAAAACATGCAAGTTAGTTTAATTGGCAACTCTAAACTGTCCATCGGTATGAATGTGAGTGTGAATGCTTGTTTGTCTATATGTGCCCTGCGGTTGACTGGCGACCAGTCCCGGGTGTACCCCACTTCTCGCCAAAAGCCAGCTGGGATAGGCTCCAGCATACTTGCGACCCTAAAGAGGATAAGCGGCATAGAAAATGAATGAATGAATGAAGCCCTGGCAGATGGCTCTCACAACCAGACTATTATTATATGTATCTACTGCCGCTGTCATTGGAATCGTCTACTACTCGACTTGCCAGTCTACTCGACTTGCCATAGAGAAGCTATTGAATCACTGTTTGTATTTTTTAGTGTCCCAACCAGTGTTTTATTTTAGATGCGAGCCATCTCCGGCCTAATTTTTGGCTTGGAACTGTGAGCTAAAATTTGGGTATCTTGCAGCACGAGCATTAACACATCCTTAAACCATACGAACATCATAGCAATTTCATTTACCTTATTTATTATATATTATGTAGAACTATGACAAGAAAAACATCAAATTAAAAGCACAAAATGAAAACATAGCCACCATCCACCAGTGCGTGCCTGGAGTTTGTTTTTCAAAGAGGTTGTGTACTGTTGTGTACTTTGTGCATTCCCACATAGTATCAGCATTTGGGAGCAACAAAAAAGGGTAAAAAAAAAACAGTATAGCAGTCTGTGTGACTTTCTTTTTTAGATGAATAAATTATCTAGATTATCTAAATAGCTGTTGTCTGTCTTGTATGATGCCTGTCTTTTGCTTGTCTTTTCTGAATACTTTTGTTGACAGTGTTTGTTATATCTGTTTGAAATGTTTGTTTGTTTGTGTTTGTGTGTGTTTTGTTCATTATGGAATATTGTAATTTTTGTTTTATAATAATTTTGGTCTTGTTTTTAGGAAGACAGGTTTGCCATCTGTCAAGGAACAACAGATGAAAAATAGCCTTTTGGCTAATTCTGGTGCATTTGCAGTCATGCTATTAATGTACACTGTCCCTGTCAAAATAAACTAATAAATAAATAAATCTCTGCGCACTGTGTGAGAATTTGAGAAGGTGTGTGGACAAAGTGGAACAAATTTCAATTTGCATTAAACATTCAAAATCCCGGGACTTTTAACTGTATATTATTTTTGAATAAAACAATGGTCCATATTTACAAAATTGATATCCCTTTACATAAAATTTGATTGAGTTAGTTTTGTAGTTGCATATTGAATATTTTACCATAAAGACATTTACATAGCTATTCATATTATATCAAAACGTTTTTCATCTGCAATTAAATGCAAATAATTATGAGTTAACAATGGACAAAATGTGAATAATGGCTATTAATATTTTAATTGATTGACAGCCCCTGTTACTAATGAAATAAATTAGTTACTGCCATTAAGGCATAATTTTTGACAGCTCTTCTTCAAAAAAAACTATCTTCTTTTTTCTTCTTTTTAGTTTATGCTGGCACTGACCTTTATCAAAAATCCAAAGAAAATAAACGCACTACATGTAGGTCATTCTGACTGTATTAGTTTAATGTCTGTTATATGTGCTAAACACACACAATTGCTAGCACACACATACACTTGATACGATGAATGTACTGCTTTTTTCACCATGTTACCGTTCTGTATTGCTCATCTAATATTCTGTACAATAATATAGTCTTAAACCGAAGTGCCTGTTTGAAAAGTAGTTACCCTATATGTCAGGTAAGTCAGGAATTTCCCAGAGACAGGCACACAAACCATACTGTAAAGTTAGTGCATTCCTCCGAAAATAAGATTTGGGTAGTCAGGTTGTTTTATGAAGAGTTTGAACGTGAAATATACAAAATCCCAAGGGAAATCATCGGGAAAGAAGACCTCCCCCTTCCTGCTCAAACTATAACTGTCGATAGAACAAGTCATTCATTATACACTTAAACCATCATTTTCTAAACTGTTCATAGAACAACATTGAGTCATGTATGACCAACTCAGCAGCACTAGCGGGAATACAGTTGCACTAATATTGCACTATTACGTGAACCTTCATCTGACTGGAACTTGGTTCACTAAATAAGCTTTTGTGTGGACGCTCTGTTGTTTTACTGGGCGGTCTCTATATTGTCAGCTGGAGGCCAGGGGATGTGGGCCTGTTGGGGGGTGGGCTTGAATGTTGTGTGTGCTGACAAGGACTTTCTGTGATGACATTCAGCATGACTGGTGTGGCAAAGAGTACTGGAGGAAAGGAGCGAAAATAGAGAGAGGAACGGAAATATCCAAAGATCTGAAGAGAGATTAATTCATTATTTGACAGGCCAGTCAAAACAATTGAAGGTAATCAGAAACAAAGGCAAGTTTGTGCTTCACGGGGATGGAGTCAAACAGACTGAGGCAAACTTGGGAATATCAGTAACAACCTGTCACAAGTGGAGCTCTCAAACATGGAGTAGTGTGGAAAATTGGCACAGAGACATATACAGACGTTCCTCAATCTAAACAACTGGTTTTCTTGCTGTGACCGGCTGTGGCAGTGGACCAGTGTCAGCATGCAGGAGTCTCCGGGTGCTATGGGTGTAGATGGCAGCTACACCAGCAATGTTCCAGCCTTTCTCACCAAACTGTGGACACTGGTGGAGGATCCGGATACCAACCACCTCATCTGTTGGAGTGCTGTAAGTCGCTCAAAACATGTACTGTAGAGCTGTCAATGTCAACATCTGATGCCATCTGACACACAGACAAAGCATTACCCATTTTATAGTGCATGACCAACACGCTAAAGTTCCACAGGTACATCATGTGTCGGCTTTGCACCAGTGTTGAATATCAAAAAGCTACAATGGGACACTTCATTGGATTCATTTGCTTATTTCAAACATGCCTAACATTATAGTACGGAGGACTACGTGGTTCAACATGTCTTAAAAGGAGTAGGAAGAAGCAGTGCATGTTTAAACCTACCCCTTCTTGAGGTCTAAGCAATTACCGATTGCGTGTTTCATTTTTGTGTCAGGATGTTTACACTTAAAATAACTGCTGTGGGAAAGAAAAAAACATCATATAAATAAATAGATACTTATAATGTTATAAAATGAATTAATATAGCATCAAAACTGACACAATCATTATCTGCAGTAGTTAACTAATACAAACTGACAATAAAATAAATTGATAGCGCATAAATAATGAAGAAATCAATACAGCCATAAATACTGTCAAAACATTCTATAATGAATATATAAACACCTAATGAATGCAGGAATAAGTCATATCAGTGACCGTGATGCAGTGGTCTGTTGTACTGCTTATTCTGGTAGTGTTTCAATAAAGACTCGGGCTATACATTGTAACTATGGCGTCATCAATTGTCTTTTGTTTGACCGGAGATTGATGTTGAAGTCTCTCTGAAAAATGGAAAAATACTTTTTGGTTTATTTCAATAAAGCTTGACTTCCCGCAGTCCACAGCCATTTTCATACCTGACATAAGTGCAATGTACTGTATGTACAGCTAATTTATACAATTTAGTTTTTTTCTTTACAGATTTCAACCGTAGTTGAGATTTTCTTTCACGAACACAAATCTGTCCAGTTCAAAACCAATGCCTTTCTCAGCATTAGTCCATGTTTCTGATGTTGCAGTTGTTTGAAATAGTTTGTTAAATTGTATTGCCTGATATGGTTGAAACTGGCTTACAGGCGTTTGCTGTTGAAATGAGTACAGTAGCTCAGTAGTCCAGATCAATAACATTCTCCAAATGCATTAATTCTTGTGCAATAATCCATTGTGTTGTTTGGTTTTTGAATATCGATGAATGTGTTCCATCCGGCTGCGTGTTTTATTTTTAAGTTGATGTGCTTTTTTTCATTTCCTTGAATTCTTTGTTGTTTCTTTAGTACTTTGGCTTTTATTTTTAGCAGTTGGTGGTTCAATGATGACGTTTATCTCGATTCCTTAAATAGCTTAAGTGCTTTCTTGGCTATGTCTGTGTTTTGTCAGGAACTCATCCATGCGGACTGACTTATCAGCTATCAGCTTACCTGCTTCAACAGTGACGTCTTGTAATTCCTGCTGTTGTACTTTATGACCACAAGCGTGCCACTGTTATTTCTTACATACAAGGGAATTCAATATTATTTAGATCTACCCCCACCTCTTTTGATTGAAGAAAGATGACCACTCGTGGCTACTTGGAGGCAACATCAACCTGGTTCCCCCTGCTGTTCTCTACCTGCCTGGCATAAGCCCTGGGTTTAATTTCGGATCACAATCATGCCATTTATGTGTGTGCTTTGCTCCAACTCATCCACTCTATCCGGCCTCTTTATTCTCCTTCTTGAGAACTGACATGTTTCCTCTAACCTGAGACTTACTTGTAAAGCACTGTATTTTACTCTTTCAGCTCCTGGATGGAAATCTGGAAAGCTTTGCGTGTCTTTTTCTGCTACTCAGTGGTCTTTTTAAACTCGTCAAATGCCATAAAAATCCTGTAGGTTTAATGTAATTATCTGTCTGTAATTCTGATATCTCCTTGTGTTGCTCTGAATTCTCTTTCTGTTGATCTGGTCTCAAAACTCTTGTCAGTTGATCAGTTGATCTCAATATCTCACTTTAAACTTCAAATACTTCTTTATTAGATGCAGGAAAGTTGTATGTGTTTTTTTTACTGTCACATCTATTCTACTGTCATACATACTTGATCCATGGGATTGTCTTGTCTTGCGAGGCATTCCATTGTTAGGAAATCGCATTGTTTTGATGGATTCTGATGCTGGAGGCAAGGTTATTTTCAGCGAATCAGCATCTCACGCCACACCATTCAAGTAGAGAGCATCAGCACTGACATCCTGTTAAATCCATAGTGTGTAGCATCAGCTGTTAATCTACCTAACTGTGTGGCTATTGAAACTGTGTTTTTTTAAATGTATCAGTTAATGGACAGAAACACATCATGGAAAATATCACACAACCAGTTTTTGCTTTCATATTCATCTGTTCCCAACTCATCTCATGGTTGGTTGTACCTCTTAACCATTGGGCTACAGCAGGATAGAATAATAAAATGTAATGTGAATGTGTAAAAGTTTTTCAAAGTGGGCCTGAAGTTAATTAAAAGCTAGTGCACCATTATTTGGTGGGTTTTCAAAGGCTTCCTCCACATCCCCAAAACATGCATATACAGTAGATATGCACGCATAGAAGACTACAAATTGTCCGTAGGTGTGGATGTGAGTGTGGATTGTTGTTTGTTTGTCAATACCTGCTCCTTTTGCCCAAAGTCAGCTGCAATAAAGACATTTTGAATGTGTCTATTTCAGACTGGGACCAGTTTCCATGTATTTGACCAGGGCCGCTTTGCCAAGGAAGTTTTGCCGAAGTACTTTAAACACAACAATATGGCAAGCTTTGTCCGACAGCTCAACATGTGTGAGTCTTCTCTCTTTTCTTCTATATTTTCTGTCCCCTTCTCCTCCTGAGAAATGTTTACTCTTCTTTGTCTATTATGTGTGTTTAGATGGCTTCCGAAAAGTGGTAAATATTGAGCAAAGTGGTCTGGTGAAGCCTGAGAGAGACGATACAGAGTTCCAACATCTGTACTTTCTCCAAGGACACGAACACATGCTGGAGCATATTAAGAGAAAGGTACTGTACAGAATCAACACATATGCTATACAGATAAACTGTCACAGCATGATTAAATGTGCAGGTATCAATCGTAAAGAGCGAGGAGACTAAAGTTCGTCAGGAGGACCTCAGTAAACTGCTGTATGAAGTTCAGCTTCTGAGAACACAACAAGAGAACATGGAGTGCCAGATGCAAGACATGAAGCAGTGAGTGGACAGCTTGTATGTACGGTAAAATATATAAGTAAACAATTGACTCAAGCTTCTCGTGTTCATTAATAAATCATTTATATCTAAAGGCTTGGTGACAAATTCTCTAGTGATCAAAAGAAATCCACTTTTAAAATAATGTTACTTTATATTATGGTGGTGAATATCTTTCCACATGAAATGTCTCTATTTATTAAAACTTTAAAAAGCTTAAATGGCATACATTTTTTAAATGCTATTTATCATCACTAGGGGCTTGGGGGTATGCTGAGTGCCAGGTGGGGTACACCCTGGACTGGCATTTCTATTGGCTAATTTTATTGCATTGGCTATACAGTCGGCAGTATACGCAATATATTTACCAATATTTTATCATGGACTTACATCAGCAGCTAGACCACAAGATCAAAACATGACAGTATTTCACGTTTAGAGAAAAGCTCTCTCATGGGTCACAGCAGACCGGACCAATAGGTCATCCAGTTGTCAGACTGTGAACTACGGCATTGCTACTATGAATGATAATACTTTAATATTATTTGTTTTCAATTTGTCAGTTAAACAGTTCAACGGCATTGTGCTTAGGTCACGCATGCAAAGTTATAAAACATATCAAAATGTTTCTGCATTGTTTTGTGACTCGGTTAAATTAAAACTTTCTTTGTCGAGTCCTACATTTTGTCATAGTCTTGTTTCCAATATCATGTATTTGCTGATTTTAGTGTATAGTGACACCCCTACCATCAGCACACAACATAAGTCTGTGTATGTATATATGTATTTAGTACAGAAAACATTACAATATTATAATCCATATTGCAATCAAATGTAATATTAAAAAGGTGCTTCATGCTGGAATACCGTCAAATGTGACCAAATTCAAACATTTCTGCAAAGATGAGTTGCCCTAAATTCCTCCAAAGCACTGTAAGATACTCATTGCAAGTTATCGCAAATGCTTGATTGCAGTTGTTGCTGCTAAGGCTGGCCCAACCAGTTATTAGGTTCTGGGGGGGAAGTCACTTTTACACACTGGGAAGGAACAGCCCAAATAAAAAACTTCAAACTTTTGCACTGAACTATTTATAAAAGTATGATGTATTTAAAAAAAAAAAGATAAATACACTGTAACTATAATAAAAATGTAATTAGGGCAAACACTAAAAAAATATATGTTTAAAAAATTTAATCATTCAAAATGATCAACATGAATTTCTTATTCTCTAACGTGGAAGCTAAATGTATCCTGCTGTATTAGAAAAATGCATTGTGAAAAAAGGTGTGTCACTCCTGTTGCTATGATGGAACAAATCACACATGAACACAGCTTTTTTTCTCCGGAGGCTATTGTTGATCATTTTGCTGCTGTGTTCTTTGTGCGCTGCTGCAGCTGCTTTGTGCTCCGCTTTGTTTTCTAATGAGAGCAGAGAATGTTCACCTGCTCACCTGACTGGCACACACACACACAGTTAGAAACGCAGGTGAAGACACACATTCATGCACATCATACGCCTCCAGGTTATACTGTCATTGCCAACATGGGTTTTGAAGTCTCCTGGTAAAACCAGTCCTCAGTGGCGATGCTCTACAGCTCCCCTTGAAAGAACTCTGATCATTCGGGCACTCAAACCCCTCCATCACATTAAGGTGATAGTTCACAGAGGAGACTGCGGACGTTGAAGCTCATTCATTTGTTTTTCCAAGAAATTCTTAAGGCCCGCTTTTTAAAATTTTCAGGAAAATAGCACAATTTGATTCTTTTGATGGGTCTTTCTCAAATCAAGTGTTGTAGTAGAAACAATAATCAACGTATGTGGCGCAATTTGTATCAAGCCGAACACCTATTTGTATTCTAATGTACAATTTTTTTTCTAAATGTGTCTACTTCAGCTTGTGGTCATAACTTTTTCTTCTAATGTTTGCAGGCAGAATGAGGTTCTGTGGAGAGAGGTGGTCTCGCTGAGACAGAACCACACACAGCAACAGAAGGTCATGAACAAGGTCAGTCTACTTCCATGTGTTGTGGGAAATATTTATAAATATTTAATATATAATACAAATTTACAAAATAAGAGTCAGCTGGGAAAGACTCCAGCATACCCGCAACCCTAATGAGGATAAGCGGTATAGAAAATGGATGGATGGAAGTTTTTACATGGTTTCTTTAATTTAACAATCAATAAATTGATTACCTTCATTGAAATATTTCTGTCCGACTATCCCAAACTCCTGTCTCAGTGTCAGTGTTATACTGAGCAAATGAATGCAATCTGCATTTTTGGCTGGGCTACCCCTTTTTTGGATATGAAACTTCTTGTCTGTCGAGTTATTTCAGGGCTGTCAATCAAATAAAATATGTAATCATGATTAATCACCATTGTCACAAAATAACCATTGACAAAAATAATTTTTTTATCAATAACAAGTTGGGATGTCTTAGAGTAGGCGACTTTATTCAACGATTTAATATGTGTTTTGACTGTTAATTTTGCCTTCCAATCATATAGAAATTAATAACAAAAACAAAGACATTCTATGTAAATATGTATGCTCAGCTGCAAACATGGGCACCACCCTATGTCATCAGAATTGTACAATCTTGATCATATGACATTTTTTTGTGATTTGGCCATGAGTCCAATCAGACTCCTTTGATTAATCAAATAGCTGACTATTCTGTGGCACCCCTAAAACGGATCTATTCAAACTAACCTTTTCTTTGTCCATTTCTGCTCAATATTTGTTCCTGCTTGAGGCTCAACATCAACTGCGTCGCCACTGAGTTTTCTCAAACTCAAGTGTGAGTTGAGGGTCGATCATGACATGCGCACGTTAATTGCACGTAAAAATGAATAGTGGGATTGAAGGGAATTTTCGTGAACTCGTTATTTTAGTGTTAACTTTGTTAGTCCCGGTTGTAGCTATTGACGCTATGGGGTACTTGTTTCAGTTGTTCCATCTCTGAGAGTTTGTACATATTGAAGAACTGAAGATCTGATTCTGATTCTGATTCTGAACAGGTTAATTTGTCATGTTTAATACTGGGTCACTGTGTGTGTGTGTGTGTGCGTGTGTGTAACAGAGGGCGAGAGAGAGTGAAAGAGAGTGAGGGAGAGGGGTGGTTGCTGATTCATGCTGTGCTTTTTCTCTCTTTGCCAGCTAATTCAGTTTCTGTTCAGCCAGATGCAGTCCAACACACCCGGCACTGTAAGCTTGAAGAGGAAGCTGTGAGTATGCTTACATGCAGGCACACACACACATATACACACAGGGTACCAATCAACAAAAACCAGACAAACGGGGCCACAGTGGGGCAGAGGGAAGGGCTGGCTCAGCTGACAAACTAAACCATTTAACTCAACAAGCTCTGTGAATGGTGACAAGTGCTGAATCAGTCACACCCACACAGGGAGGGCAAAGCAGAGTGCATGACCCTGCTACACCCAATGTATGTAAAATGCTGCCTCAGCCTTTTTGCTGCACTGGGAAAGACACATTCACACACAAAGGTGCCAAAGTAACAGGCATTTCAGGGTCAGCATGTTACCTGGCAAAGGTGCAATGATGCCTCATGATTTACCAAGAATTGACATCATTTCCCGTCAGCCATTTTAGGGATTAAATACATTTTCCCCAGTTTTCTGCTATATTATCAGTTCATGTACAGGTAATTAGGGGTGCCATAAATACCAGAGACATTTGTCTGACCATTCAAGACTGAATATCCCACTTAAATATTACATATATCATAACATATATTAAATTGTCAAATCAAACAGAGTGTGCAACACCCATAGATATCATCTTAACAGAGTTACTGGACATAGCATGCTGTAACTGCAATTACTCCAGTTTAACATATTAAACTGTCATAATCTGTGCAGGCCCTTGATGTTGGATGACGGCTCTATTAGCCCCCCTGCTTCGAAGTTCAGCCATAGTAATCCAATGGAGCCAATGCACGAACACTTCTACATCCAATCGGTGAGACAATATTCAATTTGAACATAAAGGTACATACTGAGGTACAGGATTGTATATTCCACACTGGTAAGGAATATGGCAACCTGTGTAGTAAGACATTGCTGCTGACTCCACATTTCACACAAATAGAACTTGTCATTCATTAATTTGCTAAATGCAATGTACTGTACACTTGTCATCCGGATTGGGAACTGAACATATTGTAGAAGAATTGCCCCCGGTGTGATTGAAACTAGGAAATAGAATCTTTGTGAAAATCCTCTGCAAAACCTTTCAACAACCTGCATAGCTGTAATGTGAATCAACACTAGATGGAGGCAGTGCCTAGTGATAGGTTGTGGTTGCGCTGGCAAGGTCATGTTTTTATTTTTTTTATATATTTTGCATGGGAAACACCATCATCATTCTCTCCTTCTCTTCCGTAGCCATCCAGCGATACAGCCTCTTGCTCCACTACTGGGCTAGCAGGGGGCCCAATCATATCAGATGTTACAGACATGTCTCAGGCCAACATGGCTCTACAGATGCAATCTGATGAGACCAGGTGAGTGTTGTTGCTACATGTGGTAGAACATTTGTAAACATTAATATTCACTAATATGTCTATACTATGTGCCCTGCGATTGACTGGCGACCAGTCCAGGGTGTACCCCGCCTCCCGCCCAAAGTCAGCTGGTATAGGCTCCAGCATACCCGTGACCCTAATGAGGAAAAGCGGTATAGAAAATTTATAATTGAATGAATAATATTGTGATATCTTGCTCAACATGGCTGACTAGAGTATGCAACACAGTCTATTTGTTGACCCAAATTTGTAATCTCAAACCATCCCTACACAGGCATCGTGGGGTCACAAACTATAATAATTGGTCAACCACTGTAGTTGATGTTTACAAAAAGTTTACAGTGCTGAAGTACCGTATGCCTACAATGCAATGTCTAACCACCCTTGCACTTCCTACTAACTCTTCATTTCCTTGTCATTGTCACATTGTCAGTGTGTCAATCTGACATTAAAAATTTAATTATTCTCTAAAATAAATAATAGATATTTAATCAGGTAGGAGATGGACTTCAACTTCTTTAACTTCTTCAACTGCTTTAAATGAAAAAGGTCACCATCGATTGAATCGCAAGCATTCCAACTCCATGTTGTTCGTGACTGTGAACATCATATGCGGTTGAAAACGGATGGATGGATGGAGGCATGGATGGAACTTATCCTGGATATTTATCATCAAAATTCATTAACAGTTTGAGGATATGCATTGTGATGTATTGTACTTTCCCAGTTCAGTTCGAAGTGCCTGGAAAGTGTCCCAACCATCCCAGGTTTTGCGGTCAAGATGTAACTCAACAAAACCTAAATTCCACATTCAGAATTGAACAGTACTTTGACGGTGGTCATCAACTTACCCTTATGATTAAAATCAAGAGGAGTGACCGCACCTCGCCCGGACGTGGGACACGGTGTCAAGCCCCTCAAGGGTACTGGAGGATATGTGGGAGTTTGCCCAACCGGTCTACATGTGCTTTGTAGACTTGGATAAGGCATTCGACCGTGTCCCTCGTGGTGTCCTGTGGGGGGTGCTCCAGGAGTACGGAATTGATGGTCCGCTACTACATGCCATTCGGTCCTTGTACAATCGAAGCAGGAGCCTGGTTCGCATTGCCAGCAGTAATTCGAGCTCCGCCAAGGCTGCCCTTTGTCACCGATTTTGTTCATAACTTTCATGGACAGAATTTCTAGGCGCAGTCAAGGCGTTGAGGGAGTCCAGCTTGGTGACCTTAGGATCTCGTCTCTCCTATTTGCAGAAGATGTGGTCAGGGTCTTTCTATTGTCATTGCTTTTACTCTTAGATAGCTTTAGCCATTTGGTAAATGCAATGACAAAAAGCAAATGGAAAAGACAAAGATAATACAGAAGAAGTAATGACAAAATGGCAAAAGCAAAGGCAAAATGGAAAAAGAACATAACTACTGACTGACTACTGAAATTTGTATATTTGTGTATTATTGATTCTCTTTATTTATTCTCCTTGTCACCGGTTCTGTTCATAACCTTCATGGACAGAATTTCTAGGTGCAACCAAGGCATTGAGGGAGTCCAGCTTGGTGACCTTAGGATCTCGTCTCTGCTATTTGCAGACGATGTGGTCCTTATGGCATCATCACGCTGTGACCTTCAGTGTTTACTGGAGCGGTTTGCAGCTGAGTGTGAAGCTTCTGGGATGAAACTCAGCACCTCCAAATCTGAGGCCATGGTTCTGAGTCGGAAACGAGTGGACTGTACCCTTCAGGTAGGGAGTGAGGTCTTGCCTCAGGTGGAGGAGTTCAAATATCTCAGGGTCTTGTTCACAAGTGAGGGACAGTTGAAGCATGAGGTCGACAGACGGATTGGTGCATCGCCAGCAGTAATGCGGTCGCTGTACCGAACCGTGGTGGTGAAGAGAGAGCTGAGCCGGAAGGCAAAGCTCTCTGTTTACCAATCGATCTACGTTCCCACCCTCACCTATGGTCATGAGTTATGGGTCATGACCGAAAGAACGAGATCACGGATACAAGCGGCGGAAATGAGTTTCCTTCGTAGGGTGGCTGGACTCCCCTAAAAGATAGGGTGAGGAGCTCGGCCATCCGGGAGGAGCTCAGAGTAGAGCCGCTGCTCCTTCACATCGAGAGGAGCCAGTTGAGGTGGCTCGGGCATCTAGTCCGGATGCTTCCCGGGCGCCTCCCTGGTGAGGTGTTTTGGGCATGCCCAGCCGGGACAAGGCCCCGGGAAGACCTAGGACATGCTGAAGGGACTATGTCTGACAGCTGGCCTGGGAACGCCTTGGTGTCCTCCCGGTGGAACAGGAAGAGGTCGCTAGAGACAGGGAAGTCTGGACTTCCCTATTGAGGTAGCTGCCCCGGACCCGGATAAGTGGAAAAAAATGGAATGGTATCGACTTACCTCATCAAGTCTGGTTTTAGGCTTTGTTCTCAGGAATTTAATAAAGCAATGCTAGCGGCTCAGTGTGATTTGTTGTAGTGCTGCCCAATTGATTCTTGTTTCCCCGTCCACAGGGTGAACAGGGTGTCAATAAATGGTGACATCATATGCGAATGAGTTACTTTATAGTCTATTTTAACCTCCAAGTCTGGACATAACTTGGTCAGGACCTGGTTCAAGTTCATTCATTCATTCATTCATTTTTTATACCGCTTATCCTCATTAGGGTCACGGGGATGCTGGAGCCTATCCCAGCAGACTTTGGGCGAGAGGCGGGGTACACCCTGGACTGGTTGCAGGCCACATATAGACAAACAAACATTCACAGTCACATTCATACTGATGGACAATTTAGAGTCACCAATTAACCTAACATGCATGTTTTTGGAATGTGGGAGGAAACCGGAGTACCCGAAGAAAAAACACACACACACAGGGAGAACATGCAAACTCCACACAGAGATGCCCAACGGAGATTTGAACCCAGTTCTTCGAGACCTCCTGACTGTGTGGCCAATGTGCTAACCACTCAGTCACCGTGCAGCCCTGGTTCAAGTTACCAGTAATTAAGTTACCGCAGTGATACAGATGCTATAAAAACAGCGCTACTATCACTGGACAGGCAAACCCGGCTTTACACTCAACACAGCTCGTTAACCCACTAAACTCGCTCGCAGAATACCCCCTAAAAGAGGCAGAATTTTTTCATCAAATTTTTGCTCAACAAACAGGGAGAAATGTCTGATGCTGATCAAAGAAGAGCCCGTGAGTCCAGGAATGAAAGCAGGAGTGAAAGGAGGCAGTGTTGGTGGGGGAGACTCTCTAGCGTTGACCTCCCCCTGTGAGGTATGCTCCTCAGAACCTCCAGTTCTTCCTGTTGCAATGGTGCAGTCTGTCTTGGAGGGCAGAAGTTCAACTGCCGCAATGACAGACAGGAGAAGTAAGAGGGCTACCATGGAAAGGTAAGCGCTTGCATCCAGTTGATGTTTATGCACAAAATACATGTCATTGTGTGTATTTGCGTGTGCAGAGTAGATGCTTCAGATGCAGTGGAAAATATGGATATGAGCCTGGAGGACCTGCAGCAGCTGATACTCAGGAGCCATCAGCAGAGTACTGTGGAAGCAGGGTCCAATGTTGCTATTGATGTGAGCGCGACTAATATTAAAGTACATACACTTACACATTTGTCACCCCTCCAAGCCCTGTGGTTTATTAAAAAAACAACAAAACTCATTGCTTTACTGTTTTTACAGGCCTTCAGTGTAAACCTCCCTCTGACTGAATGGAGCTTCACTGAAATGGAATCCAACCTCAAATCAGTAAGTCACTGAATGTGAAAAATAAACACTCTTCTAATATTGTTTCCTGCTCTAGAATAATAATTGACGGTGGCAGACCTTTTGTCTATTTCTGTCTCGTTCACAGACAATATTTTGTTTTTAGTTGAGAATTAAAATTGCCTGCTTAATGGTGCATGTGTTTGTTTTTCTACAGTATGTGCTCCAAAATCAAGAACCTGAGACATATACAGCTTCTACATGTGAGAAACAGTGATCAGTCTGAAGATTGAAAGGGCTTTTTTGAAATGGAAGGTAACAATGGTGTCAGTCTCATTGTCAGTATTGCAAGAGCTCAGATATATCTTTGAGGAAAAAAAAGATCTTTCATTTGCAGAAAGATTTATTCTTTATATAGCCCCTCGTTTATTGTAGTTAATTGGTTTCGGACCCAACCACAATAAGTGAATATCTGCTAAATAGGATTTTAAATTTATAAATAGAATACTTTCATAGTTAGAGCATATAAAACATGTTCATGACTTTCTAAATATTTTTGCCATTATCATAGCCACGTAGACATGAAATAACACCGCTATAGTCATAGTGAGGGAGTGATAATGAAACAACGGTATTTCAAGGATAGACTGTGTATTTTAAAGTGTCTTCCAAAAACAAAACAATTGGCAAATATCTTTAATGCACCAAATGTAGTCATTTGGTGTCTTAGTACATGTTGCTGTTGTCTTGCATCATAAACAATTAGTCAGTATTTGGTGGGAACTATTTTCAGTACTACTACTATACTATTTTCAAAAAAATATATATTCTAAAGTTCCCCTGCCCATGTATTGTAGGTGCCGGAAATGTCTTTCATGTATTGTCACCATAATACGAGTTCCAATCATGAGGTAAGTCAGGTTTTCGGCGGATGTTGGATACCTAAATTATAGCTAAATTAATCCTAAATCACTCACACTGTAAACGAAACACAGACACACAAAACACAGAGAAAGACATATAAAACACACATTTAAAAATAATGACACAGTAATAAAATATAAAAAGCAGGGCTCTCCTGAGGGCTGTTTTAATCATATTAATCACAAATTATTGTCAAATTAATCAGGATTAATCACCATTTGTAACTATGTCTGAAAAATGCCGTTTTTACTGTATTTTATTAAAAGAAAGGTAAATAACAAGACAGGATTATATATAGTTTTATGTGCAGCTCCAAATCAACTGAAAATTTAAATCAAGCTAAACGATACCACACATGTCTGAAAACACTTGTTCCTACTTGTGTCTGTTTATGTCTCACATAAATTCTAAATACCTATGGAAAATCACAAGTAAAAATACAATTTCTAAATAAGTGGCAATTGGCTTTAAAATTAAGGAATTACAGTGCTTCAAGCCTTACTTAACCACCCTTTTTTATTTCTTTCTTCAGGCCACAACACATCCGACTGTCATCGCACCCTGCATGAGTTTGATCCTACAGCCCTGTTTATTTTAGTTGCCTTATTTGCATACTTTTTACGAAATGCAGAAATAATCATCTTTGTGCAGATAAACTGAATCTACTACTGTATATTAAGACTCCTGCTGATGGAAGTGTTTTATTATTTCTAGAACTGACTTATTACAAATGTACACAACTGAACATTTGTATTATTTTACACAAAATACTGTGAACAGCTATTTGGGTGTGTGTGCAAAGGGGTGGGGGTTATGTTTTATCTGTATGAGAAGATAACGATGACACATGCATTCAAAAATCATCTTAAGGTAAGGTAAGTTGGCCTTTAGTAAAATAGAAGATTCTGCTTTCAAAATATGGATTTAAGCCACTATAAAATCCAATGAGAAATTTTCCTAAGTACAGGTAGTACATGGTAGCTTTTAATATCTAACACATGTACAGTACATGTTGCGTGCAGGCCTGACATGTAGCTAGAGCAAGAGTTTTGTCTATTTATATGTGAAATTAAAGGATAGACTTTTTAATTTGACTTAAGCAACAACATCACTGCATTTTTGCACAATATAGTTACCTAGAGTTATGAATAACAATGTAGTTTACACCTGCTCGTCTGAAGGAGACTGGGACCGTTGTTACAGCATCAAACCAAAGTGACATATCAAACAGTTAAACACTGCCATTCTTATCTTCAATTTGTATTTTCAGTAAGTGTTTAGTGAGGTGCTTTCTTTATCTTTTAATGAACTGGAAATTCAGGAAATTAAGCTTTATTATTTGGACTAAAAAACAAAAAACAAAAAAACAGATGCAAAACTTCTCATATGTAATGCCATTTATTGTAAATAATTACTCATCAAGGCTGCATAAATTGTTTTTGTTTTGTTTTACTTATTGCTTTATACTTTTCAAAGTGAAATGTGCAATACTGTACAGAACAGCAATATATGGATGACCATAGGAATGTAGGAAGGAGCAACTGTCAGTGGTGGACTGGAACACACCCAAGTAACATGCACAGCACAAGAAGCATGCCTGCTTGTCCAAAACTCTGCAAGGCAGGAGAAAAGTGACTGGAAGAAGGAATTCCATTTGGCTGACTCTTGAAACATGCTTTAAACTTTTGCAGGATTCATCCAATAAAGCATTTCATTTGTTGTATAATACTATTTTAATTTAACTACAAGGAATTACAAATTCACTGTCATCAAATTATACTGAAAATTAGTGAGACCGTGCTAAAGATGTTTTTGAAGTAGGCCCTTCTTCTCTGCACATCTTAGCTTTGGTGTATGACATCGTGGACTTGCACTAAAACACAGTTGTATATTTGAAAGTATAGTACATTGAAGACAGCATTTAATTTAGTTTTTTTTAAAGGGTGATAAATACACATGTAGCTGCGGTTATGTTTTTTTAAAATTGTGTTTTCATTTTGAATCATTTGCACTGATAAGTAATGGATGTGTGTTAAAGTGCTGCTAGACAGGATATATTGGAGCAAACCAAGTGAATTTTCAAGTCTGGCTACCCCCCCCCCCCCCCCCCCCCAAAAAAAAAAAAGCATTGCTACACTATGAACAGTAAAACCAAATTAAACACAACTCTTTAAAAGATTGTTTCAACAAAAGCAAAGAAGTAAATAATTTTCTCATAAATAAGTAATAAAAGACTGATTATAGTGCTTCAATGCTTTTAAAAGGTTCTAGGATCTGCTGCAAATATGTTTGTTTTTTTGTTTTGACTTTCATAAAATGACTAAAGTGCAATGTTACTTTGGGTAAAATAAACTGAGTATGCATTTCACATGAGAAATAAACTATTTAAGTGTATTAATAATATCAAAAATAAAATGAAATAAAACCGAGACCCTGTGTTGATGTATTAATTTGTCATATATTGTCTATCAAAGAAGTGTTCAGGATCACATTTGAGAAGGCATATATCCCAGACGGTGGCAGGCGGAGCAATTGGTATCTGGGCCAGCCAAAAATATTTTTTTGACAGACACCGTGAGAGCCAGTATCAAAAAACCAAACAATTATGATCCAGGAAGTCCAGGAGCTAGACACTAGGAGATGCTTAGGCTAGGCAGACTGGGATGACTGGACACAACAAAAAAATTGTTGCCAGTTCATATAAACGCAGGAGAAGCTTGAGTTAAGTAAAATAGCCTTGAGTTAGTCAATAGCCTATCCCAGCTGACTTTGGTCGAGAGGCGGGGTACACCCTGGACTGGTCGCCAGTCAATCACAGGGCACATATAGACAAACATTCACACTCACATTTATACTTAGGACAATTTAGAGTCGCCAATTAACCTAACATGCATGTTTTTGGAATGTGGGAGGAAACAAGAGTCCATCCATCCATTTTTTGCCGCCTATCCGAGGCCGGGTCGCGGGGGCAGCAAACTAAGCAGGGAAGCCCAGGTGTCCCTCTCCCCAGCCACTTCGTCCAGCTCTTCCCAGCAGGTGCCGAGGCGCTCCCAGGGCAGCTGAGAGACATAGTCTCTCCAACGTGTCCTGGGTCTTCCCTGAGGCCCCCTACCTGAGTTGGACGTGCCCTGAACACCTCCCCAGGAAGGCGTTCGGGAGGCATCCTAACGAGATGCCCGAGCCACCTCATCTGACTCCTCTCAATGCGGAAGAGCTGCGGTTCTACTCATAGTTTCTCCCGGATGACAATGCTTCTCACCCTATCTCTAAGGGAGAGCCCAACCACCCTGCGGAGAAAACTCATTTCGGCCGCTTGTACCCGCGATCTTGTCCTTTCGGTCACTACCCAAAGCTCATGACCATAGGTGAGGGTAGGAACGTAGATCGACCGGTAAATCGAGAGCTTTGCCTTTTGGCTCAGCTTTCTTTTCACCACGACAGACCGGTGCAGAGTCCGCATCACTGCAGACGCCGCACCAATCCGCCTGTCCATCTCGCGTTCCATCCTTCCATCACTCGTGAACAAGACCCAGAAGTACTTAAACTCCTCCACTTGAGGCAGGAGATGGCACTCCACCATTTCCCGGGCGAGAACCATGGACTCGGACTTGGAGGTGCTGATTCTCATCCCAGCCGCTTCACACTCAGCTGCGAACCGGTCCAGTGAGAGTTGAAGGTCACTGCTCGATGAAGCCAACAGGACCACATCATTTGCAAAAAGCAGAGATCGAATCCTGCGTCCACCAAACTGAAACCCCTCAACGCCCTGGCTGCGCCTACAAATTCTGTCCATGAAAGTAGTGAACAGAATCGGTGACAAAGGGAAGCCCTGGCGGAGGCCAACCCTCACTGGAAACGGGTCCGACTTATTGCCGGCAATGCGAACCAAATTCTGATAACGGTCATACAGCGAACGAACCGCCTGGATTAGGTGGTCTGATACCCCATATTCCCGGAGCATTCCCCACCATGTTCCTCAGTGACCTCGGCCCCAGAGATAGGCGAACCCGACTCAGAGTCCCCAGTCACTGCTTCCATGTTGGAAGGCGTGTCGGTGGGATTAAGGAGGTCTTTAAAGTATTCCCTCCACCGGTCCACTACATCTCGAGTCGAGTTCAGCAGCACACCGTCTCACCATACACAGTGTTGACTGTGCACTGCTTTCCCCTCCTGAGACGACGGATGGTGGTCCAGAATCTCTTTGAAGCCATCCAGAAGTCGTTTTCCATGGCCTCTCCGAACTCCTCCCAGAGGTTTTTGCCTCAGAGATTGCCAGAGCTGCAGGCCGCTTGGCCTTCCTGTACCTGTCAGCTGCCTCCAGAGTTCCATGGGCCAAAAAGGCCTGATAGGACTCTTTCGTCAGCTTGACGGCATCCCTCACCACTGGGGTCCACCAACGGGTTCTAGGAATACCGCCACGACAGGCACCGACCACCTTACAGCCACAGCTCCGATCGGCCGCATTGACAATGGAGGCACAAAACATCGCCCACTCGGATTCAATGTCCGCTGCCTCCCTCGGAACACGGTCAAAGCTCTCCCATAGGTGGGAGTTGAAACTCCTTCTAACAGAGGACTTTGCCAGACGTTCCCAGCAGACCATCACAATGCGTTTAGGTCTGCCAGGTCTGACCGGCATCCTCCCCCACCATCAGAACCAACTCACCACCAGGTGGTGATCAGTTGACAGCTCCGCCCCTCTCCTCACCCGAGTGTCCAACATGTGACCGCAAGTCCGACGACACAACCACAAAGTCAATTATCGAACTGTGGCCCAGGGTGCCCTGGTGCCAAGTGCACATGTGGACACCCTTATGCTTGAACATGGTGTTCGTTATAGACAATCTGTGACGAGCACAGAAGTCCAATAACAAGACACTGCTCAGGTTAAGACAGGGGGGCAATTCCTCCCAATCACACATCTTCAGGTCTCACTGTCATTGCCAACATGAGCGTTGAAGTCACCCAGTAGAAAAAAGAGAATCCCCCAAGGGAGCACTCTCTAGTACTTCCTCTAAGGACTCCAAAAAAGGCGGGTATTCTGAACTGCTGTTTGGCACATAAGCGCAAACAACAGTCAGGACCCGTCCCCCCACCCGAAGGCGTAGGGAAACTACCCTCTCGTTTACCGGGTTAAACTCCAACGTGCAGGCTTGGAGTCGGGGGGCAAAAAAGGAAAATAACACCAAAATGCAAAGAAAGGCTAAAACTTTTGGTTCACAGACCTCGGTGCAGTGTCTGCAGTAATGCGCTTCCTTTACCGGACCATCGTGGTGAAGAGAGAGCTGAACCGGAAGGCAAAGCTCTCTGTTTACCGATCGATCTATGTTCCCACCCTCACCTATGGTCATGAGTTATGGGTCATGAGTCCGCATGCCTCCCGGGCACCTACCTGGTGAGGTGTTCCAGGCATGCCCAGCCGGGAGAAGGCTGGAGGGACTATGTCTCACAACTGGCCTGGGAACACTTTGGTGTCCCCCCGGTGGAGCTGGAAGAGGTTGCCGGAAACCAGGAAGTCTGGATTTCCTTTCTTAAACTGCTGGCCCCGCGTCCCGGACTCGTGTAAGCAGAGGAAAATCGAATATCCACATGCATTTCTTTCAGTCTGGCACTAGGTGTACCTTTTTATTTTTAAGTCCCAGCAGCAAATAGCGCAAGTACTTCTACTGCAACCCATCACAGCTCTACGACACAGAATATGTACACAATTCTTCACTGATAAATGAATTAAGGGGGTAAAGTAGTTTTTACAAACATGCTACATTGTATAATCCAGCAACTATGAAATGTGAAAGGAAGAGGAAACAAAAGGGACAGCCTTTAAAATATTCATTTGTAATTTGTAATTCATTTGTAACACTTACTGAGATTTTGAAAAATCCCGCTGCCAATGCTGCCAAATTTTGACATACTGTATATACATTTGACGCAAACTGACCATTGTAAACATATAGCAGTCGGATAGGATAGCACAGTGGATATGACAGTTCTATCACCGTGGCTGAGGTAATTGGGGTACTTAAATCACTCCCCAGTGGCAAGGCTCCGGGGGTGGACGAGTTCCGCCCTGAATTCCTCAAGGCTCTGGATGTTG
>QODF01000014.1:4164216-4191343 GCA_024372805.1 Oostethus manadensis
CAGACGATGTGGTCCTTATGGCCTCATCAGGCTGTGACCTTCAGCGTTTACTGGAGCGGTTTGCAGCTGAGTGTGAAGCTTCTGGGAAGAGACTCAGCACCTCCAAATCCGAGGCCATGGTTCTCAGTCGGAAACGGGTGGACTGTACCCTCCGGGTTGGGAGTGAGGTCTTGCCTCAGGTGGAGGAGTTCAAGTATCTCGGGGTCTTGTTCACAAGTGAGGGACTGTTGGAGCGTGAGATCGACAGACGGATCGGTGCAGCATTCGCAGTAATGCGCGGTCGAGATCGCGGAAGAGGTCGCCGGGGACCGGGAAGTCTGGACTTTCATACTGAGACTGCTGCCCCCGCGACCCGGACCCGGAAAAGCAGAAGAAAATGGAATGGAATGGCTATATGTGAAGTGATGACATAATGCCATACATTAATCTTTGGCTGGTTTTTCTTTTTCTTTCTAAACTGTGTACTTTGTTGTTTTTATTTTAATCATTTTGTTTTGTATCTTACGTGCTTTGTATTGTATTTTTCTGCACTCAATAGAAAACAAAACAAAACTGACCTAATATTGTCTATTTACATATATACTTACATATATACCAGTCTTCAAGTGTCATCATAAATTGCCCTGAATTTTGAGAAACCATATAGACAAGCAAGATTTCTTTTAAGCGGTTGAAAAAAAAAAAAAAAGTTCCAGAAATGATGACGGGAATGGGGCTAATGAGGAGCTGATTCTAAAACTATAGATCTTGGAAAAAATCAGGGACTTTGATGTAGTACTATAGCAGTGGTAATGTGGCTGGGGAAGCAAGGCTGAAACTTCTGCATTTTTCATGAAAAAATCCTTTTTATAGTTGTGCTCGGGTTTTGAAGCAAGCTGCCTGGCAGTGAATTCAGTTATTGGCGTCAAACAAGGCTCTGAAATTGTGTTGTCAGCAATATTCTGCCAGCGGTCCTCCCTCACTCTATTGGCGGTGACAGTGATAATCTTTTTCAACTCCTCATAACGCTCCATAATAGTTACTTGCTCATCTTGTGTAAAATAAAAAGGCTGGGATTGCTTTGTTGTTTCACAGAAGTACAATAAATAACATGAAACGCCCACTTTTATGTGAACTGCCAATGGGCACAAAGCCAAGAACCGGACTTGACAAAGTAATTTGAGAACTACGGCTGCAGTTTGTTCAATTTTGTTTGGGGAAATGGGTTTTTGTTGAGCTGCGTCTTGAGCACAAAGCTCATAGGTTTGACAAGCTATTTTCTCAGTATACCCCGCTGTTAGAAGCCTGTTACCCTGGCTGCTCTTCAGACTGTCAACGGTGCTGTAGAGAAGAAGACAGACAATTGACAGATGATTGCACTGCCTCTAATGTCAATGGCCTTGATGCCCAAAACTGACTCAGCCTCCTTGATCCTTTTTTCAGCCTGTTTTTATACTTCACATTGACACCAACTCCCCAGCACATGACAGCAGAGAAGGTTGTGTTGACCACCAGTGACTGGTAGAAGATGAAGCCTTTTATTACAGACTCTAAAGGACCAGAGCCTTTTGAGGAAATACAGCCGGCTCAGTTGTCAATATTCTTCCTCGTCTCCCCTCTCGACACACCCTATTGTGGCGGTGCCATCGGAATAGTTTTGTAAATGACACAACTCAGAGCAGTACTTACAATCTGCACCGTAGGTGCTGAAGAGGGAAGGACAAAGCACTGTTCCTCGATGGGCTCCAATGTTGCTAATCAGATGGTCAGACACACAGCTCTGCCACCTCACCTACCGCCGTCTGCAGATATGTGAGAATGTTTATGTTAGGTTTATGTTAGCATCTAAATTGGTACAATCGCCATGATTGTGTTCTGTCACCGCACTTTGTTTTAACTTTTGCATGCAATTGAATTCAGGATCTTACGTTCTTTAGGCTCTTTCCTCGTAAGTTTGTTTACTGTGGATCATAGCCACTGTATGTTGAAGATATGTTGTCATTATTGCAATAAGGTTGTCCTTCATTCCACTTGGTACCTTTTTTCACACTCAATCTCAGTACCTCATCTTAATGCCAAATTTGTGCATAACAAACCCAGTGGTTTGGTGAATATTGTGGTACTAATAAAGATGTTCATTCAGACATTCTGGAATTCACACCCAACATCAAATCTTGCGATACTTACAATAGTGCGGTATCATGTGAGGCACATTCATTTGGCGAACTCAAATGTGAATGTTACACAAACAAATCAACTTGCCACATTGGCAAAGCAGATTTTGCTTAGACAATTTCTGCTTGAAATAAAAAAAAGCTGTCTCATTTTAATAGAACTTGTGCTTGTTTCAAGTAAAAATAGCTATTTATAAAAAAAGTATAAAATAGCTATTTTTGAAATGTGTGTTCTTAGATGAGAAAAAAATGCAACCTTAACGGTCTTGATGGCTTATTTAATGTTACTGGCATGACAAGGAGATCCTATCTGACAGGTTTTGCACCCGGCACAGTAGATGGGGAGCCATCATGATCCGGGGTGCTTTTTCCTTAAATTGAACAATGGAGCTTGTTCAGAGCCTCAAATAGCAACTGGCTGTCTAGAAATGTTGTATGGGGCATCCCTCATGACTGATGGGTAATGACCTGGTTCTTCAACAGGACAGCCTTGCAGTTCACAGAGCCAGGCTCGCAAAGAACTTCTTCCAGAGAAATAACGTCACTCTTTTGGACAATTCTGTGTGTTCCCCTGAAGTATTATAGCACAGATTAATACCAATCTCTATCCAAAGCCTAATGAACTGCTGCTTGTAATGTTGAGGTAGACAACAACACAACTAAACTCAACACTGGCGTACCAAATTACACAAAAAGAATGAGCATAGTACATTATATTTCCCAAGCGGGCCGTGCAGCAAGATGTAGGAGATCTTCCACCAAGCCCGGTAGCAAGCGCCTATTACTTTATTGCTGTCTGCAGCGGGAGCAGCAGCAGTGACAGAGATGCTAGCGAGATTCATACAGTCATTGAGACGGCTTGTAACATCATGGGACTGAAGCGAGGGTCAAGTCCATGAAGGACAAAAGATCACTGAGCAAACTGCTTTATCCATTGTGTATGAGGTGAACACGGCCCAATGAGAAGTGCAATACATGTTGTATAGTATATACAACCAATATGCATACTATACACTGTCTATTTATTATACTTAAGTGAGGACAAGATAGAATAGGAAATACCATTTGTATGTTCATTCATTCATTTTCTATACCGCTTATCGTCATTAGGGCCGCGGGTAGGCTGGAGCCTATCCCAGCTGACTTTGGGCGAGAGTCAATAGTCAATCACAACAATTCACACTCACACGGACAATTAAGAGTTGCCAATAGTTTTTGGAATGTGGGATGAAACCAGAGTACCCGGAGAAACCCACACACACACAAAAACGGGGAGAACATGCAAGAGATGCTCAACGGAGATTCGAACCCTAGCATCGTGACTGTAAGACCAACGTGTTACCCACTCATCCACCGTGTGGCCCCCATTTGCATATTTCTTTTTTCATTGTTTGACGAGGACAACTCTGAAAAAATATTTATTCTTCCTTCTGCTTGCTTTATCTTGAAAGCTAATATCGCTTTCAGACCGATATTTTTCACGTTTCTGCTATGCGTATGTTCAAAAATATCAGTGTTTTTGTTATTTTGGTCATATTGCTGCATTGCTGATTCTGCTTTTAATATGCACCGTCTGACCAAAAAAATGTTGCACACTTGATATTTGGTTGATCTCAAGAGGAATAATTGTTTTGATATATATTGTTCACATATTTGTTGATGCAATATACAATTACAAACACGACACAAATATGTTCAAAATCCAAGTAAAAAGTGTTGACGTCGGTTTAATACATGGCAATTTTTGCCTTGCTCTTGCAGTATGGGCCGCCCACGGTGCGAATTGTCGGGCGAGTACATGAATTCACCAGCAGGCGGCGCCACCGGAAGCCCAAAGGTGCTCCCCCTTACCGCTCACCACCTCTTCTCATTTTTTTCTGTTCTTCTGACGTCAGCACACTGCAAGAGAACCAATGAAGTAGTGCAGCTCGGACTGAGAGACCGGGAGGCTGTAGCTTTGCACATTGAGTCCCTGCCGGTGTCGGAAGATCCAAACGGAGACAGGTCGACGGCAAACAATGCGAGCCATCCAGTAACCAAGTGGAGACCAACCCAACCGGTACCGTTACCTCCAGGAGACCAAGGGCAAGAAAAGACGAACGGAACCCCTGCAGAGTCCACGTTTGAGAGACTAAGAAGTGCGGAGGCCAAGTGGTGTTGCTCCGCGGACCAAACCGAGTGGATCCGAGATTTAAATGTTCTAGCGGTACCTCCGAGAGCGCCGGAGAGCAGAGAGGGAGCTGCACGGAGAGAACGACAGCGGGATCGAAGGGGAGCACACCGGGCTGTACAACCACTTGCTGTTATCCGTGGGTCCCGTTACCGGTAACGCCATCAAGCTGTGTTCTCTAACCATGGGATGTACTTTGAGCGCAGAGGAGAGGGCGGCTCTGGACCGGAGCAAAGCCATCGAGAAGAACCTCAAGGAGGACGGGCTCACCGCGGCTAAAGATGTCAAGCTGCTGCTGCTCGGTAAGAGAGCCTCGGTTCCAGTCCGTGTAAGGTTCTTGAAGGTACTGATCAAAAAATGGATCCAATTTTGGAAAGGCCATAACGTGGGAGAGGAGGAATGCACACAAGAGAATTGATTGATTGAGTCCCCCCCCCCCCCATCTGAACACGCCCTAATGATATGACATGACATCACTCATCCATGGATTCTGTATTGGATGGCAGGTGTGCTAAAATAGGCTTCCACGCAGCGTCACTATGTTGGTTTCTCTTAGAGATTGATTCATTGATTGGGTTGTTCATTATTCATGGCTGCAGGCTTCAGGGGGATTAAAGAAAAGGCTGTTTGGGGGAAATGGGCGCAGCGATGTGAAGCATCTCTTCATCTCCACCCAGCTTGTTCAATTAAGAAGACGGTTCTCCTTAAGCACCTCGCGCCCTCCTTTTTTATTCTCTCACCATCTTGCTCCCACACACAGGTGCACAAATCCACCCCGCTTACACGATCTTCTCTTCTCTTGTCCCTCAGGGGCTGGAGAGTCAGGAAAAAGCACCATCGTGAAACAGATGAAGTAAGTCTCCATTAAACACGGTCTAATAAACCTGTGTTGTTTGCCAGTGTGTGAACCTTCTCAGTCTTTCTAGAACACATCACAGATACACACATGTAGCAAAGACAGGCAGTGGATCATCAAACCACGTGAAAATGGATTTGAGCTAAACCTACTTTGTTGTTGCCCTTGGAACGGCCAGAGAGATCTCTGATTGTGACTGGGAACAGTCACTGTATGTCACACGCTAAGACGCTTAAACATAAGTTTCATCCAAGATGTTCATCCTCCGCTGCACTTAAATCATTGATTGACATTGACTCTGCATCTATAAATACCACAGAAGCACGATGGAATCTGAAGCTCATACAGTTTTGTGCAAAGAATACCCGTCAAGTTCTTTAGGACTTCAGCCTGACTGAACTTGGGATGAGAAGGATGAGAAGATGGTAGATCAGTAATCAACTCCAGTACTCGACTATGTGCGGGAACTAGCCTGGTTAGGTTGTCAGTATTGTCTTGTGTTGTCTGTTGAATGTGCCGTTACAAGACTCTCTGAACAGCTACTTTTCCAAAGGATGAGTACCTTTCATGTTTGAAGCAATCCAGTACCAATGCCACTTACATGGGAATTTCTATCGGTACTAAACTGTAGCAATATTTCGTTTATGTGGTAATAAACACTCCGCTCGCACGAGTAGACGATAGACGATCTCGGGTTCATGACGATGAGACAAGATCAGATTTGATCATTACTTTTAAGAAAACTACAATGACAAAAGAATAAAATAATACAACTGGACAAACAGTCTTTTTTATTTTACAAAAGTACATTTTGAAATGTTTTATAATTTTGCATGCATGACCTAAGTATAATGCTTTTGACATCTTCACACCAAATGAAACAAAATCCAAAACTAAACTAAAGTAACAAATTGATAAAAGTTAAAATAATGACATTTGGTGCTACTGTTAATTATTTCTCTTGACGCCTAATTTTGAAAAGACATGTTAGTTTTAAAATAAGTTTTAGAAGACGTGCCACCGTGCTTAGAGTTCAAGCAGAAAGTAGAGCATTTCCGAAATAGATGTTACTATTACATGTTTTGATAGTAGTCTTATACAGTGATCATGTTTTGATCTGACAAATCTTGAGTAACTTTAATCAAATGTACAATTACTACAGTCTCTTCTCGGATATTAACACAGCGGTAGTTTTTGAACTTTGGTCAAAAATAAGCAGCCACATATTGTGAGCAAACAAGTGAGGCTGGGAACACAGAGTGGAGCTTGAATTGGGAGGTTTATAGTGTGTGAAAAGTACCTAATGTGCGGTTCCAATCCTTCCACTTTCATATTATCAGTCGTGATGCCACAGCTCAGTTTGATTGGTGTCTCCCTGCTATGTTCCTGCAAGACATATTTTCCCTTAAACGAGAAATACCATCACGTTTTAATCTGGCGAGATCATATTCCTAGTCATATATGTTAATTTGTTAATTAATACTGTATAGTCTCAAAACGTTTCTATTTAATATATTTGTTTATGTAATGGTGTATTGTGCCAAAATGTTGAGTTCAATCCAATGTTTTGCATACTTTTAGATTTTGTAGATGGCAAGCAAAAGTGTTGATAAGAAAAGGGGATTCTAAGTCTTTTCAGACATTTTTCAGTCTTTAAAGTCTTCACTTGTGTGATTGCCGACAATATTTTTTTTGCTGACATATAAGCATAATTTTTTTGTTGGGTTTTTAGTTTATATCTTTTTTTTAGGCAAGTCTGGCAGTTTTTCCCCTTTTAGGAGCATTTTGGAATTCCTACAATATTTTACCTTTGGTTTTAGTATACATTTTGCATGTTGTTGGTTCCTGCAAACTTGAGCCCGTTCAGACTACACTCCACTCGACGAGAGTGACAGGTTCAGCAGCTGACTATCTCTGCGTTTTTGATTGTTTCTTGAACTTTTTTCTTTTATGATGGCTTATCTTACAAACTCTGTAACAACTTTTTACGCAATAAACAATTTCCACACATGAGAACAGCGCATAACAGCTCAGACTTCACTGCTACGAATACGCCGTTGCGTTCATGTCCCCTGCGTTCATTAACCAATCATGTTGTTATGCTAGATGATACATTCAGTGATAGCCGACATTATCAGCTACATAATGCTCAGAGCAGGAAAAGGTGAGCTATAATACTAGCCAGTGTCACGGTGTCTTCCAGCTCAGTCATTGCAACTTGCGTGCAACGACAGTGTAGCAGCATTTTGCACCAACTGAATACTTGCATGACTGGACTACACCCGACTGAGGGCTGTTTCAGTTTTTCAGCTAAGCGTTTGACATTCTTATGGTTTATGCATCCACAAGTGTTATCATCTAACACGTTTGGCTATGTAACGGAACTACACTACAGGGCAAAAGTTTTACAACACTCTAAAAGAACACACTATAAAACTTACATTTTTGTTAGTTTGCGCTCAAGTTTCAAAGTTTTTTTTTGCTGACTTAGCCTTGACATGTATAGTTCAGGAGCGGGCTGGTTAGTGTCTGAGGATATGGCGCTATGAATGAGCGGCATGAGTCTGTTTCTCAGCTCTTATTGGCCGATGTAATTCCTGCTTCTTGCTACTTTGTTAACACGCTAGCAAACGCTGTTGTTGTAATCACATGGGCTCTATTCTGTCGCTGCTGGATAAAATTGATAGAATTGACATGCAGGCCATTATGATGAAATGTCGTTTTTTGGTCTTCACTGTGGGTGAAATTCCCCCACAGAACACAACGTGAGCATTTGCTTTCCCATGTTCTTCTGTGAGACAT
Organism: Oostethus manadensis; assembly: GCA_024372805.1. Lineage (NCBI taxonomy): Eukaryota > Metazoa > Chordata > Actinopteri > Syngnathiformes > Syngnathidae > Oostethus > Oostethus manadensis. The sequence goes on from QODF01000014.1 coordinate 4,172,198, forward strand.
CTCTAGTTATCTAATTTGTGTCGTTAAGTCTGTCTTGTTCAAGCTTGAACAAGTTGCTCATAAACACGGCAAGCACCTCGTGGTGGTCTACACCTCGTGGTGGGAGGTGCGTTCACGTGCATTGGGTCATTGTGCTATTTTATTTTAGTTTTTTTGACGTGTTTGGGTCATAGCCTACCAATTGAGAATGACTTTTTTGGTGCCTGTAGGTCATAGTTTTTTTTTTATTGAGACAAAATATTTAAAATAAATACGGTACTTTTTCTACGCCGTACATTGCATACTCCAGTTTTTGTTTTATTTTACACAAACCGTGTTTATTTGTCAAAAGCATACAGTGGCATCACCACTGATATCGAGCATCTCAAACTTTTACTGTAACTTTTTTAGTGTTCCGTTTTGTCCAACAATTGAAATACGTTTCTGACGTACCGGTGGGTGTTTTTTTTTCAACACACAAAAACTGTCATCTATCCGTCTACTCCACTTTCCCCTTCAGTCACTCAGTGATACTGCACAGAAGTGGAAATCCATGACTGCATTTTCTTTTATAAGGCTTTGAACATGTGGAGCATACTCAAGTGGCCCAGTATGTGGGCATGCGTGTTTTCTTCAGAGAGATACAGAGATATGAGTGGATTAGATTTGGATTGAGATTTTATGGCGACTATATTGAGCGGCACTCTGTGCTGCAGCTGCACATGTGACTTCAGGGAAGGGGAAATTAAGAGTTTAATTGAGCTCTGGACCAAATCATGCCGACATACTGTAAATATTGCTGTAGGTTTTGAGTGCTTTATGTTGAATTCTTAAGAATTGTCCTTTGTTACAAGGAAACCTTCGCCAGTACAGGTTGTGTTCCAGAGATTACGCAATCCCTATGTGAGTCTTGAGTGGCAAACGCTTTTGATACAGTAAGGGTAACATCTTTGCCAAGGAGCATAGTAGAAAGATGACTCTTGTGTCTTGATGATCATGTGACGCAGTTTAAGCCATAAAAAGATAAGGATATGTAAATACTGGATCAATAGATAAATACTTTGTTCATTGCCCGGGCAAACATGTTACAGGTTAACATGTGGATTGATTGACTGTATGTTTGGGCAGAAAGAGACTGTGAGCATTTAGTGGTGTGTGTGTGTGTGTTCATGCTAGAGACACCATCTGTTTAAGTAGCCTGTTTGTGTTCACACATGTGTAAAGGTTCTCTAGCTGACCAGCTGGCCAACTGAAAACTAGAGCAGTGTGCGTTGAAATCTTTTAACATTGTCATGTTATCGGTTGCACAATTCTTTGGTTGCTCGGTCATTTAAAATGGGAGCTTTTGAGACTGAGAAGATAATTTGCCCCCACACCATGCAGCTTTTCAACACAACAGAGTGGGAGAAATAAAAAAGAACACACATAAGAGACTGGGCTTTTTACTTAATTATATACTATATTGTTACGTATTAATATGAATTGGTATTTATTTATTAATATGATTAATTATTATGTTTTATTGCATTAGAAATTGGAGGTGAACAGTTACATAATTTTTATTTATCCTTCTATTCTATTTTCTCATTTTTTTCTAATAATTATTCCCGCCTTGCTGTAATTGTGTTATTCTGTGATCAAGTGATTACGTTTGTTATGACATTTTTAGAGAGCTGCTTGAAACCCAAATTTCTTTTGGAGAGTAATAAAGTATCTATATATCTGTTTATCGTAACTTTAAGTTATGCTTATAAACATTGGGCTTGTGTCCCAGGAGTTGACAAGTCAAGTCTAGGCAAAGTGCATGCATTTTCTCATGGAAATAGACCTATTGTTTTTTTAAACATAGCTGAACATAGTTAACCGTTTTGCATGCTGAAGCCTTAGTGATTATCCATTGAGTCTGTAAAAGCAAAAATATGAGGATAAAGATCAGGATAAAGCCTGTATGAACCACCTAAGCAAAAAAGTTTATGTGATTAACATGAGAGAAGTTTTTTCTAGCTTTTAAAACTACAAAAGAAGAATGACGATTATTCGGAACACAGAGGAAAGCTTTTAGACCTACAAAAGCAACACTCTGAGGTCATTAAGGGAAAGGATCTGTTAGGTTACAATTTTTATTTACTGTATGAGCCGTGATTTCAGCTAGGGGTGTTTTCAATCTCCGAACTGTAGAATAACAAGAGTAACAAAATTAAAAGAAAATATTTGTGTAAATATAAAGATACACAATAATACATACATATACAAATGTAGTTATATACTTGATCCTTTTTTATCATTGTTTTGTCTTTGTTTTTTCTATTTTGTCATTGATTTTCCTGTTTTGTCTTTTCTATTTGATTTTGTCATTACATTTTCCGGATGGCAAGCACTGGTGACAAAAAGCAAAGGCAAATGAAGGACCCTGATAACAACCTGAAAATCATTCAATTACAATTACAAACATTAAGCCGCCCCCTCCCGAACTGAACATATTCAAAATGGAAATGGCAAAAGTTGGCAGAACCTCCTCTTTTCTTTGCTGAAGCTAGCAGGGTTAGTTTAGTTAAACATTCTTGTGTGGTTGTGTGTGCTAATCGGGCTAGATGGGTATATTTTCTCCGCGTTGTGTTTTACCCCTCTAATGTTTTACAATGTCCGATGACGCATGCCGGTTCTGTCTTGATTTTTGCACTTAGCTCGTCTTAGCTGTGATGATACACACCCAGAACATAAGAAAATAAGAGCGCCGTTTGTTGTTTAACTGTGTAAACAAAATGAGCATGTCCTAAAAAATGTCTCACATATGCAGTTGGAATTGCATGGGTGCCCACATCTTCCTTAATCACAATCACGGGCATTACACTTTGTTGAAGATTTTGTGGCAATGTGTGCAGAGGCTGCCATCCCTTTAGAAAAGTTAGCCAAGCTACATCCATTTTGCAGATGCTGGGCAAGATTGTCCATTGATGCATTGCATCAGTAAATCTAAAGGTGTTTTGCATTTAATTAACAGACATTTTATTCACTAACCCAAAAATTACACATACTATGCTGGTGAAAATAAGAGTAAAATGTAAAAAACAGAATTCTAAAAAAATTGAAACAGAAAACAAGGAATTTGAAAAAACATAGAACGGATTTCATTGGGCCCTATCTAATGATCACATTATGCTTATTTTACTGTGATGCTACTGGATGCATTTCACAAATCAAGACTTTTTGCAAAATAAGAGAATACCTCAATTGGCCATATTTATTGTACTTGTAACTTTTTGGTAATGAAATGATCCAATAGTCAAATATTGTATACCATGTTCTCCAAGAGCATGAAGAGCAATGATACATGCATATTTACAATCTGAAGGCACACTAAGCCAGCAAGATTTATTGCTCTGTGGAGCACGATGCAGTTTCATGGGGTCTCTCTTGCACACCAATATCAATACTGGCTGAAAAACAGATATTGATACGATCCAATATCTCATTTGTATGCCAATATCATCAGATATCATGCCAATATCATCCCTACTTTGTATGTGCCAAGGACAAAGGCTGAATGGATTGGATGCCTGTAGGACATACACTGTATTTTTACCTTCTTTTTCTTTCTTTCTTCTGTGAGGGCTGATGTATCCAGTAAATCAAGTATTCTATTTTTTTGCTTTTAATTTTGTTGTAAAATATTCACCTTCCCGCTCACCCAATCATGTAACATCCATTCCTTATTCAATCATTAACTGTCCTCTCCCATTATAAAACAATACGTGAGATTGAGTCATTGATGGGTAACTGAAGTTCACATTTTAATGGCAGCAATACAAATAGCTTCTATCTCACAGACCACGGTTGTTTTACAGCAAACAGACTGCATAACAGACTTGCTAGCCAAAGTCATGTTTTATCACACTCCCAGCATCCCATTTATAGGCACTTAGGGGACACAGAGCACCTGGAGCTATCGTCTGCTCTTTGAACCCGAGCACTACTACAGTGTTGTTACATATTACATGTTATAATGCCTCGCTTGGCCAGTGCAGCTATTAGAGAGGTTTGCATAGAAGACCGCAATCATGAGATGCAGTCCCTTACTTTTAAAAAATACTACAAAAAAAAGTAACTAACAAGTTTTTAAGTAATTTAAAAAAGTAATTTAAAAAAAATTTGCCGTTTGACACTGGCCTAGTTTGGGTTCTTTTGTGTTTTACTTTTGTGTAGGTAATTTATGACATGTTTGCATACTTCATTGACATGTTAGCAGGGCTGCAACTAACGATTAGCTGTCAATTAATCGGAAGCTTGTTGTTTCGATTTGATCGGCTAGGTCGTCAAAGAACTAAGTCAACAGGAACCAAACGACGTTTTTCAAAGTCAAAGCTGATGTGTGTGAATATATCCTTTTGCCTAAAACACGAAGGGAATAGGTCTGCACAGATGACTAAGGAAATATTCACATTTGAGAGGCTGAACTCAAAGGATATTTACATATTAGATTTAAAAAAACTATTAATTGAATACCAAAATAGTTGTTGATTAATTGGATAACTGATTAATCACCGATTAATTTTGTATTTGTTGTAGCTCTACATGTAAGTGTAAAACAAATCAGTGCTGTTAATAGTTTTAATACGTTTTTGTTTGTTTAATTTATTATGTTGTTTAATTTATATAATTTAAAAGCTCTACACCACTGCGTGCGTGTTTGTGATGACAGCGTTCGAGGTGTTAGACCAAAGGGACAGAAACAAATGTGGGTCTCTTACGGCTGCACTGCTTCTCATAGACTTTTCCCACTGTGAGAGCAGTGAAGTTGTGTGTGCGTGTGTATGTGTGTGTGTGTGTGTGTCAGAGCAATCTTGAACGGCAGATAATTAGGTGTAGGCCTCAGAAGAGGAGAATAAAAGAGGGGTTGTGGGGAAATGGAGAAAAAATGGGCCTGTGTTTTGTGCTGAAAGACTGGGAGTATTGGAAGACAAGTGGCAGCTAGGGGGTAGACGAGTGAGACTTGGAGAGAGTTTAATGCCCACTGTCCAAGTTGGGACAAAAAGGCCCAAGCCTTAGTGGTAAGCAGACAGTTTGTAGTTGTTAGGACAAAAATGCTAGAGGAGGAGAATGAGAAAAATTGGCAAGTGAAAGAATATTCATTCATTCATTTTCTATACTGCTTATCCTTATTAGGGCCGTGGGTATGCTGGAGCCTAACCCAGCTGACTTAGGGCCGGAGGCGGGGTACACCCTGGACTGGTCGCCAGTCAATCGCAGTGAAAGAATATCTTTTCACTTATTAAGTAAGCAAGGGGCAGTGACATACAGTGTATCCAAGGACATGATTGTCAAGCCCAGCTTGCATAAGCCACGCCCTCGCTGGACTCTGCTCTCTTCAGATAATTATTAGCCCCCTGCTTTCCGGAGCAGACACGAAGGAGCGTGGTGGTGGTCCAATGTGGAGGGAGGGGTGTCATGTTAGCACAAACCGCCGTGCGTATAACTGGTCATCTGAAGCAGTCTGTCAGCCAAATTGTCATTTTTCATTGGTTAAATTTAGCCATGGGTGTGCTCGTCACTGGAATGATTTACTGTAATTGGCTGCCTGAGTGAGCTGTGAAATAACAACATGTTAGCTGTATGTGTGTGTGCATGTGAATTTACGTATTTATGAATTTATGTACCTTACCTTTAAAATCAGCACAAATATATTGCACATGGAGCCCAGGAAACACGAATTAATGTTTTTTTTATTGGCCCCGCATTGCTATAAGGCGCAGGTGTATTTGCCACTCCACGAACTAAAGCCAACACCCAAAAGTCACTCACTTAATGTTTTGTTTTAAAATCAGGTTAATGTTGCACATTTCTTTTTTGACACAAACCAAGAAGCTATGTTTTAACCATACAGTTTTTAAAAATCTCCACCCAGGGCAGAGTTTTCTGTAGATCGGTTTTTAAGGCTAAAAACATATGTTCCATACGGCATACTGACGAGAGGCCAAAACGCAAAGAGATTCATGCATTTAAAAAATATCTGGATTCATGGGGACATGGCCTCAAACCACTCCCATGACATGTGTCATGACCAATTATGTTGATTAGACAATGACGTTGTCTGCCCCCTCTTGCAACCCAATGCCAAAGATAGATTGCATTCCTGGCGTGTGTGATGTATGCGTGTATGTGTTTCATTTCTGCCAATGTTTTTATTTTTGCGCCAATGTTGCTGTATCCCCGTGACTGTGGTCTTTTTTGATATTGATTCAGTCTTTTACTGCCACACAAAAGAGCCTTGTCGCAATGATTGTGGTCAACTGAAGTCAGCTGATGCCGTGTGGCTTGTGGCTGGAACAACTCGTTCCAACATGTTTGCGTCTGTGTTTTTATAGAGAAGCAGACACAATATCAAAACTGTTATAACACTGTTGCTTCTTTTTTATATGAACATGAAAACAAAAACAAGTGACACTTCAGAAATGCAAAGAAGAGGCAAATATCTCTCAAATTGGACTTAAAAATTGGTTAAAAATGAAAATATCTGGTATTATTGAGCATTTTTAGCATCTTGTTGCCTTCAACTTTTCCCTGTCAAGAGTCACCTCAGCAAGTTAATCGCATGAATGGTTTTGGCTTAGTTTTTACGCCCGAAGCCCTTCCTGATGCAACTCTGGCCGGGAATCAAACTCATGCCCCCACGTACCCTTAAATCACCAGGGATATCCAGCACTCAAAAAATTAAATAAAAGCAATCAGTCTAGCCATCAGGTAAGAAAACTCAACATTCAGATTAAATAGTGAGTCAGTATATTTTTTAAACGCTAAACAAAGTTATACATACTGTATATTTAAAGTAGGGCTGTCCAAAATAGTGTGCTAACGGCAATAATTGATTCCATTAATTACGTGACATTTTTTGGCGTGATTAACACATCCTGACAAGCCACACCTTTCCGCTATGATGATGGTGTAGCTGCGCACAGATTCAAACAGTCTGCCGCTCTTTAATAACTTTATTCTGACCTGAACACATCAACAGCAGTGCAATTCCAACACCATATTTATGTCTCCAATACACAAACACGTCTCTCGTCAGAATGGGACTTCCTCATTGTTGCTACTTGAAATGCATTCAAAGACACTCTGAACAACTCATAATGTGGAAGTACAATTTGCTGAATTTAACAATGCTCTGAAATCTCAAAAAACAAACTCAAAACATATGAATTCGACTAACATTGGTGTCTTTGAAAGAAATTCCCCATTGCTCATAATATCATGGTTACAATGTGATTAAAATGTTGTGCTACTATTAAAGAAACTAGTGTGAGGTAAATACATTTTCAGTCAGGTGTGCTATCTTTTATCTTGATTTAGTTTTCAGTTCATTCGGAGCTTTTAATACATACAAAAACATATATAATTCTGTCCTGTCTTTTATATTTCTTTCATTAAAATACAGTAAAAATTTGCATATTTCAGACATAGTTGCAAAAGGTGATTAATCATAATTAATTCATTTGAAAACTCCGATTAATATGATTATTAGTCATTTGACATCCCTAATTTATAGACCTCTTTGTGTTATTATTAGTTATTAGTATCAACATTTCAAGTGTTACATAAAGCTTTTTTGCCATATTTGTCTATTTTTACTGTTCTGTACTTCTTTTCTTTTTACAATGTCCAATGGCACTTAAAAACAAGCTGTGGCCCCTGGTTTATGTATTTCATGTTACCAAATGACAGAAAGGTGTCTCCAACTCAATGGTTCTCAGTTATTTTTTGTTATCACGCATCATTTGAAATACTATAGACAACTGATAATGAGTATTTATTTATCTGTACTGTACAAACTGAATTTGAAACTGAAACCAGGAAACTGCAACAAAATGGAGAGCTGTGAAGTGTATTTAAGAGTCAAATGGCATGTTCAGTATAATACATTTTGACATATTGGCAGGTTTACACTAAATTTGAAAGTACTCCCAGCATCTTGAGCCCCCGATGACAGGGGGGCCCAGCCCACTATTTGAGAACCACTGCTCCAACTATACTGGCTTCGTTCTTAGCATTATCACCAATCATGACTCAAAGGCTGGGCTGCCCGCTTGAGGAGATATTCTGCATGATCCCTTTCAGGGGTTGTAATGCACTTTTAGCAGACTTGTGGAGGTGACTTATATGTTTGGTCTTTCTTAGTCTTTCTTGACCCCCTGCATGTGATTATTGAGCAATGATGAGCATGATGCAAGGAATACGTCCTGTCTTTCACTTTTAATGCATATTGCGTGGTAGTTAAATAAGTAAAATGGATTACTGTGATTACAAAAAAGCCTTGATTTTTATTCTAATGCTTTGATGAGTGTTACTAATACAAATCTGGACAGTGGCCCTATGGAAACGACAATCTGTTAAAAGTTTTTTGTTAACTCAAAAAGACAGACAATGTTGTGCAATGTTTGCTATGACAAACACGACTACCATTCAACAACAGAACTACATACTGTACATGCTGCGGCGCATTACCAGAAAGCACCCTGCGTATTTACAGAGCAAACAACCAGAAACAAGGTGAAAGTCTATTTTGGTAACACCGACTTATAGTAATTGACTCGCATAACAGAAGTTCTATTGTTAGTGTATCTACAGTTTGTATAATAATGAGTTATTTGTCACTACAGTATTTGTCACTATTCTCCCTGACGTTTATTAGTATTTATTGAATTTATAAAGTGTGTTTTATCTGACTACTTGAACAAATTATTTCATCCATCCATTTTCTTCCGCTTATCCGAGGTCGGGTCGCGGGGGCAGCAACCTAAGCAGGGAAGCCCAGACGTCCCTCTCCCCGGCCACTTTGTCTAGCTCTTCCCAGCGGATGCCGAGGCGTTCCCAGGCCAGCTGAGAGACATAGTCTCTCCAACGTGTCCTGGGTCTTCCCTGAGTCCTCCTACCGGTTGGACGTGCCCTGAACACCTCCCCAGGAAGGCGTTCGGGAGGCATCCTAACCAGATACCCGAGCCACCTCATCTGACTCCTCTCAATGCTGTATGAACAAATTATTGATACAAAAATACATAGATACGTGATCTAAAGAATAATAGCTACAGCCCCAATCTCTATCTTCACATAGGGCATTTGAAGTGTGAGGCAGAGGACCTGTCAATCTGTTAACTTATGTATCGATTCAATCACGGCATCTTTATTCTACATTTGTTTAAAATTCAATTAATGAAACATAAAACCAAATATATGTTCTTAGTTTGAGTATAAACACGTATTTGTTTTGCATGTTCCAAACAATATACAGTATTGCAAGAGTCACCACGAGGAGCCCATGGGCACCAGGTAGCCCCCCACAACCTCACGGGGTGCTGGCAAGACTGTTTTGCATTCAAGTTTTCATTCAGTTAACAATGTGAGAACACAACAACAAAGTGCATTCTGAAATACAAAATGTGAGTTGTGGATACCAGCATTTTGTTAATGTTCTGGTAAAACAAGCATATTTGGTTTGTTTGGGTTGAAATAAGATATGAAAATAAATGTTGTATCTCTTGGCCATTTTGATCTTAAAAATAGCTCTCGCAACAAAAAATGCTGGCGACACCTGATATACTGTGTAGACTGTATAGTTATAGTGTGTTTGTAACATTTTCCTTTCAGAAGTAAAAATGTAATTGTATTGCATGATGCAGTCCAAGGCAATACCATCTTGAAGCAATACTTTATATTGCCAGGGGACTTAGAGATGTCTGTTCATGTATTAGTTGCAGGGCGCTTGTATTGAGTTGCAATGAGTTACATCATATCTGTGCCTTCATTTCTCAAGTAAGCAGTCATAGATCCTGAAAACTGCATGAACTTTCTGCTCTTTCTCAGGAAAATTAAGAACTATTTCATTTTGTGAAAGTTACTTAAAAATCATAATTGTATTAATGCACCCATCTATTAAATTTCTATACTTCCTATCCTGGTAATGTTTCTGGAACAGGTTGAGTCTATCCCAACCTTCATATTGACTGTGAAGGTCAACTGTGTGAACATCTACACTGCCAGTGGCCCATGTCAGCATCCAAAAGTTGCTACCAAAAATAGTTTATTTTGGGTTTGTGCACAGTACTGGCAAATGTTGGACCAAGACCCTAGCTCAAATTGGTTTGAATTAAAGGCAACATGTTGTGTTTTGCGGTAAATATGTATATTTTCTCAGCAGCACATAGGGTCATTGCTATTATGCACAGCTAAACCATACATCCTAACCTATTTCTTGGAACATCCTACAACAGCATTCACTGTGAAGCTGCGCTTGGCTCTGCAGTTCCTGGTTATATCTGCAATTGTTTTTGCAACTGAACAACAAATGACAAACGGTAGGGTTAGAGTCCCGACCATCGACGGGAACCGGGACTATCATTGAAACTTTTTGTTCAAATGTTTTTATTCAGATTCCTAGTTTCGATGCCCACTTTGCCAGGCGCACATACACTTTATGAACAGTTACTTTAGAAGTTAGATAATAAATAAGAGTGGTCTGCTGAGTGCGACATTTGCAACACAATGATATCATGTAAAAGAGGGTGCATGACCAACATGTCATAAACACCTTCAGATTGAAGGTGTAGAAATAACAAGAAAGTCCTGTCTTTGATGCACTACGTCAGATTCCTCTAAGCAGTTAGAATCAGGGAAGTCAATGTCTGTCTTATGCCAATGTAACCGAGGGTTTCAGGATGCCCGCTGATGTCTTGGAGGTTGGATATAAATAAAGGACAGCTAGGCAAGTTTATTCATGCTTAAAGTCTGTCGCTGTTAGCAAATGTCAAGGGACTCAACCCACACGACACACTTCCGGCCGTCAAAGTAAGAGTGCTTTGGGCAACATCCTGTTTACTCGTGATAACAAAATAACATTGTCATAAAAACATCTTACACCAAATTTGCAATCAGAATCGAAATGGGATTGGAAATGGGAATAGGAACTGGAATGGGTCAAAAAATTCAAACAATGCCCAATCCTAAAGAGCAGCAACTTTATCCTGAATTAATGTCAAGCAGTCAGCTTCTGCAGGACCCAGATGATCGTCACGGTGTTTGGCATTATCTTTGGTGCCTACTTTTCTTGTCTGTAGAAGTAAACATTGCTTAGATTGTCCGTTTTGGCATTTAACGTTGCATGAATACAGTAAATGGTCCCAGTTTGCATAAAGCACACTTCTTTTGTGTGCTTACACACTTACTCACTTTTTGGTTTATTGTACAGATACCAACATTGCATTCAAATATTGTAATTGTAATTGCCTTATATACAGCAATACAATATGACATGGCTTTCTTTTAAAGTAAGTAACTGTTATTGGCACGGGGAGGACAGATGAACTGAATAATTACAGTTAGACCTTGCATCTGGGACAGCTTGATAAAATCTATGTCTCCTTCCTTCTAACAGCCTCTCTGGAGATTCCATTCTTTTTCCAGTGACCCACATTACAATACACCAATACAGGGGTGCTCAAACTGCATACTGAAAAGTCAAAGGATGCGGAGGTCACTGATGTTTGCATAAAGTATATATTGTTTTATATTTTTTAAATGGTTAAACAAAAAATACAGTGTTACAATCAAAGCTTTGTGTTATTATTTGTTAACAATGTCAACATTCATGCTATTGTGTTTTTACAAAGTGCCTTTAGCTCTTTTTTCCACATTTTTGCCCTATAAAAAACAAGCCCAATGGCCCCCAGACCACATTTTGGTCACCTTTAGTCTAAATGAAGAATCTACTAGAAACTGGTAGTATGAGCATTCATGCGCTGACTGCTTATGAAAGTATGTTATTGACTGATTTGCATTTGACATTAAAAAAATTGGACATGTGTTGCTTTTGTTCCTCTAATCATGCAACTTGTCAGTGATGTGCACTGCCAGTGTTACTGCTACTACTTTGACTGCCACAGTACTACTGCAGATAGGAAAGTGATGCACATGTGCACAAAAAGGAAAACATGGAAGAAAATATGCCTCAAATTGTGATCACCTTGGTTCGTATGTGACAATTTCAAGGATTTCAACATTTGCTTAACCAAATAATTTTGCAAGGACGATTAAGAAGGAAGAGGGCAAGAATTTGGGCTAAGGCAGTTGGTGGGGAACTTGCTGTGACGTCTGTTCTGGGGAGCATGTGAGTGGATGTTGATCCAAGAGCTAGGATCTATGGATGATCTATGGATATTTAACAGGAAGTTCTTACACAATGCAACATATATTTTTAGTAATGGCATTGTTATACATTTGTTATACTATAGATCATCATCATCATCACCACTGACTTATCATTAATTCAACTAATCACCCTAGCAACAAAGTAGCTTTCAACCAACTCCCATACAACATACGCTTTAAGTCTTTAAGTTGCTGTTTATGTACAACAAACTGTTATTTTTGTAAGACATGCCAATTTTTGTTTTTGAGGAAAAATTACAACTGTGCTTTGTTTGGGTCTATTAGAGCAATTAATACCCGAGCAGTGTGCAGAGGATACGCTCGCCATCGTGGCGGTCCCACCCGCGCAGAGCATAATACAGAAGTGGATCGAATCGGCACTCCTGTTTTAGTCCTTGTTCAGTACGCTCTCAGTGTGTTGTGGGAGCTGACTCCACGCTGACCCCTTGTGACTGCTTTGGAGCGGGGCAGACCAGTGCAGCAGCAGCACCCGCCGTTGTATCAATTTCCAATTAGCTCCCAACGATGCAAGCCGGCTCATGTCGAGCTGGCTCTTAGAGACGATTTATCCGCTGCCGACACATCACTATCCGGGAGTGCTGGGACATTGACGTGAGCCACGTCACTGACTGATTTTTTAAATCTTTTTTGGATGACTAAGGAGAACTTTTGTCTGCATCTACGAGTACCTTTCCCCAAAACTCGGCAAAGCAGGCCTTTCCATGGCGTACAGGTCAGATATATGCGACCTAAACTTTCAGACAGCAGTAGCATCGGGTCGGAAAAGTCGCCATTGTACTGTTCACACTGACCTGTAAAAATATATACGTATGCAGGTCACATTTGAGCAGAAAAATGGACTTGCCAGCAGTGTGAGGATTGCTTGTGGTGCAAAGAGTTACGGTGCATACAGTTAATGAGCTCCGAGCCAAGACCCTCTGTTCAGGCTGATAAGGTTGTGGTACCTAACAGTTGCCAATCAAATGAAGCTCGGAGAAGCTCCGCCTCACCTGTCATTAAAAAATACAATTACAAAAACAAATAATAACATCAAATAAATGTCAATATTAGGCCATTGAAGTATATTATACATGTATTTTCTTTTTTTAAAGAAGTAATTTCTGAATTTTTAGATTTCTTCATCAAATAAAGAGAAAAAATCTAAGATGAGTGTGTAGGGTCCCATGCACTCTGTTCCCAAATTTTTATTAGGTTTTTGATTCAGGTTCCTAAAAATTCTCGATTCCAATCCTTTCAAGAGGCGAGGTCATAAAAGTTTGCATGGTTTAAATGAGGAGTTCTTTTTGGATGAGATGTCTGAACTTCTCCATCAGTTTTATGAAGAATTTCTCACAGAGGTATTTTCAACTAGTATATAAATATCAAACCATTCGACTTGATGATAAATGTTATGGAGTTTATTTCACAAAAGATGATTACTTTTGTCTACCATACAGTATGTTGCTGTCTTTGTTTTAGTGGGTGTGTGATGCTGCAGGGGTGCAGAATAAATGACTTGCAAAAGGTTTGTCTATGAATAGTACACGGGCTAAGGTTAGCTGGATATTTGAGTTGCGCTATCGTATTAGCACTACTATACTTTGCTGCCTCAGTGTTGGCGTAATCTACATTTTATGAAACCCTTATTTAGTTACAACTAAACTGGATGTGGTGTACAGCAGTCTTATTTTGAAGGCAGAATTGTGTGGGTTCAGAAGGCCTCTTGACTTGATAAATGACACATGCTGTGTGTACTTGAATACATTTGCATCCCACAGCCTTGGCTCCCGTCCTTTATTTTGCACAGAACACTGAACCACAACATCAGAGAGCACATTGACATGAGAAAAATGTCATTTATTGCTTGACTGCTTAGAGGAAGTCCGACGTAGCGTGTCAAAGACAGGGTTATTTCTACACTAAAAATCCAGAGGTGTTTAATCATGTTTGTTGTGCACCCTTACTGTGTTCCAAATTATTATTATTATTTTAAAAAAAAAAAAGGAAATTAAGGCAAACTTTTGGGCTGCTTCTTTTGTGTTGGCGCTCGCCGACTTCTTCTTCCGAAGTTCAAGTGCAGGGTGTAACGATTCATTCACTAGATCGGCGTATCGATTTATTTTTCAGACGACATGCAGTATATCTTCAATTAACTACTGGATTTATACTGAGTGTTCGACCACATCCAACGTTAAGTCCAACTTGAAGCCTTTGAAAGGTGTGTAGCAACCATGAAGTTATGCTGTGCACGTTGAACAGACCAGGAATGGGGGGTTTGTCGTTTAGGGGCCTCTGTTGTTCTGGCGTGTGTGCCATTTTTTTTGCAATGATAAGCGTGTTGATCAAACACCTCCTCCTAGCTTTAATAGTATGTATGTATGTACTTAACTTTACAGTATGTAGGATATTCATTCACTTAAATATCTTTCTGCACATGAAATTGCATTCAAATCCGGTGGTGCGAAGTAACTTCTTTAATACTTTAGTTAGAAAAATGAGTGGGGTATCAAATTAAAGTTAGTCATGCATTTATTTCACAGTCAGACTGCTTGAATATTTGGCAAAAGAGTTACTGAATTGACCTAAAGTTACTGAATCGTTTCGGATTGTACCTTTCTTGTATGTTCAATGTATATTTACGCTCTGCTGAATGAATGAATGAATTTCACTGCCAGGATGGGGATTTGTACGTTATGTACAAACAAAAGGTAAAAACACAAATGTTTTACAGTTTATAAATAAATAAATGGGTCTGAGAAGTATTGAACCCATTTTGAAAACATTTCTTTAACCAGTTATTTGACCAGTTATTCTCCATTTGTTTTTGGTTATCCTCTTAATGAGCGACTTCCATTGACATTAACAAATTCTAAAGGAGTCAGTGCCTCACCAGCCATAAACCTCACCACACGTGACTGTGAGAACCACTGTTACAGAGCAACCAATTTTTATGTGTTTAACAAAGACATAAACAGTACCATTGGAATGCACGCGAATATCCACTATTTGAGTGACCACAAGCAACAATCAGTAACGCGATGAACTGTGAACAAAACAGTAAATTCTGCTTATCAGGAATTAAAAGTTGTGTCGGCCTCCACTTAATACTGCGTTTTGTTAAGTTATGGCTCACTGTCTGTAAAGGTACACTATGTGTGACAGTACATCAAGAGGGAACATTGTAGTTTTATACAAATGTTGTTTAATATAATGCATATTCTACTTTATATTTTCTTGCTCACCCTTTCTAGGCATTTCCCACAAACTGAACAGAACAGAAAATGGCTCAGGCCTAACCTAGAAAATTCTCCGCCAGTCGCCACTCACCATCTCTAGGGACCTTCTAACTGCGGGTCTAAAAATAGTTGTGTGGTGTTTAAAAGAAAATTAGACAAAACAAAAGAGGTGTACCTGTGGAAGTATTTGCTCTCAGGATGTTGCTGCATGACCTCAAGGTGTGATGCCAAGTGAGTAGTGCCACATGGCCAAGTGACATCCATTCCGCTTATGTGTAATGTTATATTTGAGGCTGTATTATTACCTCAGCCAAGCAAAGCGCAAAGTACAAGCCCAGCGCAGAGTTTTTGCGTTTATCTGTTTGTCTATGGAATCACAAAAGTGCCAAAATCAAAAGGAAATGCTCGTGGAAATATAAAAAGAATGAATACTAAAAAAAGATACAAATGTAGTTATATTTGCTTTTTCTCATTGGGTCATTCTGCCAGGGTTACTAGTCCATACCTGATCACACGGGTTCTGCTTGCTTCAGTAGCTATGTTAAATGTAGCTCTAGTGCGGGTGACCGGAAGAAATGTCAAGGACAGGAAGTACAGTCTTATATTTCTACATGTATTTCATTTAGATTTTAGCATTCCTGTGTTTGCATATTTGTCTCTTTGTGTTTAAAATAGCAAGTTCTTAATTGATTTTAATTACATTTTCAGGAATTTTTGGAAATGGGATATGGAAGAAAAGATAAAATTTTGGGGGTGATCCGGATCACCTTCTGGATACAGGAATTTTTAAAAAGGATTTATTTAACATTCCAAGATAGGATCATTTGTGCATATAACTCCAAAAAATGGCCGGACCACAAAAAAGATAGGACTAGTTTCCAACAGGTTTTACTATATTTCAAAGACTGACCCCAAAAATGTAGTATTGTTATTTTGGTGTGAATCACAATACGGGGGGAACTATGGTGCTTGGTGGAGGCCTGAGTGCTTTTCTAGTTACACTTTTGGTCATTTCTAGCTTATTTTGTAATGATCTCCATCTTATGACATGATCTCTCTCATACCCATTAACAGCAGTGTGAGTTTTCCATAGACACGCACACACACGTAGTGTGTAAGTAACTGTGTCCAGAAGTGCTAACAGGAGTTGGTCACCATGCACTCTGTCATGATTAAGAGCTCTGTCGGCAAAGACCGCAAACTGAGTGGATGTGCGACATAGTGATAAAGAAGCAAGCTCACAGGGTCATGTGTGGTTGTGTTAGGACAAACAACGATGTCTAGCAACAGTGCAGAACTGTGATAAACACCTAATAGCACACTGCAGTGTGTCGGCTTGTGTATGGGTGTGTGTGTGTGTGTGTGTGTGTTATTATGAGTAGGTGTGAGGATAAAAATACACGTGTAGAAGACAATGGCAGGAGCTGATATGATTTTTGATGTAATACATTTCTGCAGCAGATACCTACTGTATAATTGTACACACAATCGGTACAAGGTTTCCACAACCAGTGAATGCAGCTTTCCTCTGGTGAATGAAAGTAATAAAGAAAATGGTATTATTAATTTCTTATTTAGGAATATTTATAGAAAGAACAAAATGTTTCAAACCCCATTGAGTTTGATGGAGAAAAGTTACCCTCTTCATTGTTCTTCACACATAATAAACATTGTTAACCGAGCATTATTATATTAATAACACGCATATTAGGCATAATTTATTTTACACCTCATGTATTGAATATTATATTCTGCAAAAGACACTTCTGTACGTATATGTAGGCTCAAAAACATTTGATGTTTTAAAATAATTAACTAATTTAACGTAACCAAACCGACTGTATGTTGGACTAAATTATTTCTTCATTCATTGTAAATACTTAGAGTAATTCTTAAATGTAATATGAAGAATTATCTAACACCATTTATCAAAAATATTATCAATAATAATTTGTCCAACTGTCACCACTTTTGAGGTCACTGTTTGACTTTTGAGGCAAATTTATTTGATCTAATTCTGATTTGTACAATTTATTGGGTATTCCACTTTGGAGGTTCCACCCTGTAATTTTAAAGTTTTGATTCAGGTCTTAATTTGAGCTCGGTAGATGGTGTTGATCAACTGCAATGCGTGTAAAGCCACAGTAATAACGTTGAAGGTGTATGGTGAAATAGGGGTCTTTTTTAGCATCAGCAGTATGTATGGATGCTACTTTTTCTTTTTTGAGGGATGTTTTTTAAAAGGTCCTGCTTGAGATCCACCGAGAAGGTCAGTAAGCCAAGAAAGTAATGACTGCTACATGAGGTCAGCCTCAGACTCTCATGGTATAATATCCCTGTTAAATTCTCCATATGTCAGCATGTTTGTCCATCTGTCTGGCTCAGTGTGAAATTAAATTATCGTGCAGGTCACTATGTAGATTATGCCCAAGCAAAGGCAAAATACACTCACATAAATGCACACACATACACTCATCCAGTTCTCTATGCTGACAGAAGGGCTTGGAGAGTTGGTAATGAGAAAAGGTCCTCATGCATGAAAACTCATACCAGCAGGGCGGATTCTCACACACATGCTAACACTTACACACCATTTAAGCCATTTCCTAGAAATGGTCTGCAGTGTATGCAGTAAGGTTGATGACCAAATAACTGTCAGCTTATACTATCTACACAATACTTCATATACGGGTATTGTTTGTAACAACACTGACTGATGACTGAACATCCCCACAACAGTTTACAATTGGACAGCATTATTGTATATCTGCGCAGTAAATTATAACTGAAGGTTTGAATGCAGTTGTCAGACACTGTTTAGAATTATTGCTATTGGAAAATGGTGATTTCAGCAACATATGAAAACATTCACCCTCAAAAGCCTAAAGACTAGGGCTGCAACGGTCAGTCGATTATTTTTTCGATTGATCGATTAATCTGACTTTTAAAAAGACATTTTTAATTTTCCCTTCTTTGCAGTAATCCCTTTAAGATTGCACGAATGGACGTTTTCCCTCCAAAAATCATAGCGAAGAGGAACGTCTCACCGAAATTGAAGTAGCAAAGTATGAACCATCAGTGGACAAACATCACAAACACTCTACTGCAGTTTCACTGTTCTACCAGTAGGTTGTGTGTGTATGCATGGTAAGAGATAATGGAGAGAGTGCAGAAATGTAGGCATTTTCCTAAGCACAAGTGCAAGTATGGGATTTACTTTGCGTGGGAATAGTTTAACACACGCTCTACGCACACATCTCTGCAGTGGTTTGCTTTGCAAGATATTAAAAAGAGGCAAAACAGTTGATAGCTCTTTGACAAAGTTAAAGGTGATGTATGTGAAGTATCTTATTTTGCCTGAAATACAAAAGATTATATGTCTGCTTTCATGGATCACTAATGAAATTAAAAAATAGTTACATAATAGTGGCTAAAATCAGGATATTTATAGTAGATTTTTTAAATGAAACAATTAATCGATTAGCAAAATAGTTGTTGATTATTTGGATAATCTCCTCCCTGATTCACCACCTTATCGTGGTGGAGGAGTTTGCGTGTCCTGAAGCTAAGTTGTCGGGGGCTGTCATGCCCCTGGTAGGGTCACCCATGACAAACAGGTCCTAGGGTAGGGACCAGACAGAGAGTGGCTCAAAAGACCCTGACGATGAATAACACAATTGGACTTTGTTTTCCCTCGCCCGAACGCGGGTCACCGGGGGCCCCTCTCTGGAGCCAG
>QODF01000014.1:4194257-4325692 GCA_024372805.1 Oostethus manadensis
TGATGGTCTGCTCCCACTTGAGGTCATGGGTGATGTTAGTGCCCAGGAAGCGGAAAGAGTCCACAATTGTGATGGGAGAGTCTGTCAAGACGAGGGGGGGCAGGGGGGCTTTGACTTTCCTGAAGTCCACGATCATCTCCACTGTCTTCTGAGCATTGAGCTCCAGGTTGTTGCAGCTGCACCACGACACCAGCCGGTCCACCTCCTTCCTGTAAGCAGACTCATCACCGTCTGAGATGAGCCCGATGAGGGTGGTGTCATCTGCGAACTTAATCAGTTTTACCGAGTCGTGGCTGGAGGTGGAGCTGTTGGTGTACAGGGAGAAGAGCAGGGGGGAAAGTACACAGCCCTGTGGGGATCCTGTGCTGATAGTCCGAGTGTCCAAGACATTCTTCCCCAGCCGCACGCGCTGCTTCCGGTCCGTCAGGAAGTCAGTGATCCACCTGCAGGTGGAGTCAGGCACGTTGAGCTGGGTGAGCTTGTCCTGGAGCAGGGAGGATGTTGTTGAATGCAGAGCTGAAGTCCACAAACAGGATCCTGGCGTAGGTTCCTGGGGAGTCCAGATGTTGCAGGATGTAGTGGAGGGCCGGGTTGATGGCGTCATCTACAGACCGGTTGGCTCTGTAGGCGAACTGCAGAGGGTCCAGGAGCGGGGAGGTAAAGGACTTAAGATGAGGCAGAACCAGGCGCTCAAATGACTTCATAACCACAGATGTCAGAGCCACAGGTCTGTAGTCGTTGAGTCCAGTGATCCTGGGCTTATTGGGGATGGGAACAATGGTGGACAGCTTGAAGCAGGCTGGGACATGGCATGACTCCAAAGAGATGTTGAAGATGTCCGTGAAGACAGGCGCCAGTTCTACCGCACAGTGTCTCAGGGTGGAAGGAGAGACACCATCCGGACCTGGAGCTTTCCGAGGGTTTTGCTTTTTAAATGTCTTGGCCACATTCTGCTCCGAGAGTGTGAGGGCAGTGGGGGAGAGGGGGGGCTCCAGGGCTGATATTCCTGAAATGTTCATTGTAGTCAGTGGGGTGGGGGAGGGGTGTGAATCTTCGAACCTGGAGTAGTGAGTGTTCAGTCTTTCTGCTAGGTGACGGTTGCCAACAGCGGGGGGGGCTTTGGGTCTGTAGTTGGTGATTTCCCTCAGACCTTTCCAGACAGAGACAGGATTGTTGCTCCAGGACTTGTGTGTTGTACCTTGATTTAGCCTTCTCCACCTCCTTACTAAATAGGTACTTGGTCTGTCTGTATACGTGAGGGTCGTTGTTATTGTGGGCCTTTTCTTTCTCTTTGCTTAGCTGTCTCAGTCTGGGTGTGAACCAGGGGTTGTCAGGTTGCTGCAACAGGTTGTCTATGCTCAAACTACAAAAATATTTCATTTATTAACATCAAATCTCATATAGCAGACACAGCGTGTGTTTAAAGCAGTGGTTTTCAGTTACTTTCTGTCACACACCACCAGGGGCCAGAAATGTCACGCCCCCCCATTTGAAATACTGTTGACAACTGATAATATCTACTGTTAGTGTTTATTTTTCTGTACTGTACAAACTGTATTCTGAAACCAGGGAAATGCAACAAAATGGAGAGGTGTGAAGTATATTCAAGAGTCAAATGGCATGTTGAGTATAATACATTTGGACATATTGGCAGGTTTACTCTAACATTGAAAGTACTCCCCGCTTCTCGTGTCTCCACTGACAGCCTCCCAGGGGGCCCCGCCCCGCTATTTGAGAGACACTGGTTTAAAGGGTCACTGACTTGAATTTATCAACTTTGCCTAAATGTTATACAATGTCTGTAATAATGTTCTACATTGTTTTCGGAAAGTGAAGGTTAAATTTGCAAAAATTACAGTTACAGCTCATGGTGGCAACCTTGACAAACTGGTTGTCACAGCAGAGCGTCATTTCCGGAAGTGACGTCATCAGAGTACTATGACCTTTTTTAGCAAAATTATAAACTTTTAGCAAAATTTTAGCAAAGATTTAAGCGTTGTGTCAATAGTTTTTGAGGAGAATAGAAGGGAGAAACATTTGGAGATTAAATAGAGAAATTGCACATCATAGATTCAAGACTTAAGACATGGAGATGAAGATTGGTCTTCTTCAAAACATGGAATGGTAAGTGTAAATTACTCTGGAGTCATTTATTGTTTTAAATCGTCTTCATAATGAGCATAAAGGGGTATCTCTACTGTATATCCTGATTTTGTCGGTGCTACTGCTGTCACTCCCGCCCTAACCATCGACATATTGCTGTGAAAAGATGTTTATATAACATCTATAATGTTTTGCAGGCTTGGTGGAATAGTGTTTAGAATGTGCAGTGGCCGGTGATATTCCACCAGAAGAATAGCATTCTTTGATTTATACTGTACTTTCAAGCCAAATACTTTTTGTAACGGTGTTCCTTCCCAGCGGTCATCAGTGAAATCAAATAAAAAATAATACTCTAAAATTGTCTGTCCGGAGAAGTGACATGCTTTGGCCAACATCAGCTTGACGAGAAATACCGAGGCAGACAGGATTTCGGAACTATCGGCAGATTTGGACCGCCAACTGAAACGCAAAGTGGAGTCATTTTGGGCATTTTCTATTGTGATTGATGAGAGTACTGACATTACAGACGTCGCTAAAATGGCCATATATTGATTTGTGGAGTTGACAAAACTTTTACGACAAGACTTGACAGGAGTTTCTCGAGCTGGTGCCTATGACGAACACCACGACAGCTGAGGACATTTTCCGCTCCGTAGTTGGAGCGCTGGACAGAATCGGAGTGGACTGGTAACACGGTATAAGCCTGGCTTCCGATGGTGCGCCGTCACTGTAGAACGGCGAGTGTTGTGACAAAGTGAAGTAAAAGCCACAAATGGAGGGGGTCATTTTTTGACATTTCATTGCATTTTGCATCATGAGCCAATACACAGCAAAACGTTAAAAATGGATAACGTCATGCAGGTGGTTGTCCGAACTGTTAATTTCATCCGAGCCAGAGGTCTCAATCATCGTCAGTTTTGACAGCCTTCTCTGTGACTGCAACATTACCCATGGCGTGCCGTACCACACAGAAGTACGACGGTTAAGCAGAGGTGCTGTCCTTTAGCGCTTCTTTGATTTATGTGGCAAAATCGGACGATTCATGGAGATAAAAGTTAAACCTGTTAGGGAATTCGAGTGCCACTATGGCTGCCGGACCTTGCGTTTATGGTTGACATCAAATAGCACTTGAATAATCCTAACAAAATGTTACAAGGACGCAAAAACATCGTAACACAGTATTCTCAGTGCATATGTATGTTCAAGTTAAAGCTCAGGTTATGGGAGATGCAGATGGCAGGCAGTGACCCTGCTTATTTTCGCGGTTTAAAAGATAATGTATGTGCGCAGCAGGCGTTCACTCTGACGTGAAACGGTACAAAGACAAGATTTCAGGGTTGTTGAGGGAGTTTGAGAAATGATTTCAGGTTTTTAACAAACTCGATTCAGAATTTGCAGTTTTTCGCTCACCATTCACAGTCAGAGCTTCTGATTTGCCCGTGATGATTTGCAGTGTGATATAGAATTAAAGGACAAATATGTCTCTGTGGGCTTAGACACATTTTGCAAGTATCTCCAATCAGGCTATCCTGCATTGACAGCAATGGCTGCAAAAATGTTGTCCATGTTTGGGACTACCAACCTTTGTGAGCAAGTTTTCTCACTAATGAACAATAATAAAACGAAGCTGCCCTCAAAGATCACACATAAGCACTTACATGAGATTCTGACATTGGCTGCTACTCAGGACATGACGCCTAATATTGATGCACTTGTGCAGCGTAAACGATGCCAAGTTTCCGGGAAAAATACCTAGCAGGATGAGTAATTGCTGTGAAAGTCATTCACTTGTTCAAATTGCTTTCCAGATGTTGAAAAAAACAGTGTTTTTAAGTTCCACAAAGCTGTGATAAATGTTTTGCAACATTGTTACAATCACTGTGATCAGTTTGTATGCATAGCACACTTAAATGAATGTTAAAGTGAGTGTTGTTTAAATTGCACATACTTTTTTTATGTTCTTAGGTTGTTATGTGTTTAGTAAAAGCGCTTTGGGTGCCTTGAAAAGCACTATGTAAAACGCATTCCATGATTATTATTATTACCACTAACACATACAGACACATCCCAGGATCCCCATCTTTGAGTTAGATCTGCCTGTTTGATTTATCTCATTACTTTTTCCTCTCTGCCTGGCAAAATGTCTTCAGACTCTGTGTGTCCTTTATTACTGGAAGGGAAAGACACCATGATATTTAAAACAGCAGAGCTGGCTGCTGCTGCTGCTTTCGTCAAATGTCATCCATCTATTCTTTGTCCCTGTTCTCCAGATCACTATTGTGTTTGTTTTTTATTATAATATTTTTAAGCCATCTGTGTGTCCCCCTTATTCTGGTAAAATTACCCTAACATCACACTTGTGTAATTATTTGAAACAGCATCGTGAATTGGATTTATTTCCGCACCAACTAATATGTCTGTTTTCCTATGTGTTTAGGATCATCCACGAGGATGGTTTCTCTGGTGATGATGTAAAGCAGTACAAGCCTGTTGTTTACAGCAACACCATCCAATCTCTGGCCGCCATCGTCCGTGCCATGGATACATTGGGCCTGGAGTATGGAGACAAAGAGCGGAAGGTGAGTTCTTGTCCTTGTGGACCTCCACCAAAGATGTGTGCATACTTAAGTGTAGATTGCCAGTCATCATTTGTTCACAGCACGAAGTGATGAAGGGCATTGTATGCTCAGTTACTGTCATTCCAGCAATGTACCGGACGTCTAGCTCTTGTATCAGATAAAGATCTCTACCTGGCTTTGACCTTCTGAAGGAAATAGAATACAAAAGCAGTCAACACTGCAAATTTAAACTCTTTTGAATGTACTAATGTGGCCTTTGAAAGCTTGAGGAAGCTGAACGTAACAGATTGTTTATAATCTCCAGGATGGTTGTTGTGTTTATAAACAAGATCGATTGAAAACAAGCTACCAGTTTAATGTTTGGTCCCCAGCAATTTCAGATTACAATTGTTAAGATATTCTTACAAATATACAAGATGATAATATATTTCTACGTATGTGAAGCGGAACATGCATAGAATCATGATTGTGAGACAGTAGAACGCTGAGGTTAACATTAACATGTCAGCATGTCCTGTGACCATGTGCCATATCATGTGGGTGTGAGGTGTTGTCAGTGTCCCAGTTTTGAAAGGTGCTACTTGAAAAGCCCACAGATATCAGAGCGAGTGAGAGAGATTCCAGCATGGTGCTGGTCCACAAAGACCAATTAAGAAATGTACAAATGTACACGGACTATTGTGTATGTGTCAGAACTAGGGATGTAAAAGTCTTTGTGGTAGACCAGTGGTTCCCAAACGCCAAAGTAAGTGAGTCTGATTTTTTTAATCTAAATATCCCAATCTTTTGCATTGTCACATTTTAATAAAGTTTTAAATGAGCACTAATAAATAAATAAGTCCTCATCCTACATATATTTTATTCCAGTTTGATGTTTGTCAGTTTGGCATCCTTCCATATAAATGGATTAAATTTGAGCTTCACTTTTTTGCCCATTAAATTTGCGTAGAGATAAAAACTGATTTGTACATATATAAGTCGCATCGCTCTCTAAGCTGCACAAGTTCATGTCATAACATGAAATATTGTGGTGATTGAACAATTAGCAGTAGTTCTGATGTTTAGGAAATGTCACGAGATTAAGCGTGGACATAAATTAGCTGGATTCAAAGTTAAAGTAAAGGAAAAAGTAGCATCTTACGTGAAATTACGATACCTATTTATTCAAATAAAGCACACAGAGCGATGAACAACTTTATGGCCTGTCTTCTTGCTGCTTTGTACACTGTTCTTCTTGCTCTGTGAGGCAGTCAGGCACACTTGTAGTTGTGTTTTTTATTTATGTACCCCTATTACAATGGGTGTACTCCTGGGGGTATGCATACCCCACTATGGGAACGTAGCTGGTAGGCGATGCAATGCGCATCTAGATAGACGGATTAAGATACGATGTCAAAAATGACGCATTTTGAAAACAAAACGAGTCCATATGATATGCAGTGTACAAACTATACAATTTGATTTAATACCGTTCACAGGGCCTTATGATTTTTGCAGTAACGGAATTACGGATGTAATCATGGAATTGGCCAATAAAAACGGAATTTCGCAGAAATTGACACCATGCGAATGAAATACTGTCAACATAAGGAAAAGGAACATTAGTGTGTAGAATTATATACCCGGCGGACGGCTAAATTGTGTCAGAATCTCATTACAAACACTGAACCGCCAGCCCCAATGTCGAAATGATGATAAAAAAACAGCAAAAGTTGGTGGAACCTCCACTAGCATGCTAGTGCAGTTGTGTGTGCGACTTTATATTTTCACCATGTCGTGTTTTACCGCTTTAATTTAAGGAGCGTTTTACAATGCCCGAGAATGATGTGCAGGTTCTGAGTGAAAAAAAATACAAAAAATACTAAAAAACAAACTCCAGGCTTGTACTGGTGAATGGTGTGTCTGTATTCATTTAGTGCTTTTTATTTGATTTTGTTCTTGCAATAGTCAGTTCCTGTCTCTACAATGGATTAACATTAATATTAAGAATTTATGGCTGATTCCTATTGATCTAGGAGACTTAGAGCGCTGCAGCTGCATCTCTTACTTGTCAAACCGTATATTCTGTCGCATCGGTTCATCGTTCACAACCCTAGTGAGAACATACTGTACTGTGAATTATGCCTTCTTACCACAAGAAGGACACATTTTTGGACAAAGTGACTTTCTATTGGCTTTCTATTGCATTTGAGTCAATCAACTATTCACATGCTGCATCGTAGCAGAGAGGAGGGTTCACAGTCGTCACTCGCCACAGGCTCTCAGCCAGCACATGATTCAAGGACTCTGGCAA
The DNA here is from genome assembly GCA_024372805.1 of Oostethus manadensis. Classification (NCBI taxonomy): domain Eukaryota; kingdom Metazoa; phylum Chordata; class Actinopteri; order Syngnathiformes; family Syngnathidae; genus Oostethus; species Oostethus manadensis. The sequence goes on from QODF01000014.1 coordinate 4,201,233, forward strand.
CTAAACAGTCTTGTCTGTGTTACTTGTTGATGCACTTGCAATGTGACTGATAAACATGCGGCTTTACCATTTTGCCTCCCTGTTTTTGGCTACTCATGGTTTATTTTGTAATTTTTTCAAGTATTCTTGCTAGGGTTGGGCAATATGGACCTTAAGATGTATCATGAGATTTATGATATCACGATAGTGTGATATACCTCAATTCAGCGGCGTCTTGTATGAAAAGCTACAGACCTTAACCCATGTAAATAGATACACTAAAATTGTAAAGCACAATTATTGGTGTATTAGTAACAAACTGTGCAGCACAGCAAGTCCATTTAGTACCAAACTACATCAGTGAAAAGTATTCAGAATTAAAGTATACTATTTAGTAGCTACTGCAAATTGGGAAAACAATAATAGAGTAATGGCTAAATAAAGACACTGCATCAGTCAGTTTGTACCATCGTTTACTTTTCTTGTAAAGAAGGCCATGAGCAAAAGTGCTTCGTATTTTTGACTTGGTAAGTGTAGACATGCTCGCTGACTCTAATTTTGTGGGTTGCGCAGCTTGGCGCAGGCTGCGCAGCTTGGCGCAGGCTGCGCAGTGGTAATCTCGTCCGGTGCAACACAGTGCGCGGACAATTTGGTAATTTGGTAGACCGAGGAGCGCCGCGATGGGTGTGGCGGCGCAGCAGAGGGAGGTGCCGACTGATTCAGCCTGGTGTAGTGACAATTTCGTCTCAAAAGGCTTTGCCGGAGGTGCGCTGAAAGCTCGCCGGCTCCAACCTGGTCTCCTCTCGGCGAAAGCGAAGCGCAGCCAGTCTAGTGGTAATTTGTCTGACTAGCGCACAGTACGTACACGTCACCAAAACCCACAGGCCGGTTTACACAATGTCAGGCACATTTGAATGCATTTAATAATCACAACAACCATTGTTTAAAGTAACTATCTTAATCCGCACATACATTTTGATCTATATTGGCTATCTTACCTTTTGCCGTCACTGTTGCTTTGCAAACTTTGCATATTATGGTCTCTTGCTGCACATCTTCTCAATGGAAACCAAATCACTTCCATATTACAGAGGTACTTCCCCACAACAATTTCTTTGTCTGTTGTCTCTGCTTCTCCTCTGCCTTCAGCCATGTGCATTTTCTCTCATTTGTTGTCTCTACCCTGGACCACTGTGGTACACGTGAGACGCAGTCGCAGAAAAAACATGTCATCAGCGCTGCTTTCTTCCGCTGCAAATTATCATTTATACGTAGTTTATAAGTAATTTTTTGATCATTGGAAGAATTTATACCAGTATATAAAAATGATTGCCCAACACTAATCCCTGCTGTTAAAAGTGTAATTGACTTCCAACTGTGCTAATATGAAATTGACATCAAACAGATTAAAGCTAAATAATATAGTAAACCCTTACAAAACGTGTTGCCATTAAAACATGATGTTTATTAATCTTGAACAATGTACTTTGCAGCTAAGTTAATGTTAGCACATTGTGTGGGCTAGTCCATAAATATAATACATATTATATATTATTATACTATTATATTATTATAATATTGGCATTGACAAGCAGTGAAACACCAAAATGATTTGGAACCTGTTATTAATTTATTTTTTGGTTAATGAGTGACAGTCGGTCATCTCTGTGGGTCTTTTAATTGATAAACTCACAATGCCAACATAAATCATCTGCATAATGTTATTGGCAGCAAAGAGCTGCTGTGAGGCCCTAGCCAAAAGTGCATCATGCCAATATAAGTCAGTCAGCCACCCAAGCTGCTAAACCCAAGAGAATTCCAGTGTTGCAGCACTACGTGAGGATTATAGGCCTACCACAATAACCGCTAAATCAATTAATCAAAATTGAAGTTGATCATTTTGACGGCCTTGTTAAATTGATATGTGCATGCGTTCATGTTAATTTCTTAGTGGGTTTGGGTGAGAGGGTTCACTCTCTGTGTCTGGCCGTGGGCATTGGTGCTATAGTGCAATGAATGGAGAGAGTGATCCCTCCTGTCAGGCATTCAACATCTTTCTATCAGTAGCCCTGGAGGCGGGGCTACTAGTGAGTGAATACACAGAGCTAGCAACAAGATAGTAACTGAAAGCAGGTATGAATGAAGGCACAAAAGCGATGTTTTCTATGCCGAATGCCAGCAAACGGTGCCGATGGCGGCAGCATCAGGGCCTTCGTATTGACAGTCAACGCTTACTGAGCTGTTTGGTCATCTAAGTAAATATAAACAAAACAACGTAAAATGGTGCTTGGTCACAGTTTGTGTCGCTCACTACATTACAAAAGAAAAAAGCCAACATTTGGTTTAAGATTGAAAGTGTTTGACTGACTGTACAGTACAAATTGCCCGGCAACTGTACCGCATAACCGAGTGAAAGAAGATGTGATATCAGAAACTTAGCATTTTACTCTGCCACCACAGATATGTGGTCCAGCTCAAGTATGACCCCCTACATTTGTTTAACAATACACAACATAACTGTGTGTGCGTGTGTGTGTTCTTATTGTTTTTGTTTATAATTTTATGATGTTATTTTTATTTATTTTTAAAATATTAGATTAGATTAGATTAGATTAGATTAGATTAGATTAGATTAGATTAGATTAGATTAGATTCAACTTTATTGTCATTACACATGTACAAGTACAATGCAACGAAATGCAGTTTAGGTCTAACCAGAAGTGCAATAAGCAGCAAAAGTGCAGGATATGGATATTAAAGTATAAGTTATAAAAATTATAAAGTGCAAAAGAAGAAACAATGAATATTTGTAATATTTACAGATGAATGTACTATGGACATAATATACAGGTTGCTATCGACTATATTCAGGAATTTACAAAGTTGAACACAATGTACAGGTTGTTATTAGTATATGAATATGAAGATAGGTTGAAACATTAGACATTTTTTTATTCATGTAATTTGAAATTTACAAATATATAAGTACAGATGTATATGCAGAATTTTACAAATGTATATGGTTGGTTATGTACATTTACAAGTGGGTATGTACAATATAGTGCAATTATTATTAGCAATGTTAAATAGTGCAGTAATAATAGGGAGAGTGTATGAGGAGGGTAAATAAATCAGTGTGGGGCAGAGTTCAACAGGGAGACAGCTCTGGGGAAAAAGCTGTTCTTCAGTCTGCTGGTTCTCATCCATGACACCTGAAGCGCCTGCCGTAAGGCAGGAGAAAAAACAGTCTGTGGGCAGGGTGAGAGAAGTCCTTAAAAATGCTGCGTGCTCGACGCAGACACTGTCTCTTCTGGATATCCTCGACGACTGGAAGTGGAGTCCCGGTGATGCGCTGGGCAGTTTTCACCACCCGCTGCAGGGCCGTTCAGGGACGTTCAGCAACAGAGCAGTTTCCATACCAGACTGTGACACAGTTGGTTAGGATGCTCTCTATTGTGCAGCAGTAAAAGTTAACCAGAATGTATGAGGACAGCTGGTTCTTCTTAAGTGTTCTCAAGAAGAAGAACTCCCCTAATACAAAAATCCAATTTTGTGTCATATAATTTTGGCATTCAATTTGTTCAAAATCTTGTGTTAGTTCGATGACTGACTGCAGAAAATACGAGTTCAATTCATTGGCCATAATGGCTAGGTTATTTATATTTTACCCCTGTACAGTGAGTTATTTTATTTCTTTGTGTTACTTGTTTTATTAGTCAGGTTCTTCAAGTGTTTCCATAGGGACTTATTGTTGCCCCTTGCGTTGCCTATGAGTTGACTGTAGTATGATACTTTTGCTTTGCGGAGTTTGCATGTTCTCCCCATGCGTGGGTTTGCTCCGGGTACTCCGGTTTCCCCCCACATTCCAAAAACATGCATGTTAGGTTAAAATTTGCGACTCTAAATTGTCCATAGGTATGAATGTGAGTGTGAGTGTTTGTTTGTCTGCCTTGAGATTGACTGGCGACCAGTCCACTGTGTACCCCGCCTCCCGCCCAAAGTCAGCTAGGATAGGCTCCAGCTTACCCGCGTCCCTAATGAGGATAAGCGGCATAGAAAATGGATAGATGGATGGATGTTAAAAGATCTGTAGTAAGTTTTGATGATAGTTATCTTTTTAATACTAAATCACTTAGCTTCATAATTTTCCTAATTTCATTATTTAACCATGGTAGAGTGGTTTTTTTTGCCTACATTTTAGTTGCTTTGTGAATTTCCTGAAGCCCTGTTATGGCTGCAGTCATTGAATCACAGCAGTCCTCTACTTCACCCAGGTTTGTAATCACTTTCCAATTTAAGTTATTTAGTGTGATTTTGGAATGGGGGAATTTTACTTAGAAATTAGGGCTACTGTTTAACTAGCTGTAGTACACGCACTCTTTGGCAGTGTGTAGTATTACATGCAGTGTTCGGGGTTGTTGTCGGCATTTTTTTTTATTGAAAAGTTTTTAAAAAATCTTTCTGCGTTTTAAATATCCTATTGTGTCCCAGCATGTGGACACCTGCGATGTATATACCGATGCAGCCTGTATACAGTATGTACAAGACTTTTTTCTCCTTAAATTTAGTGGGTTACAGTCCGGCACTATTTATTCCGGAAATTATTGTCTCTCTGCAGCTATTACAGCTACCACTTTTCTGGAAAATTCTGTGGAAAATGTTTGCCCAAAGTGTGTGTGGTCAGAGGTCACTAATGGTGTACTTGAAAAAAAGCCTCGCTTACAAGTTCTATTCTAGTTCTTTCCAAAGACGTTTGATGTGATTGCGGTGCAGTCGTTTTGGAACAGTTTTCAACATGGATTGATTTCATCCTAAATTAATTATAATGACTTTTTCTTTTACCTGCTCATATGTACAAAATCTTCTGATAGCCACCTCAATCTGGTCCTGGGCTTTGGCTGTTGCTAAGGCAACACTGTGTTTTGCCTTCCTCTCAACACATTCCACAAGCCTGTGTTCAAGGGCAGTGTGACACACACACGCGCACACTCACACAATGATAGCATGCTTGAAATAGGCTGTGTGCTGTCTTTGCAATCTGAAGCCATTTTCACAATGGTATCAGAAAACAAGTCTAAATATATGTGTGTGTATATATATATATATATGAGGAGGTCATCACATAAATTTTACATTTTTTGAGGAACCTAGCGTTTTGCAAGTCAAATAATTTAAAAATTATGCTAGCTGGTTGCAAATATTTTGCCGCTGCTCAGTGGTAATTTCATCGTAACACAGTGCGCAGCCAATTTGGTAGACCAAGGTGCACCACGATGGGTGTGGCGCCGCGGCAGCGGGAGGTGCCGACTGATTCAGACTGGCGTAGTGACAATTTCAACCTGGGCTACTCTCAGCACAAGGCTGAGACACATTTGGCTGACTAGCGCACAGTACGCCCACGTCACCAAAACCCTGCAGGCCGGTTTACACAATGTCAGGCACATCACAACCACTGTTTAAACTATCCTAATCAGCACATACATTTTTATCTATATTGACTGACTGTCTTCTCTGTCACCTTATCCTCCTCCTCCTCCTCATTCGTGGCCAGTGGATCTGATATGGATGTGGTTAATTGTAAATAAACGGTTAATCAAACATATTGACATCTTTAATTGTGTATCCGACAATTGCAACAATTATCATAATGAATTGGGTAATACAAGTTAATCGCACATGCAAACACAAGTGACAAGGGCCAGACCACGAGCTTAGGAATGCATCTTTTATGCACAGTTACTTCGGATTTCATCCCCATTATGCATAGTTTTTGTTTATTCATACTACATATNTTGGGTGCCTTGAAAAGCACTATGTAAAACGCATTCCATGATTATTATTATTACCACTAACACATACAGACACATCCCAGGATCCCCATCTTTGAGTTAGATCTGCCTGTTTGATTTATCTCATTACTTTTTCCTCTCTGCCTGGCAAAATGTCTTCAGACTCTGTGTGTCCTTTATTACTGGAAGGGAAAGACACCATGATATTTAAAACAGCAGAGCTGGCTGCTGCTGCTGCTTTCGTCAAATGTCATCCATCTATTCTTTGTCCCTGTTCTCCAGATCACTATTGTGTTTGTTTTTTATTATAATATTTTTAAGCCATCTGTGTGTCCCCCTTATTCTGGTAAAATTACCCTAACATCACACTTGTGTAATTATTTGAAACAGCATCGTGAATTGGATTTATTTCCGCACCAACTAATATGTCTGTTTTCCTATGTGTTTAGGATCATCCACGAGGATGGTTTCTCTGGTGATGATGTAAAGCAGTACAAGCCTGTTGTTTACAGCAACACCATCCAATCTCTGGCCGCCATCGTCCGTGCCATGGATACATTGGGCCTGGAGTATGGAGACAAAGAGCGGAAGGTGAGTTCTTGTCCTTGTGGACCTCCACCAAAGATGTGTGCATACTTAAGTGTAGATTGCCAGTCATCATTTGTTCACAGCACGAAGTGATGAAGGGCATTGTATGCTCAGTTACTGTCCTTCCAGCAATGTACCGGACGTCTAGCTCTTGTATCAGATAAAGATCTCTACCTGGCTTTGACCTTCTGAAGGAAATAGAATACAAAAGCAGTCAACACTGCAAATTTAAACTCTTTTGAATGTACTAATGTGGCCTTTGAAAGCTTGAGGAAGCTGAACGTAACAGATTGTTTATAATCTCCAGGATGGTTGTTGTGTTTATAAACAAGATCGATTGAAAACAAGCTACCAGTTTAATGTTTGATCCCCAGCGATTTCAGATTACAATTGTTAAGATATTCTTACAAATATACAAGATGATAATATATTTCTACGTATGTGAAGCGGAACATGCATAGAATCATGATTGTGAGACAGTAGAACGCTGAGGTTAACATTAACATGTCAGTATGTCCTGTGACCATGTGCCATATCATGTGGGTGTGAGGTGTTGTCAGTGTCCCAGTTTTGAAAGGTGCTACTTGAAAAGCCCACAGATATCAGAGCGAGTGAGAGAGATTCCAGCATGGTGCTGGTCCACAAAGACCAATTAAGAAATGTACAAATGTACACGGACTATTGTGTATGTGTCAGAACTAGGGATGTAAAAGTCTTTGTGGTAGACCAGTGGTTCCCAAACGCCAAAGTAAGTGAGTCTGATTTTTTTAATCTAAATATCCCAATCTTTTGCATTGTCACATTTTAATAAAGTTTTAAATGAGCACTAATAAATAAATAAGTCCTCATCCTACATATATTTTATTCCAGTTTGATGTTTGTCAGTTTGGCATCCTTCCATATAAATGGATTAAATTTGAGCTTCACTTTTTTGCCCATTAAATTTGCGTAGAGATAAAAACTGATTTGTACATATATAAGTCGCATCGCTCTCTAAGCTGCACAAGTTCATGTCATAACATGAAATATTGTGGTGATTGAACAATTAGCAGTAGTTCTGATGTTTAGGAAATGTCACGAGATTAAGCGTGGACATAAATTAGCTGGATTCAAAGTTAAAGTAAAGGAAAAAGTAGCATCTTACGTGAAATTACGATACCTATTTATTCAAATAAAGCACACAGAGCGATGAACAACTTTATGGCCTGTCTTCTTGCTGCTTTGTGCACTGTTCTTCTTGCTCTGTGAGGCAGTCAGGCACACTTGTAGTTGTGTTTTTTATTTATGAACCCCTATTACAATGGGTGTACTCCTGGGGGTATGCATACCCCACTATGGGATTGTAGCTGGTAGGCGATGCAATGCGCATCTAGATAGACGGGTTAAGATACGATGTCAAAAATGACGCATTTTGAAAACAGAACGAGTCCATATGATATGCAGTGTACAAACTATACAATTTGATTTAATACCGTTCACAGGGCCTTATGATTTTTGCAGTAACGGAATTACGGATGTAATCATGGAATTGGCCAATAAAAACGGAATTTCGCAGAAATTGACACCATGCGAATGAAATACTGTCAACATAAGGAAAAGGAACATTAGTGTGTAGAATTATATACCCGGCGGACGGCTAAATTGTGTCAGAATCTCATTACAAACACTGAACCGCCAGCCCCAATGTCGAAATGATGATAAAAAAACAGCAAAAGTTGGTGGAACCTCCACTAGCATGCTAGTGCAGTTGTGTGTGCGACTTTATATTTTCACCATGTCGTGTTTTACCGCTTTAATTTAAGGAGCGTTTTACAATGCCCGAGAATGATGTGCAGGTTCTGAGTGAAAAAAAATACAAAAAATACTAAAAAACAAACTCCAGGCTTGTACTGGTGAATGGTGTGTCTGTATTCATTTAGTGCTTTTTATTTGATTTTGTTCTTGCAATAGTCAGTTCCTGTCTCTACAATGGATTAACATTAATATTAAGAATTTATGGCTGATTCCTATTGATCTAGGAGACTTAGAGCGCTGCAGCTGCATCTCTTACTTGTCAAACCGTATATTCTGTCGCATCGGTTCATCGTTCACAACCCTAGTGAGAACATACTGTACTGTGAATTATGCCTTCTTACCACAAGAAGGACACATTTTTGGACAAAGTGACTTTCTATTGGCTTTCTATTGCATTTGAGTCAATCAACTATTCACATGCTGCATCGTAGCAGAGAGGAGGGTTCACAGTCGTCACTCGCCACAGGCTCTCAGCCAGCACATGATTCAAGGACTCTGGCAACTAAACAGTCTTGTCTGTGTTACTTGTTGATGCACTTGCAATGTGACTGATAAACATGCGGCTTTACCATTTTGCCTCCCTGTTTTTGGCTACTCATGGTTTATTTTGTAATTTTTTCAAGTATTCTTGCTAGGGTTGGGCAATATGGACCTTAAGATGTATCATGAGATTTATGATATCACGATAGTGTGATATACCTCAATTCAGCGGCGTCTTGTATGAAAAGCTACAGACCTTAACCCATGTAAATAGATACACTAAAATTGTAAAGCACAATTATTGGTGTATTAGTAACAAACTGTGCAGCACAGCAAGTCCATTTAGTACCAAACTACATCAGTGAAAAGTATTCAGAATTAAAGTATACTATTTAGTAGCTACTGCAAATTGGGAAAACAATAATAGAGTAATGGCTAAATAAAGACACTGCATCAGTCAGTTTGTACCATCGTTTACTTTTCTTGTAAAGAAGGCCATGAGCAAAAGTGCTTCGTATTTTTGACTTGGTAAGTGTAGACATGCTCGCTGACTCTAATTTTGTGGGTTGCGCAGCTTGGCGCAGGCTGCGCAGCTTGGCGCAGGCTGCGCAGTGGTAATCTCGTCCGGTGCAACACAGTGCGCGGACAATTTGGTAATTTGGTAGACCGAGGAGCGCCGCGATGGGTGTGGCGGCGCAGCAGAGTGAGGTGCCGACTGATTCAGCCTGGTGTAGTGACAATTTCGTGTCAAAAGGCTTTGCCGGAGGTGCGCTGAAAGCTCGCCGGCTCCAACCTGGTCTACTCTCGGCGCAAAGCGAAGCGCAGCCAATCTAGTGGTAATTTGTCTGACTAGCGCACAGTACGTACACGTCACCAAAACCCACAGGCCGGTTTACTTAATGTCAGGCACATTTGAATGCATTTAATAATCACAACAACCATTGTTTAAAGTAACTATCTTAATCAGCACATACATTTTGATCTATATTGGCTATCTTACCTTTTGCCGTCACTGTTGCTTTGCAAACTTTGCATATTATGGTCTCTTGCTGCACATCTTCTCAATGGAAACCAAATCACTTCCATATTACAGAGGTACTTCCCCACAACAATTTCTTTGTCTGTTGTCTCTGCTTCTCCTCTGCCTTCAGCCATGTGCATTTTCTCTCATTTGTTGTCTCTACCCTGGACCACTGTGGTACACGTGAGACGCAGTCGCAGAAAAAACATGTCATCAGCGCTGCTTTCTTCCGCTGCAAATTATCATTTATACGTAGTTTATAAGTAATTTTTTGATCATTGGAAGAATTTATACCAGTATATAAAAATGATTGCCCAACACTAATCCCTGCTGTTAAAAGTGTAATTGACTTCCAACTGTGCTAATATGAAATTGACATCAAACAGATTAAAGCTAAATAATATAGTAAACCCTTACAAAACGTGTTGCCATTAAAACATGATGTTTATTAATCTTGAACAATGTACTTTGCAGCTAAGTTAATGTTAGCACATTGTGTGGGCTAGTCCATAAATATAATACATATTATATATTATTATACTATTATATTATTATAATATTGGCATTGACAAGCAGTGAAACACCAAAATGATTTGGAACCTGTTATTAATTTATTTTTTGGTTAATGAGTGACAGTCGGTCATCTCTGTGGGTCTTTTAATTGATAAACTCACAATGCCAACATAAATCATCTGCATAATGTTATTGGCAGCAAAGAGCTGCTGTGAGGCCCTAGCCAAAAGTGCATCATGCCAATATAAGTCAGTCAGCCACCCAAGCTGCTAAACCCAAGAGAATTCCAGTGTTGCAGCACTACGTGAGGATTATAGGCCTACCACAATAACCGCTAAATCAATTAATCAAAATTGAAGTTGATCATTTTGACGGCCTTGTTAAATTGATATGTGCATGCGTTCATGTTAATTTCTTAGTGGGTTTGGGTGAGAGGGTTCACTCTCTGTGTCTGGCCGTGGGCATTGGTGCTATAGTGCAATGAATGGAGAGAGTGATCCCTCCTGTCAGGCATTCAACATCTTTCTATCAGTAGCCCTGGAGGCGGGGCTACTAGTGAGTGAATACACAGAGCTAGCAACAAGATAGTAACTGAAAGCAGGTATGAATGAAGGCACAAAAGCGATGTTTTCTATGCCGAATGCCAGCAAACGGTGCCGATGGCGGCAGCATCAGGGCCTTCGTATTGACAGTCAACGCTTACTGAGCTGTTTGGTCATCTAAGTAAATATAAACAAAACAACGTAAAATGGTGCTTGGTCACAGTTTGTGTCGCTCACTACATTACAAAAGAAAAAAGCCAACATTTGGTTTAAGATTGAAAGTGTTTGACTGACTGTACAGTACAAATTGCCCGGCAACTGTACCGCATAACCGAGTGAAAGAAGATGTGATATCAGAAACTTAGCATTTTACTCTGCCACCACAGATATGTGGTCCAGCTCAAGTATGACCCCCTACATTTGTTTAACAATACACAACATAACTGTGTGTGCGTGTGTGTGTTCTTATTGTTTTTGTTTATAATTTTATGATGTTATTTTTATTTATTTTTAAAATATTAGATTAGATTAGATTAGATTAGATTAGATTAGATTAGATTAGATTAGATTAGATTAGATTCAACTTTATTGTCATTACACATGTACAAGTACAATGCAACGAAATGCAGTTTAGGTCTAACCAGAAGTGCAATAAGCAGCAAAAGTGCAGGATATGGATATTAAAGTATAAGTTATAAAAATTATAAAGTGCAAAAGAAGAAACAATGAATATTTGTAATATTTACAGATGAATGTACTATGGACATAATATACAGGTTGCTATCGACTATATTCAGGAATTTACAAAGTTGAACACAATGTACAGGTTGTTATTAGTATATGAATATGAAGATAGGTTGAAACATTAGACATTTTTTTATTCATGTAATTTGAAATTTACAAATATATAAGTACAGATGTATATGCAGAATTTTACAAATGTATATGGTTGGTTATGTACATTTACAAGTGGGTATGTACAATATAGTGCAATTATTATTAGCAATGTTAAATAGTGCAGTAATAATAGGGAGAGTGTATGAGGAGGGTAAATAAATCAGTGTGGGGCAGAGTTCAACAGGGAGACAGCTCTGGGGAAAAAGCTGTTCTTCAGTCTGCTGGTTCTCATCCATGACACCTGAAGCGCCTGCCGTAAGGCAGGAGAAAAAACAGTCTGTGGGCAGGGTGAGAGAAGTCCTTAAAAATGCTGCGTGCTCGACGCAGACACTGTCTCTTCTGGATATCCTCGACGACTGGAAGTGGAGTCCCGGTGATGCGCTGGGCAGTTTTCACCACCCGCTGCAGGGCCGTTCAGGGACGTTCAGCAACAGAGCAGTTTCCATACCAGACTGTGACACAGTTGGTTAGGATGCTCTCTATTGTGCAGCAGTAAAAGTTAACCAGAATGTATGAGGACAGCTGGTTCTTCTTAAGTGTTCTCAAGAAGAAGAACTCCCCTAATACAAAAATCCAATTTTGTGTCATATAATTTTGGCATTCAATTTGTTCAAAATCTTGTGTTAGTTCGATGACTGACTGCAGAAAATACGAGTTCAATTCATTGGCCATAATGGCTAGGTTATTTATATTTTACCCCTGTACAGTGAGTTATTTTATTTCTTTGTGTTACTTGTTTTATTAGTCAGGTTCTTCAAGTGTTTCCATAGGGACTTATTGTTGCCCCTTGCGTTGCCTATGAGTTGACTGTAGTATGATACTTTTGCTTTGCGGAGTTTGCATGTTCTCCCCATGCGTGGGTTTGCTCCGGGTACTCCGGTTTCCCCCCACATTCCAAAAACATGCATGTTAGGTTAAAATTTGCGACTCTAAATTGTCCATAGGTATGAATGTGAGTGTGAGTGTTTGTTTGTCTGCCTTGAGATTGACTGGCGACCAGTCCACTGTGTACCCCGCCTCCCGCCCAAAGTCAGCTAGGATAGGCTCCAGCTTACCCGCGTCCCTAATGAGGATAAGCGGCATAGAAAATGGATAGATGGATGGATGTTAAAAGATCTGTAGTAAGTTTTGATGATAGTTATCTTTTTAATACTAAATCACTTAGCTTCATAATTTTCCTAATTTCATTATTTAACCATGGTAGAGTGGTTTTTTTTGCCTACATTTTAGTTGCTTTGTGAATTTCCTGAAGCCCTGTTATGGCTGCAGTCATTGAATCACAGCAGTCCTCTACTTCACCCAGGTTTGTAATCACTTTCCAATTTAAGTTATTTAGTGTGATTTTGGAATGGGGGAATTTTACTTAGAAATTAGGGCTACTGTTTAACTAGCTGTAGTACACGCACTCTTTGGCAGTGTGTAGTATTACATGCAGTGTTCGGGGTTGTTGTCGGCATTTTTTTTTATTGAAAAGTTTTTAAAAAATCTTTCTGCGTTTTAAATATCCTATTGTGTCCCAGCATGTGGACACCTGCGATGTATATACCGATGCAGCCTGTATACAGTATGTACAAGACTTTTTTCTCCTTAAATTTAGTGGGTTACAGTCCGGCACTATTTATTCCGGAAATTATTGTCTCTCTGCAGCTATTACAGCTACCACTTTTCTGGAAAATTCTGTGGAAAATGTTTGCCCAAAGTGTGTGTGGTCAGAGGTCACTAATGGTGTACTTGAAAAAAAGCCTCGCTTACAAGTTCTATTCTAGTTCTTTCCAAAGACGTTTGATGTGATTGCGGTGCAGTCGTTTTGGAACAGTTTTCAACATGGATTGATTTCATCCTAAATTAATTATAATGACTTTTTCTTTTACCTGCTCATATGTACAAAATCTTCTGATAGCCACCTCAATCTGGTCCTGGGCTTTGGCTGTTGCTAAGGCAACACTGTGTTTTGCCTTCCTCTCAACACATTCCACAAGCCTGTGTTCAAGGGCAGTGTGACACACACACGCGCACACTCACACAATGATAGCATGCTTGAAATAGGCTGTGTGCTGTCTTTGCAATCTGAAGCCATTTTCACAATGGTATCAGAAAACAAGTCTAAATATATGTGTGTGTGTATATATATATATATATGAGGAGGTCATCACATAAATTTAAAATTTTTTGAGGAACCTAGCGTTTTGCAAGTCAAATAATTTAAAAATTATGCTAGCTGGTTGCAAATATTTTGCCGCTGCTCAGTGGTAATTTCATCGTAACACAGTGCGCAGCCAATTTGGTAGACCAAGGTGCACCACGATGGGTGTGGCGCCGCGGCAGCGGGAGGTGCCGACTGATTCAGACTGGCGTAGTGACAATTTCAACCTGGGCTACTCTCAGCACAAGGCTGAGACACATTTGGCTGACTAGCGCACAGTACGCCCACGTCACCAAAACCCTGCAGGCCGGTTTACACAATGTCAGGCACATCACAACCACTGTTTAAACTATCCTAATCAGCACATACATTTTTATCTATATTGACTGACTGTCTTCTCTGTCACCTTATCCTCCTCCTCCTCCTCATTCGTGGCCAGTGGATCTGATATGGATGTGGTTAATTGTAAATAAACGGTTAATCAAACATATTGACATCTTTAATTGTGTATCCGACAATTGCAACAATTATCATAATGAATTGGGTAATACAAGTTAATCGCACATGCAAACACAAGTGACAAGGGCCAGACCACGAGCTTAGGAATGCATCTTTTATGCACAGTTACTTCGGATTTCATCCCCATTATGCATAGTTTTTGTTTATTCATACTACATATTCATATTATATCACATATTCATATTACAAAAATAAGTTACTGAGTACGAGTGTTTTTATTAGTGTGGGAAAAATGCTTACCTTACTGGTGGCCATTGTGTGCCTCCGGTGCTTTGATAGTTTTTGTTTTGCCTTCTTCTGAGATCATTGAACCGTTTTTTTTACATTGGGCAACGGTTCTCAGTACGTCAGAGCAAACCTGATTTATAATACTTGTAATCTCCTCCCAGTCCACTTTTGCATTATCAGCCCGTGGAGGTCTGCTCGCGTGACCATATATTCAGCCACTGCGAGCTTAGACCTCCCGGACCAAAACATCACTTTCCGTCTGGGAGAAGTTTGGCCATCTTCCGCTGTTTTCATCCATATTCAACGAAACTGGCCATTCGCTTCACCAGCGGCGAATTTAGAGCTCATTTGATAGGTGAAGATTTCACTTGGCTGTGTAAACCCAGTCACGCCTTCTCTCCTCCCTCTTTGACAATTGCACCAATAGGAGGGAAAGACGCGTACTTACGTCAGGTTGCGCATGGCACGAAATTGCAAAATGTGCCCAAAACATGCCCATTGGTGAGGCGCAAGCGAAGGTGCGGCTTGCCAATGGGCATATTTTATTTATTAATTTTAATTTTTTTGTCTTGTCCAGCATCATAACAGCTGAATGGAAGTCAAGCTGCTGAAAAAAATTGCTTTGCCAAGAGAGACTTCATAATCCAAATGAGTCTCCCTTGACATTTGACTGCGTTTATTATGAATTTTGTTAAACCACATTTCTATGCCGGACCTGACCTGAAAAGGGATCGGTGGGGGTGGGGTGGGGGGATATAAGAAAGGGTGCAGAAGAACCTCACAGACATATTTCAACCAAATTATAAACAACCATGATAATCACAATTTCAGCAACAACCAGAACAGTAACAGAGCAAAATGAGCAAAAATACAGAAAATAAAGAAAAATAAAATAAATAATAATAATAAATATATATATATATACTTACATATATATATATATATATATATATATATATATATATATATATACATATACATACAAGCATACATACACATACTGTGCACAGACACATATCCATGCAGTACATACATACATACACACATATACAGTGTGCATATATATGTATACACATACATACATACATACATAGCTACTACTAATAATAAACATACAAGAAAACCAACGAGAAAAACAGAACCTATTGAACAATGACCATCCAGATGACACATGCAACAAATCTACATTAAATCTGCATTACTCTGCTGTGACAGGATAACCGCATCAGAGTGAAACAGAGAATGAGGAGATGTTCATGGTGAACACAGCTATGCATCCCAAACACACTCCCTCCAAAAGCGAGGGTCCGACTAGGAAGACGCCGGAGCCCGTCCCCCCATCAAGCTCCCCACACAGGGCCCGACCCCGCCCCCCAAGAGGCAACGACGAGTACACTCCGAAGAGGTGCAAGGGAGACCCAGTCGGACGCCACTCGGCAGCTGAGCAAGGGCCACAGGTGGGCACGGACGCCAACCGCCGGAACACCTCTCGGGGGCCAGCCAGCTGCCGGCAAGCAGGGCATCCGCTCCCAAGCCCCCGAGCCCAGAAGCCATCCACCCCCCAACACAACCCCGTGCTCACACACCTCAGCCCCAGTACCCACACCAAACCCTGTTCCCCCACTCACACAGGCCAACACGCATACACCCACACACCTACATTTTCACATATTCACCTGGATGTGCCACCCCCCCAATGCAGCGTGCAGCACCACCGTGAGCTCCCTCGAGACACGGGGCCATACCACTGCACCCGACCGCGGGGAATCCCACAGCCACAGTCCTATGCACACACCGGCACGAACACACACACACACGACGGCACTCCTCCCAGCATTGCAGCCAACTGAGACCTGTAGCCGAACCGACCCACTCAATCCGAGCGCCTGCCGGCCCAGGCAGCGTCCGAGAAATAGGGGTGCAATAGGACCCTCTAATCCCCATAAGAGTGTTATGAGGTGTGAGATGTGTGTGTGTAGGCAGTTAAAATTGAGGAACCGAAACTGCGTGACACCATGGGCAGAACTACATCGCCGGCTGAGCACGACTGAGTAGTTCTGCCCACCAGGTGAGACCTGAGTCCCGCCACCCCAAAAACGAATGTGTGGTGTCTGTGAGTCTATGTATAGTGAGTAAGTGTAATTAAAACTAGGGAGTTTGCGGCCCCCAGGGCACCACAGAAGGAGGACATATTTGTGACCCCCCGCCCCTCCTGCCACACCCCCATGGAGCACGCGCACTCCCCAAGATCCTATGTGCTTGTTTACAAGGAGCGGGAAGGCGAGGGCCCGAGGGATAGTAGGACTGGGAGGAAAAAAAAACATTTTTTCCCCTCCGAGAGGACGAGCCAATAGGCAGTAGGCACCCCTGTTCCCCGGGACCCACCGCGGGGCAGGGGCCGGCACGGGGCGAGGTCATTCATAGGCCCCGGACACCCAGCGACCGCAGTCCGGGAGCAGCCTCTTCCAGATGTCACACTCAAAGCCAACAGGCACGCCACTGTAGGAGATCCCGGCGCCCGCACCCCCAAACACCACCACAGCCATCCCCTCCCCGTATCCGAGAGGAACCCGAGCAACACACCCCACCACTCGGAGAGGCAGCAACCTTCCAGGCACAGTCACACACCTCACCCCCCACCACTGCCCCCTGTGCCCACACCAAGGTTAAATCCCCTGCACCCAACGTACACAGAAACACACACTTACACACACCAGCACTCGGGCACACAAACCCACGCCCGCCCAACCCCATGCACATCCCCCAACCCAGGTCCTCCTAGGCACCAATCCGGCTCCAGGACGAGCAGCGAGTCCGGGCCAACCTAGATTCCCCTGGGGGTCAGATACGCCCCCACTCCCACACCCGGGTAGAGGCAGCTCCCGCAACCCAGGGCCCAGGAGCGCCGCCCCACCCACAATGGGCATGTTTTAAGTCTCACCTGTGTCTGGTCTATGAAATTAGAGCCCTGTGAGTCCAACTCTGTGTGTAACATTTTAATTAGAAAACATGACTGTTTAGCATGCTCACAAAACTCAGAAACTGGAACCGGAAGTCATTGTACCTCATGGTACAGAATAATGCTCCAACCCAACATCAACCTTTGCACATATGAATGGTTTTCATTTCCTGTGATGACATTTCACGGAAGTAAGGCTTGAGGACAGTTAAAGCCGTAACAATAAGTAATAGTAATAATCGTACTTTACAGTTGAGCTCACGAAACATTTTGTCTGCAAATGTTTCAAATGAGACCAGAATTTGACACTTGTACTTGTAAGTATATGTGATCTTTTTACTGGTATCTGATACATGTTTTTGGGAGTTTGATTTTTGGGCAAGAGCAGATGCATTTGACTTTTCTCCTTTTCACTGTTCACATTTTGGACACTTTAAGTGTTTAGTGTAATTAGGTTACTTTGTGATCCACAATGTTTCTGCATCATGCAGGATGAACGTTGTGTCACTCAATCAAGTAAAGCATATGCTAAAACTTCCTTGTCCTGTTCCATTGACGTAGAGATGTAGACTGGAACAATGGATGATGTATAACTGGTTCTCTTTAAAAACTCGGAGGTCACCTGCTATATTTCCATAGATTCAGACTTTTTTGACGTTTTTGTCTTTGTACTTTTCTTTTGAGATATTTTAATTTTTTCCTTGTTTGTTACTTATTCCCTGTTTTTGTTATTTCTTCCCACGGTCTTGATGAAGGCATGTGAGGTGGCGTTTGAATGGATTACCAATGAATGGATGAATGAATTACCAAATCTGCCTTCAAGTATGTCCTGGGCACCATGATAATCTGTTTCTTTCCTGCAAGTAAATGACCTTCAGTAGCTCTCTTGGCTGTGCCCCCAAAATACTTGTGAAGAAGGACTAGCTTTTCTTTGGTTGGTAGGTTCTTGCGATCAATCAGAGTGAATTGTCCAGGGTTTTCGCTGCGTGTAATTGATCGAGGTAAACCGCCACTACAAAATAAAAGCTGCCACACCTGAGTTTTTTTTAACTTGAAAACAATGTTTAGTAATATATTGTATGAATAGATATAATGTACAGCTATGTAGCTACATATATACAGTTACTCATTATTTACGCACATTTTGGTCACAATATTTTTGAATCAATCAATCAAATCAATCAAACTTTATGTATATAGCCCCTTACGTAAGCTGTGGCTAAACCAAAGTGCTGTACAACAATGCAAGAAAAAACAGCAAAATAACACAAGACGAATATAATACAACAATAAATAAAATCAAAGTGTCACAATGTGCTTATGTGCCAAAAAAGCCATTATTTTGAAAGCCATTCACATTTAAGTTGGACTAAATATTTTTTTCTTTGCTGAAAAAAATGTAAACTTGATAGTTCGGATGACTTTCAACAAGGGCATCCCTCATGACTGAAATTTATCGTCCGTGTGATAATGACTGGGTTTTTCAAAAGGACAAAGCTGCAGTTCACAAAGCCCATCTTGGTTTACACAAGGGAATACTTACAGAAACAACCTCACACTTTTGGACCATTCTGCATGTTCCCCTGATCTAAAACCAACTGATGATGGTATTGGTGATGGTAAGGGAAGTTTACAGAAACATGAAATCAGTTCCAGACAGTGGATGCCCTTTATTAACCCATCTTCAACTTCTGGAGAAACATTCCCACTAAACTCCTGGAAACACCGACATCAAGCATGCCAAAACAATTTCTGAAGTGAATAACAAAAGCAACATTTAATTTTGGGTTGTGATGTTAATGTTGTGTGTCACACAGTGCCAGTACCTGTAATAACTCCAGTTTGTTATGTGTTAAATTTAGTTTTATTTGCCAGGAGTCATATAGTCACAACTGGGATTAAAATCACTATGCCAGTTTTCTATATATATATGATGCCTCCCTGCACTATTCTGTCATTACAGTTTAGGCACAAATGCAAGCTAACTCAACTGATGATGAGAAGAAAATGAAGGACGCAGCTGCTGTTGGACTGTTGCATGTGTATGCTTGCACACAGCCAGCACATGACACTAGAAAAACACTCTGTCTCAATAGACTTGTGAAGGGAGGAATGGCAAGAAGACAAAAAGGATGGAGGGATGAATGGAAACCATAGGCCAAGTCTATGGAGATTGAACGGAAGGAAAGGAAAAAGAGAAGGAGCACTGGCATACAGGTTGCTGCCTGTGGATGCTGGGTAACTTCTTGGGTAGTTGGTGTGTTTCAGTTGCACACGGTACTTATATAAACAACACCCTTGTGATTACCATTTCCCTCTGCTCATTAAAGAATGAAGACACGAACACATAGAAGCCCCGTAAGTAAGGAGAACAGGTATTTCTTTAACTTAATATGAGAATGTAAATAAATATACAGTATAATATATGTGATATCCTGAAATTATTGGCCCATATTGGCGCAAAAAAATGAGATCGGTTCATGTTTGTGCGCGAGTCATAACATTCCCCACACAGCAACAAGCCAGCTTGCTCAGTATGTCCACAATCATCAAATATTTCCACATTTCATCTTCAGATTGTACTGTAATTCCTAGTGTATAAAACACTACGTTTTTTTAAACTTGTCCCCTGCTTATGGAGCTACTAATTTGTGACCATGTTCTAGTCTTGTGACATCTTATACACTTCAGAACTACTACTAAATGTTTAAATGCTGTGCTGCTCACAAATCAGTGTGGAAATAGTAGCTCTTTATTTGGACGGAACCAGTCACGAACTACAAAGGAACTTAAGATGAGCTTTTTAACACACTGGAAATCGCAGAAGGTCATTACTCCATATAACAGTCAGACTCGGTGTGTCATCTAAGAAAGAACGCTAAAATTGCTTTGCTTGGCTGGGATGGTCGTTACTGCAGCTAAATGAACAGGCCGCTAACAATGTGTTGGCCAGCCTTCTTCCCAGCAAAGCAAAGCTAAGTATGTTCGCAATATGGCATCAAAAATATGACAGAAAGTTGAGAGCCACAAATTGCAGATAGTTTCAATTCGCACACAAGTGGAATACTCTCCACGTTCACTTTGTACAGTATGTCCCTCATGCACAGGTTTAATGATAGTGCTACATAGTACACGTTACGTGCATGTGGTGTTTATCTCCTCCCTTCTATTCTCACTTGTTAGTGGATGCCTTTTTGTGCACGGGTGAGAAAAAAGTTTAGGCAGTTTGGGTGCAAGACCCCACCCAATAAACACAGAGCTACTTGCCGTCCAGGAAACCCTGTCCCCCTAACCTCTTTTCTCACCTCATTGACAGCTAGCTACCTGTTTTTTTATCGAACTGGAGGAGTCTAAGCAGGGTAAGTACATTTTTCATAAATACATTTATAGTATGAATGTAATCGTACAAGTCCGTAAGCATCTGAAAAAGGCTCTGAAATGAATGCAAAGTGGAGATTGTTAAAGTTTGGCAACATTTGAGCTGAGCTAACGTTCGCGTCTGAGACAGAAAATTGCTAAAATTCACAATCAAAATATAAATAAACGGTAGCACAAAACTTTCGTAAGTACACACATACCATTGACAGAAATTTAGGGATAAAGCATTTGACTTTCTGAAAACAGGAAAGACTGCCTGTGTAACATTTGTGATGAGTAAGATGATTATGTGTTCATTTAAAAAAAATGTACAATCACAAAAGAGGCCAAGTAGCTTCATGTGACCATCTACTCAGAGTAATGCACCCAGTGAGCTTTGACTATGCAAAAAATGACGGTGTATCAGTGTCTACAGACATACAACACACATTTTGATGTATTGACATATTTTCTTTATCTAGCAGGGACTAACAAAGAGGGAAGCTTGTGTCATTATTGTGAGGAAAAGAGAAGTTTTTTTTCAGTGGATTTCAGTGCAGGTGCAAGTGCCACTAATAGAGCATGACAGAGAATTAAAATCAGTGTTAATTATGAGCATGACTGCATGCCCCAGTATAGACCACAACACTATCTGCTTCCCAATTGTGAATGCATGTGCTGTATATTTATAGCATTACCAACCGACCATATTTAACAACATACAAAGAATTTTGAAGAAAATCTCTAAGAAGAGTCTGTGGGGATATGTTTTTTGTAGACCAATCTGCAGTGATACCCATGGGAACATGTATCACTGGTAGTACATGAACTTCTTCTGGTAGCACCCTTTTGCAACCTTAATGGGTATAGAAAGACAATGTTCCTGTGTGGTTAAAAGTTGTGCATTGTGAAGTGTTGTTAAAAGTAATTACAATCAGTTTTGCGATATTTAAATATTTTGAATTGTAATTTCACAATAAAAGAAACAAAGCCACCCTACCTAATCCTTTATTTTTTACATCTAGTGAAAATGACAAGGTTGGCTTTACATATTCCTTGAACAACATCTCAAAGCTCCTTCATGTCTGAATGTTCTACGCTTTGAATAAGAAGCTGTACTCTGGTGTACTGCTCTTCATTCAGGGAAGGGTCAAATTCTAGGACCACAATGAAACCTTCTCTATCTGTCTGCACTCAACCTCCCAGTCGACGTCTGGCTCTTGAATAACCTGATATTAGCACAAGTGTGTACACAATAATTGCTCATTTATTCATCTTCTACCGCTTATTCCCGTTAGGAACCACAGGTGACCGAACTCTATCCCAGTAATTTAGGCCTTAGGCAGGGTACACTCTGGACAGGGACCAGCTAGTCGCGGGACATATTATTTGGTCTTTCTATTTTTAACTGTGTGTTGGGAAGAAATAACAGAATATTTAAAGGTTTTACCTAAAGACACCCTGGCTGAGGTGTTCCTAGAAGAGCTGACTGAGATTTCAAGATGAGCCTGGACATTAGCTAGTGTATTAAATGCCCTGTTAAAACCAAAAACATGTACTTGTAATGTCTCCAGCAATGCAGTTGTTCATACACACACTGCTTAAAAAGGAATAAAAAATTATGTTGTTATTTATTACAATTTTCATTGCGAATTGTGTCTATCAGTGTTCTGTCTCAGAAGCTAATGTTAGCTTAGCTCAAATGTTACAAAATTTTAACAGTGTCTACAATATATTACAATCATTTCAGGGTCATTTCAGAGTCAAGTGATTATGGACTTGTAGACTATTCTATTCCACCATATGTACATGACTAGCAATAACATTTATGATATATTTACGATAAACTCACCGCCTCTAATGTAGTGATGAAACAGGTTGCTAGAGGTCAATCAGGTGAGAGACGAGGTCCAGGGGGCGGGATTTCCCCAACAGCAACCAATCACAGGCAGCTTTGGGCTTCCTGGTGATTACTCCCTAGAAGTCAATTTTCAACATGGAAAGAGATACACGAGCTGCTATTAGACAAGGAGAGCAACAGAGCATCCATGTGCAAGACATGTTCTATGTAGCCCTTGTGGCAATTAAATCTGTGTGTGTGGGTCATACAACATGCAAGTGAAGTATTCTACTTGTACATGTATTTTTGGCGTCTTTCGACTTCGCATTTCTGACGCCATATTGCAATGAAAGCCCTAGTTATGCAATGGGAGAGTCAGGCATCTTCTTTTAATACTAATCTAATACGTTTATGCTACAGTACGTTATGTGCTGAATGAGCTCAGTTTATAATTTCACTGATTGTATTGTATTAGTCACACTTATCCATGATCTTATATGCATGCGGTGCCACACAGAAATGTGAAACTTTCCAAAGTGTATGGTTACCATAGCCAACCATAGCATTATTTAATTGGATTATCATATTTGAATCTATTAAAACTAACCTCCATTACTTGTTGAAAGCAGGAGAACAAGTTATTTTAGTGGGCCATTGGTCATTATGTTTTTACTAAATTTGGTTGAGACAAAGTGCTGCACTTTTTTATTACTTACATTGCATATAGTGCACTATTCGTCTTATTTTGCACAAACACTGTTTGTTTGTGAAATGCGTCACGTGGCATCACAGTACCGGTATCCGAAATAGCATGCTGGACAATATTGGTATGTCGGTAAGACGTAAGACGCTCAGTAGTACCGAGCAGCTCTTTTATGTGAGTGTGTGTGTGTGTGTGTGTGTATATTGACACAACAGCCATTCTATTGTAAATTATATAACAATGGTCACGTTAGTTGAATACTTTCAATGGGGACACATTTTACTCAAAACAGTCACTGAAAATCCCAAGTATTTTCAAATCATTAGACTAAAGTCCAAGTCAAGCATTGATGTTAAAGTCCTAGTCGAGTTTCAAGTCTTTAATAAAACCGTTAAGTTGAGTCCAAAGTCATCAAAATTGTGACGTGACTCCGACTCCAGTCCAAGTCGTGTGATTCAAGGTTACTACACCCCTTGCTCTGTGAAGTGGGCCCAAGTAGGTACAAGAACAGTGGTGAGTTCAATTCCTGGATAATGTCCCAGCATTTAGCCACGTCAGAGCTGCAGTGATGTTCCTGAGCCCAGATAAATAAGTGTGGTTTTCAGTAAGGGCATCCAAATAAAAACTGGGACACAAAATTTGGAAGTTAGAATCATGACTGCGGTGGGAAATCAAAGAAGGCTTTACAAAAATCATACATCACCATTGCTAATGGTGTGCCCCAAGAATTATGTTGATGTTCTTTTGATCCTTTCTGGTAGTTTGTGTCAAAGAATGTTGTTTTTCACAATGAGTTGGTGTGCATGGTTAAGAATCATCTTTCGATTAATGGCACAAATTAAAAATGTGTTAGTGTCAAGGGTAGCTTGAAGTATGCATTAAGCTACTTGGAAAAAAAGAAATCAAATGCAGAGATATGAAAAAAGTAACAGAAGGAACAGCATTTATATCTGGATGAAGCGCCGGCTGTAGGCTTTTTCTGGCCTTAAAAAAGATAATGTTTGTCACCTACCAAGTGACACATACCGCTTCTACTAAATAAACACACATATACTGTATGCTGCACAATAAAGATAAGAAATGAAATAATCATGAGTCTGAGTAGGGATGTCAAAAATAATGTGCTCACGGCATTAACTAACTTATTTAATTCGTTTTCTTAACATTTTTAACATAATGCGCATCATAGCAAACCACACCTCAGTGTAGCACCCCCAGAGAGTCAGAGTCAGAGCCTTTCTGTTTGTGTAGTGGTTCACATAGCAAACCATTGTAAATCCCCTGTTAATGTGTTCAATTACTGCAAACAGAATATGATGCAAGGGGAGCATCAGTGACAGGACCATGGGACTTGAATGGGGGTTAGTAACCAGTTACATTTTTGTTGTTTGTTAGGTTTAAGGTCTTAGAGCACAAATGTATAACAAAAGAAGAAATGAACCATAACCGTGTGTGTCCTTATGGATCCCATCCAACAAATCAAGTTAAGAGGTGTGTGGTACACAACATGAGTCTTGGCAACACACACGTTGTCACATTTGGATGTTGGAACTTTTATTTGTATTGTATTGGTGAATGTGTGATTGAAGTGTGTATCTGTCTAGCAACTTCCTGCAGTTCCGAGCTCCCTTTGAAAGCCCCGCCTCTAACCTCTTATTTTCAGCTTCCCCCCTGTCACTTCCCTTCCCTGCTCTTGATTCCAAAGCATGAATCTCATCGTCACTTACTTCCCCATTTCAACGTCATTTTCTTCTTTACTGTTACTTCCCACTGTTTGCATGTAAAGTGTTTCTCTTTATATATTGACTTTGATTTATCCCAGCTAAGCTTCAACACAAAGGAACACAAGTGCTACTGTCTTGAAACTCGAAGGGTGGAATTTTATATAGAGATATTGTAATTTGTGGTTATGCACAGAGAGATAAAGGTAAATATAATAAACTAGAGAGAGGCTACATTGTGAATGTCAGTGAGAATGCACTGTATCCTAGCAACAGAAAGAGCTATGATCCTACACCTGAGATTTACAGATTTTGGCAGATGTGCATCTCTAACATGGCTGCTCTGTTTTCACTGAGAAGTAGTGATTTTGTCTGTTCTGTACTTTATTCAGGCCAAATTTTACAAATACAGATCAGTATGCATGGAATTGCCAAAATAATAGATGGTATTCCTCCGTTGGCTTTGAAGCACCATGTCACAGTTTGATTGTCTGGTTTCCAATTGCCCTTTGGTTGTAATTTAAAGTATGGACCTCTCCATCGATAGCCTCTACTGTCCAAAGGCATGCATTTGTTGATGTTTTTGTGAGTGTGAGTGCATCGGTGTGTTTGTGCCAGGCTAAGAAACAAACTGGCAGCCGACGCACACTGGGATAGCCTCCAGTATCCAGCAACCTTGGACAGGATAAACATGACAAACAGAAAAAGGGATGCATGCCTGACATTACGTATTTCCCGGAAAACCTCCTGTATGATATTTGGGCACGGTTTTGGGCACACCGACTCAATGGTTAGCTCCGCTGCCTCACAGAAAAAAAAATGTATGTTTCAATTTTGGGTCCGGCCTTTTTATATTAAACATGTGTTGGGACGTCTGTGCTTCATGGTTCAAAAAGGATCAAAAAAGGATCCATTCCCACAGTCAGCTGGCGTAGACTCAAGCCGCTCTGTGACCCCGAACAAGATGAGTGCTGTAGAAAATGGCACTCACTCTCTGCAATGCAATGTCAGATTGATCTGTTGGTTCAGTCAAGGCAACTAAAATTACAGAATAATTACTAGTTTTACAAAAAGCCTAGTAAATTTGCCAAAGCCATTTAAACTTTGAAGGAGAAAAAAGCATTGCATGTCACTCATCCCCTTACTTTGCCAACAGAAGCTTGCTTTTGTGGTCATTAGTGCAATTTCTGTTAAATATTTTGCATGGCTGTTACATGTGTGTCCTCCTTTTCTAGTGGCCACTGAATTGATGATGATTTGTACGTGATGCCTATTAGTAATATGTATAACCGTCTGGCTTGATCCTAAAAGTATTTTACTAGAAACACGACTCGAACCGTGTGTGTGGGGTGAGCCTGTTCAATGTCAAACAACGTAACATCATAACGGCTCAGAACCTTTTGGGGAACAAACACACTCAAACCATGCATAACCCGCTCTGCACAATTTGCCTGAGCTTACCCGAAACCTCGCTCTCTCTTCCTCACACACACACACACACACACACACACACACACACACACACACACACACACATGAACACAGAGAAGGTTCACAGCCTGTCTCATTTACTTCCCTCCCAGATTGGCCCTGCCAGCATAATAATAGTGTGACTGGCACATGGGCCTGTCTTGCCAAGTTAAGCCACTGTGCTGCTAAGAACAGGACCATGGTGCCTTGCTTGTGTTGCCCTAAGGCCGACAATCTTCAGTGCTGGTTTGCTATGCACATCTTACACACGTGTTCACAGATTCAGACATCCTGGATAGACTAAAACCTTTGAATATACAGTGATCAACACTATGAGATCAGATGAGATCATAAGATTTTCTTACTGCAAAGGGGCATAAACAGTTGTAAACAAGACTATCTGTGAATTTACACGATTAGCACATAACCAACAAATTGTTACCCTGCAGTATATTCAGCAGATGTTTTACAAAACAAATGACAAATTGTAATGGCTGCAGCCCATGTCATCAGGGAAATGCAGCATTACAAACAATTTGTCTATCACATTACCCAACCTCAGTGAGCATTGCATGTAAGAAAGGAAGGGACATTGATATTACTTTATCAGATTAAATGGCACCCAAAGCCACAATAAGAGTGTTTGTGTATATTGTATTTTCTCCAAGGTTATGTGCAAGTTACCTCAGGGATTAAGCCCTTGCGTGCTGGGAGACAGCAGACCATAATCTCTTGAGAGAGAGCGATATGAATTTTTTTCCCTGAGGTGTAAATGTGATAAAATGATGGAGGGCAGACAGAGCACAGGGATAAGGGGAGGTACATAAGAGATGAGTCTTTAGGGCCCAGCGCATTGGTACATCCCCACAGGTTCATTGCTTTAAGAGGTGTCTAGACTACCGGCTCCTCCAGTTCCTTTTGCACAACGAACGCTACAGGACATCATTCATTCCAGCTCTACAAAACCTCACCTGTCTGTAAAAGATAAGTCACACAATCATGGCACTGTACTGCCTGCCTTGTCTAAAGTGTACATTTACTTGTTTAGTACTATTTGTAAATATGCAAATATTGTTTATGTCACGTTTCGGCATGGCGGCGTTGTGGTGACGACCCCGAGGATGCGGAGATGCTGCAGGACGCTGAGCAGGTCAGGAAAAGCTTTTTTTTAATAATGATTGCTGTTAAGCAGTGGCAGCAAGCAACCAAATTACAAATAAACGCAACAGGCAACAAATGACGATTTTTCCGACAAAAGACGCCAAGAACGCACCTGAACTAAACAGAAATTAAACTCAAATTAGCATCAGGTGCTGTAGACAAGAAAAGCAAAGCAGGGTGACAAAACAAAGAAAAGAGGAAGTGCAATTAAAATAAGAGCACAAAACGGGAACTAAGTCATAAAACAGAACAAACTCAAAACAAATTAATACACACATCGTGACAGAGAAATATGTTGTAATATAATTTGCATCTGTTCTCAAATGATGTTGTTGTCATTCGACATGTTTTAGGCCCAACAGGTTGGTTATTAGGTTCTGTAACTGTTTATAGGTCTATAGGTCCTCCTAAATGCCACTGCCATAGCATCTCCCTTCTCAATACCCTCCTCATCCAAATGCATTGATTCATACATTCATGCATACATTCATGAAGTATTAAAATTCGCATTTTAAAAATAATGCCTTTTATGTGAGTTTGAGGTACTTTCTTCAGGAACTACAGTAGTTTGTCAAAATTTAACAGTTACAACTTATGCAACTGCCAATTTCAACAACACGATATAGCCAACATTTTACAACTGGAAACACAAAATCACGCTGAGGTTCAGGGTTCGAATCTCTGTTGGGCATTTTTGTGTGGAGTTTGCATGTTCTCCCCGTGCGTGGGTGGGTTTTCTCTGAGTACTCCGGTTTCCTCCCACATTCCAAAAACATGTTAGGGGAATTGGCCACTCTAAATTGTCCATCGGTATGAATGTGAATGTTTGTCTATATGTGCCCTGCGACTGACCAGTCCAGGGTGTAGCCCGCCTCTCGCCCAAAGCCTGCTGGGATAGGATGCAGCATACCCGCGACCCCAAGGAGGAGAAGCGGCATGGAAAATAAATGAATGAATGAAAATCACGCTGTTTTATCTACTCTGGATCTGTTTCCACAGCGCATAACTAAGTGCGGTATTTTACTTACAGTACAATTTAACTTTGAAAACCTTAGACCTTACTTCGATAAAAACAGATCATTGAAATAGTAAACATTTTCAAATTGTTGGATAAGAGGGTAGAACAGCACTTTATCTCCCAGAATACCTTGCTTTGTCAAAGTCTTTAATTTTTTTTTAGTACAAGTGAAATAAATTGATAATTATAAATAATTGAAGGCCAGAGTTGGTTTATACTGTGGAGCAATGCTAATGGATTATGCTTTACGATTGTGTCTGTCATGTTCTATATTCTTTACTTGTGACAGTTTGGGTTAGTTTTCTTGTGTTGTTATTTTCATGTGTTTTCTGGGCTGTTTCTTAGTTTAGTCACTTAGTTAATAACGAGCACCTGTTCCTCATTTAGTTCCTGGCTATTTATGTTCAGGTGTGGGCGCAAGTGGTTGTCGGTTCATTGTTACTTTTTCCCTCTTTCCGTATCGTCCCTTTGTTCCTTTATTATGAAAGATTCCTCCAACTTACCTGCCTGACGTCCAGCTCTCTGCATCCTCGGGGTCGTTACACCATGCCGCAACGAGCACAACGTAACAGTGTCTGCACTTTCATTTGGGAAAAAATGTATTAAAAAATTATCTATACTAATTCTCACGTATATGTGATGAGAATTAATTTCTCTGAATTGCACTGAGTTCAATTTCAGCAAATTCCTTTCACCATCCTGTGGGGTGTCAAATGCTGTCAATTCAAATTCAAATTAATTGAATTGAATTGAATTGAATTGAATTTTGAAATTCTGAATTTTGCAATTATTCAAAGTAGGATTGAATGGTAACGTTTGATATTAATATTAATGTTTGTGTAGTTTTGTACAGTATAGAAAATATGTTCTGTGACACTCTAAACACAATCTTTACAATTATTTCAGCCCTGTAGACCTGACTTGGCACCTCTTTACACTTCTATTATTCTTTGTTTACACCACATTGCTGGTGGATCACGCTACATCAGGGGTGGACAAACATTTTGAATGTGGGCCGCATTGACCTAACAAAATTGGCCGGGTGGCCAGAGTAAATATTTGATACACGCACACGATTTACGCTTATACTTTAATTCTAACAGTTTGCCTGGAATTATTTGTGTATCACACAATCTGCTGTATGTCCTTGTGTCCCTTTTTGTTAAGAGCACTTTAAATAGTAGACCACATTGAATAACAAGAAATAATTTTACAGTTTTTTTACTCAATAAGACACCCAGAATATAATAAAATAAAGTATGTGTGATGTACAATATGAACTCTAAACGATGAAACTTTCACCATTTAAGAGTAGGTCGACACCCCTCATTTTTTACATCCCAGACAGTGCATTGGGTATGTTTGTTGTTGTTGTTCTGTTGTTGTGTCACATATGGGTTGACTTGGCACTGTGGGTAGCTGTAGTTGTCTGGATCGTTGCATGTGAAAAGCTACTTAAACCATCAAAAGGTTGTCTCAGATTGACTCTTGATTCCTTGCAAGTCATGTTGCCAGCTTCTATGTTAAAAGTTTACATAACACTTTGGCAGCATCTGGCTGTCCACATTCAAATGCCTGGTGGGCCACATGTGGCCCCCGAGCCGTAGTTTGTTCACAAAGAGCTCAGGGCTTACTAGTTCCCCACCATTTTATTTATTTCAGATTTAAGAAAGGGTTTCAAACAGAGTGGGGAGAAGGACAAAGTCAGAAGCCAAAATCATACCATTTCCGCACGTAATGGGAGAAGAACTTTTTTCACTCTATCGTGTCGGACATGCCATGGCTAAATACATGCAGTGTGACGCTAATGTAATATCATTTTTCATCAAGGTTTTCAGTCATTACTGATGCCTAGTGACCAGATTAGTACACGACTTTCAATATTTTTTGACTAATAATGGGCCCTAGACGCTCTGTTACATCTCAACAAACTAAAGGAAGCAAACACCAACTCCCCCTCACTTTCTTGGCGCTCATCGAATCAAAAGACAGAACTCAGCCAAGATGCATTCGCAGTCTTACAGAAAGTGGGATATTTTCACTCTATAAAATATGCGCCAGCATCAGATCAGCATCAGGATACCCAATGGGGACCAGAAGTATATCAATTTGTCCTGTCATATCACAGCGTCACATCAAATTGAATTGGCTTGTCATCTGGCAGCTCAAGTACCTTCATCATTTAGTTAGTGTAGGACAAATATTGTTAGCGTAGAGTTTAATCGTCTGAAAATGTGGATAAATATTCCATTCATTCATCCATTTTCGTTGCTGCTTGTCCACACTAGGGCCGCGGGGATATGCTGGAGCCATTCCTAGTTGACTTTGGGCGAGAGGCAGAGTATGCATAAAAATAATATATTAATATATTGAGTATTTGAGCAACTTTTTTCAACAAACATATTTCTCACCCATACCTCAGTTCTCGCTTTATCTGAACACACTTATTTCTGTGACCGGTGGAAAATTATACTTTGACGCATATACTGTATAGCCACTCTACTAGGGAGTAGTACATACACCATATGGCAGATTGATCGCCGAATGGTTGGATTTGCTCATGAATATTAATGTATTTATTTTTGGACAGTCCTGCAACTAGAGGAATTCTTTGAGTTAAATGAGGAATAACTCTGACCTAATTCCCGTCAAACACTTAAACGACGGGATGGACTACAGACACACAGACTGTAAGCAAGTTAATTTAGTTCCGTGCGATATTGTGCAAAAGTCTCAGGCAACCATTTGATATCCTGTTTTAGCAACACCTTAAGGCAGTGGTTCTCGGTTATGAGTATCGTCCCCCCCCCAACCTCTGATGCGCCCCCAGACACTTCACCGTGGCTCCCTGCCTCATTATTTGAGAAGCACTGCATTAAAAACCGCATTTAGCTACCAAATTGCTTGGTACAAAACAGACTTCCACCAAGGCTGAGCTGTTGAAACCAAAAATGAAGAGAGCGTTTGTGTTTGTCCGTGTGTTTATTAGCTGCCAGGCTACTTCTTGGTTCAGTAATGCTGAGGTTTTCTTTTTACTCCTTCTGTAAAATGAGATCGTACACTTTGTTGTAACCACATGCTGCACAGTGCTGTCCAGCCACCAACCTACCTGTCAAGGCTGCACATTAGTGATTCA
This sequence comes from Oostethus manadensis, assembly GCA_024372805.1. Taxonomy (NCBI): domain Eukaryota; kingdom Metazoa; phylum Chordata; class Actinopteri; order Syngnathiformes; family Syngnathidae; genus Oostethus; species Oostethus manadensis. The sequence goes on from QODF01000014.1 coordinate 4,233,091, forward strand.
CCTGGCAATGTGAAGAAAGACAGTGGCTTTGTCGTTGCTCTCACCGTACATTAGTCCAGTTAGATGGCTATTGCACGCACACAGTCTTTAAGCCTCAGCCTCAGTGCCAGCGCACGGTACACAGTCAACTCCCATAATCATAGTACAGCTGACAGACAAACAACATCAAGTCAAAACTGAGTCACCCGTGCTTTCGTACGCCAGGGAGTTTGAAAGGGAGACAGACAATATGCAATATACACCTAATAATTACGTTAAATGATTTGGTGTAATTAACGCATATGTGCACCTGAGCAAGCACGCTTTATGACGGCAGATGGAAACAGTGTAGTTCCCCTCGTACAGAGCTGACGCTCTTTAATAACTTTATTTTTTGACCTGACCTGAACACATCAACAGCTTATATATATATCCTACTCACAAACAAACACGTCTCTAGTCCATTCATCGTGGGAACGAAACTTCTTTGTTCGTATCACAAGAATTCGAGATGCATTCAGTGACTCTCCAAACGTTGCAACGACGGCTTTATATTGTGTGTATGTGTGTGTATAAACAGGAAGATAAAGAAAACAAGAAGTTGATTTTTCTATCACTCACTTTGTAACTCCTAATTTGAATGTAACATTAGCTACTCTTAAATATGTTGGAAAATCCCAGAAAATTAAATTACGTGACGTCTCTAAGAGCAACCCCCCATTGCTCTCATTGTTAAAAGATAAAATTGGAGAATAAGAAAACTAGAATGTGTCGTTGCACTGCACATGTGAATGGGAAAGTCTACCTGAAGGAGTGTGAATGTTCTGTGTTCATATACAAACTCTCTTCAACGCAATAGTCATTTATTGACAGTCCCTAGTAACAACCAGCGGTTAGAGCAGCACTTCCCCTGTGAGCTGCCGGCACCATGACAGAGGAGTCTGGGCACTGTGAGGGGGAACTGCCACTGTTGCTACGGCGCCAAATATCCAGCGTCCAGTGTGAAACTAACTTAACAACGGACATGTGTGCCTTGGTGGTGTTGCGTTGTCTTCATCCGGGTGGCGGACATCGAGTGACAACCAGCTGTGAGGCTCATTACCACACCTACCACGTTACGGCAGCTTGATCTTGTGGCGGAAGCTGATGTTGTCCAATCTTTAAAATACAGCGGATTGGCAGCTGATCCCGATCCTGAACATCAGATCGGGATGACCTTAATTTCCTTTAATATACCATCTTTCAGTGTGCTAGGTTGTGAAATTTGAATGTGTAACTTGTAATTTTCTCAACATCTTTTTTTTCTGTGCAATGAGGCATGTTCCACAGATGGCCCCTGTGCCACCTAAGCATGTTTTGCCAGCAAGGTGTGGTGCTGCCAGGCAACAAAGGAGTGCATCCAGTCCAACCTCTGCCTCTTTCTGTCAGGTTGAATGGTGGAGACCTAGTGCTGCCATTATTAATGTTGATTGTGATAAATGGTAATTAAATAATCATTAAAAGTACAGACAAGTACATGTTTTGATCTGATATATACTAAGTAAGATTGCTATTACCATGCGCTGCAGATGTTGGAAAAACATCCACATGTTACTCACTTGGAACACCAAGGTTGTTTGGATTGCAGGATTTAAAGTGTGTGTAAAGCACCTCATGTGTACTTCCAATAATGCCTTGCACACTGTCCCTTTCCATATTACATTTATTAGCATTCATTGTAGCAATGCCATGGTTAACAGTCTGACTGGCTTTCGGCAGCCTTGTTCTCCAGAAACAGCTTTTTTCCAGGCAAGAAATCTCATAACATTTTAATCTCACCCCTAGTGAAGAGCACTTTTGAAGAAGGGTGGTCACACCTGATGACACAGAGCACATATTTACTCCTCCCTCTTTTCATTTTTTCTGAAGTGTCCTAATTTCCCTGCCTGGTGACGTACAAACTCACACGTTATTCGGAGAATGAAGGCAATTTGTGTGTGTGTATGTATTTGTGAATTATTGTTGTGCATGTGGCCTGTAGATCTGAATTATGAAGGACATTTGAATCTATATTTCATGACTGCTTCTTATTTAGAAACGAGTGCAGTGTTGGAAGTGTGCGTGTGTGGTTTGCTTGAGTACGTGTACTGAGGGCTTTTTTGGTAGGAACAGAAAGGGTAAAAAGGTCGAAGCTATAAAATTCCAACCCCATAATGAATTTTTGTGTGACTGTGTATTTTTATGTTGTGAGGTTGGAACTTTGGATAGTGTCTGTTTTTGAATGAAAATCATTTTGCTTAGGGAAAACAATTGACAAATGATGATTCTCAAATACAATAATCACTTTTTTATTGCAGTTAATTGGTTCCAGACCCTTCCGTGATAAGTGAATTTCTGGGAAATAGGATTCCTTAATTATAAATTAAATATATGTAACATATATATATGTGTGTGTAGGGGTGTGTGTGTGTGTATATATATATATATTTATATGTATAGATATATTTGTAGTTACAGCATAGAAAAGTTGTGTCTCTCACTAAAAATAATGAAAAAATTACTGACATCTAGTGACCAGGGAGGAATACTACATAGCATTCACAGCGTCTTTGACTGCATCTTATGAATGCCTTCTATTGGTATTTTAGTTCATTTAACAATTTCTATGCTTGAATTTCTATGTTTAATTTAGTTACAAAATACGTATACATTTCTTTAATATTAATATTTAATATATATTTAATATTAATAATAATTAATATCATTTTTCAAAACCATGACAGAGTGAAGCCGCGAAATTCAAAGCACAATGTGTCTAAGGACAATTGTAATCTCAGCTCACAAATGCATGTAATAAACGACATTTTGAATTATGTCAACTTTACTGACACCACCGTTTGTGTTTGTGTGTGGTGGTGTTTTGCTATTTAGAAGGTAATCAATTACCCTGCTGACTACTGCTGCTGATTGAAGGTTTTTTCAACTCTTCACTTTTTTCAACCCGTCCGTCTTCGATCTGTGCTGTATTTCAGTCCAGCAAAGCAGCAAGCCGGTGGACTTGACCACACACTTTCACCCAACAAAGACACAGATTTACATTCGTGTTTTTCAACGCATCTCTTTTTCATAGATAACTCTGGTAACAAGAACCCATCTGTGTCTTCAGTCAGACTAGGAACGCTATTATGCAATACATTGAACACAAAGACACACACACACACGCACACACAAGAATGCTATCAGCAGTTATTGCACTGTCAGCTGCACAATCACATATGAATTATGCAAATATGCATACAGTGAGAATATTATCACATTCTCCATACAAGCAAATGCTTCATTAATGTCCTGTATGTTTGAAATGTAGCATTACTGTAGATTCTATTTCTGCAGCAATTCTGTAGGCAATATCAGGAGGAAACATGCCATGTACATGTGTTCAGAAATCTATAGATGCTCTCTTATTCACATATCACTGATAAATGTAACTGCATGTAGCTCATAGCTGATTTGAAACATTTGGTAATCAATTAAAACACTACTGACTGTGAAATTATCAATCCCCCAGATATCTTTAACTAGGTATGTGTGTACACATTTGAACACAGAGACATGTTGCAGTTCTATGAGCTCTATCATCACATGCACAGGCAGGTCAGTCCTTCTTAGTGTGCGTGTTTATGCTCATTTGTGATCATGCGTTTGTATGAATGGTAAATGAAGCACTGCAAGTGTTTGATAGAGTTGTGAAAACAAGATGAGGGGATTGTTTTGAGGTGTTTCTGTGACAACATTTTGGACAGAACGATATTCTTCCCTAGACACCCCACTGTTTCATTAGTGTTCAATTATTAACTTCATAAAAAGCGGCATCTGTCTGTTCATAAATAATTAAGCCTTAAATGGGGTGTCCCCTGTGAGGAATGTAGGAGGAAGATGGTTGAGATAGAAGACCCATATTGCTACTGGGAAAGAAACCATCTATTTCCTTGTCTTCCTTTTACATTAATGTATTCTCTCTAGCCCTTTCCATCTATCTGTTCATCATATAATATCAGTATTCCGGTTCTTTTTAATATCAACTTTAAACACGTTTTCGCATTTCAAATTATAGGGGGCTGCACTGTGGCCTAGTGTTTAGCATGCTGGCCACGTAGTCGGCGAGATCTGTGTGGTCTGCGTGTGGTCTGCTTGGGTACTCATGTTTTCTCCCACATTCCAAAAACATGCATGTTTTTGGAATGCATGTTATGGAACATGCATGGTTAATTAGCAACACCAAATTGTCCATAGGTATGCATGTGAGAGTGAATGGTCAGAAGTCAGTTGGGATTGGCTGAAGCATAAGCGCTATAGAAGATGGATGGATGGAAAATTACAGGGCACATTAGGACAAACATTGACCCATTCGAACAATTTAGCATCTATAAATAACTTAACATGCATATTTTTGGAATGTGGGAAGAATTTGAGTACCGGAAGAAAAGCCACACAAACCCATGGAGATCATGCAAATCCCACACAGGATGTTTGATTCCAAAACTTCCTGGCTTTGAAGCAGTTGTGTCAACCATCATGCTGCCTGTGGTATATTCAGTGGCCTTGAAAATAATCAAATGTTACAGTACCACCCATTGAAGTCCATTGAGCTACATTCCAAGAAAACTAACCAATCCTCCTAGTGTTTCACCTTTGTTGAGATTATTGCAGCCTTAAACAAAACCACCAAGAAATGGTTCCCATAGTTTTTTTGTCAACATGGCTCAAAAGATTACCCCGACACCTAAAATGTAGCAAAACAAACTTTATCAAGCGACAAAAAGCACACCTGCATTCCTAAGTGAAAGTCATTAAGACTAAATGGCATTTTGTTACCTCAGCCGTCAAATGAGGGAGGAAAAAAAAAGAAGAGAAAATATGTTAAGTGCGCAGAACCTCACAGTAAATGTTACCAACACTAATGCTGAAGACAACAAACAAGGGCTGCAACTAACAATTGTTTTCCAAGTCAATTACTCGTAATGTGACGCTTGTTGTTTCAGTAGATATAGTAATCGTTTAGGGAGCAGACGGTCACATGGACTACACCTTCGTACTTAGCTGCACGTTTTTTTTTGAACTCTTACTTGCTTTATCCAAATGCTGGCACTTGCTGCTTTATTTGGTGTCCTTATGGGTTATTTTGCAGCCGTGATGAAAAAAATAAAGACATAAATAAAAAATGTAAGTGTGGTCTACATAAACAGAAAGACAAAGAAAGAAAAACAGTTAGTGAATATTTTGAATAATTTGCCCAACACTTGTAAAGAACATTGGGGAGCTCTTGAGAGCGACCTTTAGGGGTGATGAATTCTATTTGTTGCTATCACGCACGTTGGCATCTACTTCTCTACGTATTAAGGGACAGAACATGTGAAAGCCCAAAGCAGTGATCCAGCTGATGTCCACATTTGAGCGCTACCCAGACTCAGGGCCAAAATTTGCAGTGAAGCAACAGTGATTGGCAGAGTTGTGAGGTGACATGTAATTCATGGCAAATCCTTGTGGTCTGGTTAGTGTATGTGAGAATTAATGAAACAACACGTGCATAGGTAGCTTGCGAGGCATATCAACACAATCTTTTTCCTATTCACATATTTGCATCCACATTCAGAATTCATGAAGGACAGCCATTTGTACCCTAAATGCCATAAATCAAGAGTTGTGGGTGGAAATCTGACAGACACACACAAATAAGATTTTAAACGGCTACATGAGAAAAGTTTATTCATGCACTAATTTCATAAGAAAATCAGCACTACGGTTTAAATAAAATACATATTGGAAAGACAGAAATATAATGCAGTCTGGTGGATCCAGTAGGGCAGTGGCACTTCAAATTGATAATGCAGGTATACATATAAGATATAAGATACCTATTCTACATTGATGTTATTTAATTGTAATTGCTCCTCATCTCCCTTACAAGCTTTCTTGTATTTCAGTCCTGTAAAGTACTGCTTCTGTTGATCAGAAAAGAATGTGTGTGTGTGTGGGTGTGTGCGTGTGTGTGCGTGTGTGTGTGAGAAAAAGATAGAGAGAGAGGGAGAGAGAAAGTTGGCAATGACATAATATGGGCCCCTACATGTCTGGACATTTAATGGAAAGCTTGTTGGAGCCAATTCTTTCCCCTTCTCAATCACACTCATCTGCTTCCTGCTTCCCGTCTCACCCTCATTTGCTCTGACCCTTTGATGCCTGCCCCCTCGTTGTCTTTTAACGCAAGGTTGTATCAAACAGTATCTAACTGTAGAAAATTGAGACGGAACTATGTTTATGTCTACATGTTTTATTTGTATTTTTCCACTGCTTATGCATCTGCGTTTGTATTCTGCATCTCCTGCATACACACTGACTGCTGTGCCGTCGCCATAGCCACCCATGCAGTGCAGCTAGATTAGCACAGAATGCTAATGTGTGGATACAGCAAATCCAACCTGATCACTTGCAAGTGCCAGTGTGGACAGCAGAGCTTCAAGAGCCACTGATAAGGAAACTGTTGCAAGTAGTGTGACCGCCGACCCTAGTTACCTACTTTTGTTGCAATCTTCTCATGTAATAACCTGTTGTTCTTACATCGTTGATCAAAAACAAGAGTTTTTAAAGACTTTAAATTGTTAAAATGCTTAAATGGAACTTATATTGCTTTTCTTTTGGCCTTTGTTCTTTTCCACTGAACTCATCTAAGCATGCCTCTATGGACCTCGCTTTGCTTTCAGGGGTATAGAAGAGGTCTTTCTTGTGCAGGTCGGATGAAGCTGTTCCAAGTGTCTTTGTACGCTGAAAATTTTGATTCAGAGGAAACCCATTCGCTGACCGATTTTTTCCAATATGTTCTTTATTAGGGATGCAAAGGTAAACATTTTTTTCACTTCCCAGTAACTGAATTTAGTTACCTGCTGACACTTGGCACGGGTCAGTTAAAGGTTTCATGGTATACTACAACATTAAAAAATGTCACAGTTTAAAAATGAATTTATTCATCCCTGCATCACTACTGCACTTTTACACAGTCAGAGCATTTACAGACTTTGATAAGGGAGCATAGAGTGGGTTGTTCCACTGCGCCAAATTGGACGGTAATTGGATAAATGCTGGGCTTTGTCCCGCCCATCGGACACTCGATGTTTCTGGGGGTCTACGGGGCAATGGGCTGGCCCATATGCCTAATGATTGGATGATTTGTCAGAGGCGGAATCCCTTTTTTATTGACAGTGAAATGAGCAAATCATCACATGAAATATTCCTTCAAAACGAATGCACATTTAGAAGATTTACTCCATTTCAGTAAATGTGCAGTAGTTGCAATGTGGAAGAACTTGATGAAGGCACATGTGTCGTCATTCCATCGGGACCGTTATCATTGTTGTCGATGGAAATATCACTCACTTTGAGGGTCCCCAAATGTGGAGATGTGATTCAGAATGACACAAGAGTCGAGGATCAGACCTTTGGTCTAGAGGCGGGATACACCTCGGTCACCAGCCAATCACAGGGAACGAATAAACAAACACTGATACTATATTCCTGCGACTGGCTGGCGCCCAGTCCAGGTTCTACTCCCCCTCTCGCCCAAAGTCAGCTGGGATAGTCTCCAGCATACCCCCGCGACCCTAATGAAGATAGGCGGTATAGAAAATGGATGGATGGATGGATGGATGATACTATTGTTGATGTTGTTTTAACTACGTTTGCTGACAACATTAAAGCACAGAAGTGGCTCATGGATCAGAAATCAGAAATTTCTGAGAAGTGTATTACACTGGTTTTAAAACCCAATTCTAATGCTGGATCGGATCGGCGCCATCTTTAGTTGCTCTGCTGCTGTTCTTATATTGTACAACAGTGGTAAAGTTTTACCAAATTATGACTCTGATGTGTTTGACTTCAGTTTACACCAATGCAATATTTACTGTTGGAGTTTCATATTTAATGCTTGTTTCTCTATGCATAGGTCACTGTGCTGTTGTGCCAAAGTACTGGCAATAAATACTGACCGGACATTTTTTTTTTATCAAGAGGGAGACACACTGTAGAAAACACTGCAGGACACGCAGCAAGATTTAATGACTGTACGCTCTGTTGTGCTCTTTGTGAGTTCAGTGCTATGTAGCGAGTCCTGTCATGCATACAGTAATATGCCTCAGTGCTCCCAGCCTTCTGTGTGTGTATTTCTGTGTGCGTGTGTGTGTGTGTGTGGTTCTCTCTGCCCATAGCTGCTCCACTTCACAAGCTGACAGAGGGGAGAGTGGAGCAGCTTGAATAGACTAGTGGCTCAGAGAGAAAGGGAAGATTGTGCGTGTGAGAGCGTGTACGTGTGTGTTGCAAAAGCATCCAGTCAGCAAAGGCTGCGAGAGCATATCTGCTGCTTTCTAGGCCCACTGCGCCTAAGGCCGCGAGACAGTTGAAACACCCTCACATACATGCATGGACATACAAACACATACACACACAATACATTTTGACATGGTGTTAAAGTTAGAGTGTTAGAACCAAACATGTACCAGCACTTTCATTGTTTTTGAGCAAAATACTGTATATGCACACACACAATATATATATATTCTATGCCAGTTATCCTCATTAGGGTAGCAGGTATGCTGGATCCCAGCTGATCTCGGGCGGGAGGCGGGGTACACCCTGGACTGGTCGCCAACCAATCGCAGGGCAGACAGACAACCATTCACACTCACATTCACACCTATGGACAATTTAGAGTCACCAATTAACCTAACATGCATGTTTTTGTAATCTGGGAGAAACTCAGAGGAAACCTACGCATGCGCGGGGAGAACATGCAAACTCCACACAGAGATGCCAAGCAGAGATTTGAATGAGATTATGACGATATGATTACCTTGGGCAAAAATACCGCAATTTGACAGTTTCATGGTAATGTAATTAGAGCATTATTGGTTATTTTGAAATAACCTTTTTGAAAAGAGAAAAAAAGTCAAGTCAGAACAGTCTTTCTTAAAACATATGTCAAAGTGCAACATGTGTATTTAAAATGAGTAACAAAATAAATAATACAATAAATAATGATGCAAATAATGCAATTCTCAGCGCAGTCGACTGCGGCTAAACATGCAACTCAAATTATAACAAATTATTATAAATTAAATATTTTGTATATAAATGCAATCAAATGACTCAAGAAAAAAATCACTAAATAATAAAAAACTTGTAATGTTACCTTATTACTTCATTGTGGCAGGTCACACTTTTCCACAGACTTCAGTTTCCAGATCATGTGTTTTCATACTGTGGTATATATTGAAACTGCAGTCACCAACTTGACTGTCCCTAACGTGCAGTCGTGGTATTATTTGGTCCCGCTTTTTATCACGTGACGCCACGCTATAGCAGGCATCTGCTCTAGCTTCATTAATTCTTCTGTTTGGGACCGATCAAGATGCTTAACTCCAGAAATGAAGCTGTTAATTCAGAAAAGAAAACCTATGTCAATATTATCTCGCAGCTGCAGAGGGAAAATGCGGAAAGAGCAGGAAAAATTTGCATGACTATGGCACGCAAAATGTCATACCACTGCGGGGACACAATGCAAAAATAAATATTATTATATATAATATTATATATTATATTATATAAATAATTTATTATTATTAGTCATGGCGCCACCCACTACTAGCTTTCTCAGATCTGCCTTATTTCATGCATTTCAACATCATAACTCCTCTCAGCTAAAGCAGAGTAATAAAATGCTTCTCAGGGTAGGTGGTTGACTTGGTTCAGTATATTTATTAATAAAATAGTAGCCCTGCCAAAACATTGTGTTGCTGCTGGATGTTCACAGTGTCAGAGTGATGCTGTGACTTTGTTTTCTTTACAAAAGAGGAAGGTTTATGGCAAAAATGGATGAAGCACGGGACAGAGAGAACCAGAGACAGATGGATGCCCACCTCGAGTTCTATTTTATGCAGTGATCATTTTAACCTTTATAAGAAAAGGATGTTATTCCGCCGGAACAAAGGAAAAAAAAATGTCACAGACCAGACTAAGTCATGCCTTCTTTACTTTGAAATGCCATTCCATGACAGTGACAAGATTGTAAAGCAATGTAGATATTATAAAAGAAGTTGGGGAATGTGTTCCCAGCCTGACAGGATTCTCTACATGCCACGCAGCCATAAGCAGCCTTTTCTTTGCTGAGTGAGAAAAAGGAGTTCACTGACACTGATAGATAATAACCACAAGTCCTTGTAGACCAGAAACATGTCTAAATATTTGTACATGTATTTGCTATATTTTTGGTAAGTGAGCATTAAGGTAGGTTATTCTCTCTCGTCTTAGTCTGACCGCTCCGCTTTCAGCAAAATCTTTTTGGTCTCCAGGATACGAACAAGTAACCGTAGCAACCAGACTGACGAGCCACCTCCATGGAACGCTCATCATCATCCAATCGGTCACTACTTTGGCTGTGGGGATACTATATTCTAAAACCCCAAATAATTAGCCTCCATTTTCATGCCATTCTCTTTTCTTCTCTTCTTCTTCATGTTCTTCTGCTCTCTATTTTCGCACATCTTGCCCCTCCCCCTCTGTGTCGCTCATCAAACACAGTGTTTGTGTACTACCCCAGTAACGTTGCAGCCATTGCATGGAATTAAGACCCCAGCTATGCATGTTTTGATTAGGAGGAACTCCTCATTGTTGTTTTTATTTTCAACCTGACAGGCAGAATGATCAGGGTATATTCTTTTTGAGCACTTCTTCACACCTCTTTAGCCTTTTTCGACCAAAAGTCTAGGAATTTGTCTTGGTTATTTGTAGTTCCCGGAACTAGAAGGCTTAAATAAACATAATGGGTCTAAAACAGGGGTCTGAAACTTTTTCCACAAAGGCCCACATACAGAATAGATTTTGACTATTTTTTTAATTACAAAAATAATAATGAGAAGAAATTTGCTTTATTTCGCATTTTTCACATTTTTGCAGTTTTGTTAGTGTCTACTTTTATTCAAACAACATGCCAATTATAAAACAGTCACAGGCCACAAAAGGCCTCTGGTCTCCACTCTGGACAATGTAAAATGTAATTTTCTGAAATGTTCCCTCAATTCAAATCTCTTTCTCATCTCTCCGCCCTCTGCTGGGCCAGTGCTGTAAACCCCACCTAAAAGTTCTCTGTACTTCTCTGATCATTATGATAATTTAGTTATTGGCAGTATATAAATCTAATATATTCTTATTTTTAGTTTTAAGGATAATGCTTGCCTCCAGGCCACATTATGTAACCATGAGCCATAAAGCTTAGCTTCTGTCTCCTGTTTCATGTCTTGTAACTTAGATTACAACGTCCTGTTCAAAGTTTTACCTCATCTGGAAAAACATGAAAGCCCTTTTGTCTGTCAAAAGCGTTTCAAATCAAATTTTGCTGAATAAAGTGGTCAGTCCATCCAGGCAGTGTCGGACTGCTGTTACTGCTGCAAAAAGCACCACTTGGAAGAGGTCAGTGTCTCTTAACATAGAATGACTCAGTGTGCAATTACCCAATTGGTAATAAAGGTTATGAGACGTGTTCTGGCATGACTGTGTCTCAGTGCATTAAAAAAACATGGCTGGATATATTTCAATATATGATTCAAGGCCCTGCGATTGGAGTGGCGACCCCGCCGCTCACCCAAAGTCAGCTGAGATTGGCTCCAGCATATCCCTGACCCTAGTGAGGATAAGCGGCATGCAAAATGGATGGATGGATGGATGGATGGATGGATATTTCAAGGCCATCATTTGCGATAGACCAGAACTGAGATTATGAACCAGGCCCTCGTGTCTAACATCAAAGACCTCCAATTGTTCTTCTGGATGAACGGCTTTATAGTTTTGTCCATGTTACGTTAGTAAGAAGGCGGACATAACTCTTAAACATGGCAACTTTTCACTTCACAATCGTTAGAATGAGTAAATATTTAAGAATCCACGCTGGTTGTGCTGCGTGCTGTGCTATGTTTGGTTTGAACCTAATAACCTCCGTGCTTTTCCAAATCCTTCCGATGTTTCATGTGGGCTTACATATTTTTAGCTGTGTTTGTGCGGGTGTGTGTTTCTTTGTGTAGATTGTGCTTGGTAGGGAGTGGTGACAGTTCACTGGCTTCTAAGTTTACTTGGCGTATGAGGAGAAAGGCACAGTAAATGATAAGATTTGTGCTAAGATAGATAGATACTTCAAAGACCCAAGAGGATAGAAACTGCAAGATGGGAGAAGATGTTTTGAGCAAAAGGCAGAGGGTGTTGAAAGAGGAGTAAACTGAAAATTAGAAGTACTGTATTGTACTGTAATGTGTTTTGAGTCTATGCCATCTGACTTAGGGTCAGATGCAGGGTACCAGTCAGTCACACATAATAAAGACAGACTACCGTTCACGTTCACATTGACAATGATGGGTCTTCATTGAACCAGAAATATATGTTCTAACCCAAAATTGCAAAGCGGAACCTTCCAGCCGTGAGACAGACATGCTAACCACTCCTCCACCGTGGTGCTATTCATCAATTTTCCCATACAAATAACATTCTCAGACTTTGCCAGCCTTCAATTTGGCCACTGATCACAGATTTGGCCTGTGAATCTGATCACAGACCACAAAACATTATTTTCAGATTCCACCCACTCTTTTCCCTGTCCACTTACAATGTTTTGTGTTTCAACCCAATGTTTTGTGATCCAACCCAAATTAAAATTAGACGTGGTGCAGATATATGCTAATTCCTCCACTGCACAACTTCTGCTGCTGCAATTAGCCTCTGATTTGGACACCCGGCAGCTGACTAACGAATACATTACAGTGCAAGTGTAACCATAATATGTTCCTTGCTGTAATTTCGTTATGCATATTCCAATTGAACTAAACTATGAGTTTACCTGCATGGAGCCAGATTAGTGGAGTCACCGTTGGTCCTGCCAACTATTACTGCTATAATTGTGTAAATCGTGAAAGTATTTTGATCCAAGTAGTTTTTAGGGAAATGGAAGTAGAAAATATTAATTAGTTTCCAGTGGATCCCTCTTCTGTGGATGGGTGTGTTTGTATGACACTGTGTGAATGTGCTGTTGGAAGCGCCAATGTGCGTGCGTGTGTGTGTGTCTCTATGTATGTGTGTGTCAGGGCTCCACAGGGCAGGCCATAGGAGGGCCGGAACAACAATTAAATATTTCATTACTTCCAGTATTCAGCAGGTGCTACAAAAGGAGGAAGTGTGGGAGACAAGAGACAAGTGGAGGGTATTTGTGCCTTTGTATCGAGTACGTAGACATGTGTTGCACAGAAAAGATTCATGCGGAAATGAAAATGCCTTTATAGTTGTGTGTTAATACATCGTGAAACAGGGCTAGCCAAAAAGAAGGATGACAATGGTGAAGGAAACACGTAAGGTGCGGCAGAATAGATGGGAAGAGCACACGAGAGAGCTAAACAGTCAAGATTGCATTCCTGGGGGATGAGCATGGTCACCATGGCAACTGCATCTGAGAGTCACATGATGCGTAGGAGAGAAGGGAGAGAGAAAGACAGACGATGATAGTTGAGAGAGTGAAAAATAGAGGCAGAGTAAGAGGGTGTGGCGTGGCTGTAGACAGCAGGAAAAAGAGATGGTAATGCGAAATAATAAATTGAATTGTTTTCTGGTCATATGATTGCTGCCACGACATGTCAGGAAGTTAAGGTACCACTTGACAGAAATATGGTTCGCTTGTCAAGAGGGATGAAAGAGATGATTGGAAGAGTGAACCAAATCCAAAAATAGAGGAGAGGGGAGGAAGGAGAGTGAGAACAGACTGTTTATTGTATTTTTTCTTCAAGATTTCCAATTGGTACACAATCACAATGACATTGTTTGTGTGTGTTTGTACATTACCATTGTGTGCATGCTAAACGGCTTGAGTCGTCGAGTCGTATTGTGTGTGCCCTGCTCTCACAGTCATGTTTTTCTCGTCCGTGCTTCTTCCTTTTTGCTCGTGCCATCACGTCGTTTCTTAACTTCATGGATTGGGCTCACTTTGAGCAGTTCTGTTTACTGACCATTTTCCAAGGTGGTTTATGTGTTACTGTGGGAATTCTTTAAGACTTTCTATTTACATCTACAAAGAACACAACTATCACGCGGCAGTCATATTATAGTTTGTCTCTGGTTACGGCCCTGCACGTGCATAGCCAAACGTACCGGACCAGGCCGACCTCTTCCTATCAGGTAAGAGAAGACCAACACAGCCTTTCGTACACATATCCAGACTCAGAAGCTATTAAAAGCAACATTTTTTTAAACTTGCAAGGAGAAGATAAAAGATTTGTATGTTAAAAAAAACAAATGTTTGTCAAAAGGAACCCACCTAGTGGCAGAGTAGCAAGCAAATAGCACAGGCAAGAATGCGAGGTGCATTCACGGGTTGCTACATTGTTTTGGTATGATATGTTTTTAGCCCAGGTAAAGACCTCCCCCAGTTGCGGATCACTGCAGATGAATAATGCTTAAGCATTGTGGAGAACATTCTGGAAAAGCTGTGTCTTCTAACTAAAGCCGAGTGTATTGTTGTCTGATGTTGTGTAATCACACAAATCGCATCTCATCAAGAATACTCACAAGTGATGTGTTACTTTGCGTTCTGTTCATGTGTTTGTTTATTTTACAAAGCATTTAAATTGATCTTTTACAATATTGTGACGAGAGAATGCCTTTTCATTCACGGACCTTTTGTTGGTTTTCATGGTGGCCAAGCTTGCACAAAATTTCACCAAGCAGATTTGTTGTGGCACATTTTTTATAGTCACTATAATCGCTGAAGTACCAAATAATAGTATCGTATAATAGGAAAAGAAAGCGTGTGTTGACTTTTCAACCACAACCAACCTTATTATTTGTCTGTTTGGACTGAACAGAACCATGGAACCATGGAAGTGGGTTCTTATCCCAACAAGATTAATCTATTAGTAAAGTCAGATTGGGACTGCAGTGGAATCTTGGTTAACTTCATTAGTCCATTCCAGGAGGTCTGACTAGTCTAACCAAAACAGATGGCAACCTAATCCATTTTTCCCTTGAGAAATAATATAAATCCAACTAACCAGTTTCAAAAAGCCAAAAATGTTAACACAAAACACATTTTTTATAATTTTGCAGTTCTAGTTTGCCTTGCAGAAAACAATTAGAAATGCATATCAATAAATATAAACAACGAATGAAAGGGATGAATTAACATTTAAGATTACTTAAATGTTTTTGATCTGACTGTTCCTAAAGACACGATGTGGCAGCGAAATTAACACAGACACCACCTTCCTGCTTTGCAATGAGTTTCTTCTTGAATGAAATTGTGGGAGATCACACTGGAGGCAAAGGAAGTTGCAAGTGCCGTAGTTTTGATAAAAGGGGTGCCATGTAGTGGGAAACTAATAGGACACTAAAAAGGAGGTTTTGTGATTAAAATATGTATTAACAGCAAGACACGACGCCATATTGTACGCAATCTGGAGAATGTACACAAACTGAAGCAACGTTTGACGTTAACTGAAAACATGCCAGCCAGGGCATACGCTAAAAAGGTTTCAATGTACTCGTGACTGAAGGTGATGCTTTTTATTCATTTCTTCTAGCACTGTATAGTTGCACTAATTACTAGTGCAATCATTCCAGGATAAATCAAAAGGACTAAATTGTTTTTATTTTGCCCATTCTTTGACACTTGATGGTACGGTGGTGTGGGTTAATAGTGTACACATATTAAAGATGTGTCAAGTCGTGGATTGGTGTCTGGGCCTAGATAGGTTGCATTAAGTATGTGTATATTGATGTACCGTTGTCTTTGTGGCCGAGAGAGTGAAAGAGAAAGCGAATGAATGTAAAACAAAGATGGTTGCGCAGCAAAAAGCCTACCCACACAGACACAATGAACCTGGACAAAATGATGTCTCGATGGTTCCCTTTGTCTGCTCAGTGCTTGCAAGTGTGTCTGTGGCCCACTGCCCAGCACTTTAAAGTGGAGCACACACACACAAATAGAAACAGACTGTGTTTTGCACTGACCCTCATTCACATGCACACATCCAGATGCACACACTTGTGCTCTCTCCTTATCAGGCACCGTGTGACTGTGGGGATAGTGCAGAGAGCATTCATCATTGGGAGGAAGCTCAAGCTCAACCTTATTCCGTGTTGAAAAAACATGAAGTTTCATCCCGTTGGATTGTTGCCCAGAAGAAGAGGCCAGAAGCTGTACAGTATTATCGAAAAGGGACAAGGTGTCATAGTTCCTTTGCAGCTTAAACGGTCTCTGACATGACGCCTGCTCGGCGGACACTTCACATGTGTTTTTAATTACCATGACCATGTTGCTAAATTGTCAACGTGGATGTCTTCTAAGTATGAGGTGTGTTATAAAGCAGACGATCTTTGGTGCTTAAAAGCTGGTGCTTTGCCAAATGCTATGAGCATCAATAGAACAAATCTGGGCATCTACATGGGTTGATCAGACAAATCTTAAGTAAAACTGACATCTGCTTGGACTTCAATAAATTGCGAAAAGCTGATAAAGTCCAAAAACAGCCACACGTCACTCGCTAGCGCTGATGCTGGGAACAGAGAGGCAGGTTGGATTGCAAGATGTGCCGAAAGCCCTTAATAATGCCCTGCATACTGCCACTTCCGTATTACTGTAGTATCATTCATAGTATTGATGCCATAGCTCACAGTCTGATTGGTTTTCGGCTGCCCTGTTCTGTATACAACTTTTCTCCAGACAAGAAATCCTGTCACGTTATCATCATGTCGGCATCCCTTCTCACTTTTGCTAGAAGCCTGGAGTTTCCAGAGAGAAGATGACAAAAGTGTGCTTTTATCGTGCATGTGTGACAGGGGAGGTGTGGGTTTATTGTCCATTTCTTGAGCTTTGTTTTTGGTAATGGTGCCCTCAGAAAATCCACAAGAAATTGGATGGGAATGACGTCTTCAATTCGGTTGTGGGTAGTTGCTTTTAACTTGAATCCAAAATGAAAACAAAGTTTGCCCGCACACAAGGGACACACACATGCCTGCAATATTTGTGGATCAGTGTCATGGGTTCCAGCGCTGCTGCGGTTGTCAGATGTTCAATGAAACAGCAGTTTTAGTCGTTCATTTGTTCTATCAGGTCCGACGAAATGTTGAATACATTTTTTCCACAGGAAAAGCGTGAGCTGAGGTTATTTTTACCCTACTGATGGTGTGACGTTTCACTAGTAATTCTCAAAAACGAACCTGTCTCACGACAATCTAAACACTTTGCTCACAATAAACAAGACAGTGTACAAAAACCCAACGTGTTTTGGGCAAATTTCAGCAAAAACCGAAGCCTGTACCGAGGTACCGCTGTATTTCAAGATGCAACGTTCTCACGTGAACCTGTGGGGTTAGCAGTCATTGATGTGCGTTGTTTAGCTTGTCAAAATCTCTCTGTCTGGTTTTCCACCATCTCGAAGTTAAGAAAGATACACTAATGCACAGGGACGTGGGAGTGCCTTTATATACTAGAAAATTCAAACCCAGAGGTCACAGGCATCTTAATGCATCCAGTAAACTTAACCTCAGGCATCTGTTCGGGCCTAAACAGTGAACCACACTTCACAACAACAGGCTGAGTGCTCTTCCTTCAGCATCTTCAAAGATGTTTCTGTGTAGCTGCTGAACAAGGGGTGTGTAAAAAGGAGACAGAACAGAAGCAGGGAATGTGTGAGGCAGAAAGAAGATGATGTTGATGATTGTCTATTCAGTAGCTTGGTGGATATGTGCAACTGTCAGACTGAAGAGCCGGTTATTACTTCCTAGATAAAAGACAAGCCCAATGTTATGCGTTGGAAAAAAATCTACCGTAATTTCAGCTGTGAAAACTGCTACTTTTTTCTCCTGCTTTGAAGCCAATGGCTTGCACAGTGATGTGGCTAATATAGTATACATGTTTGGTCATATTCTCAACTCTTTGACTTCAGAACAGCCGTTTTTGCGCTTCACACGCACACCCTTATCATGGAAAACACACAAAGAAATGCATCTGATAAAGTGTTCAAATTAAAGGCAATTGAACCAGCAACTTTTGCTAAAATCTGCCGTGTCAAAAAATCTACTATCTCTGAGACAAGTGAGAGCAACCACCAAAGAGAGACTGGCAAAGTGTGTAATGAAGGAATTATGAGGCTGTTCAATTTCGACACTGAAAAATACGAGTAGATCAATCCTTTATCAGCGGAATCCCATTGTAGGTGGAAAAAACAAAAAACGGCCAAACTTAACCCATGAACACTAAAGCGGGTGGTAGCATTCCAAAACCTCTTACGTTCCACTGTCAGTGTCGTGAGGATCCTTTCTCTGTAGAAGTAGACTTGTCCCTAGCTCCTTTCACACTTTCTCATAGTTACTATGTTACATACCAAATGAATAATAACACGAATGATAAAGTACGCCTACAGCATGCATTTGTGTAAAATAAGATGAGATTTAGGGAGCGGCAGAAGAAAACCAGTGAATGCAATGAATTTGCTGTGATCTGTGATAAGGGACATTGTGATGGAGTGGCGGTTAATGACTGAAGCACATCTGGTTGACAAGTGGAGATGCGTCATTGCGGTGAGTTATTCACAGGTGAAAACAACAGGCCAGGGTTAAGAAATGATGCACGAGTAGCAACGTAGCAGGTAATGTGACACCAGGCATGACTGAAGAAGGCAGACTCGATATGCGTGTTTTGCTGCAATTATGCCACCGTGACTATGTGTGCCTTTGATGAGGTTTAATATTGGCCGGACCCTTTCATCATCATCAGACCTAGAGATGTCATTACGCGCCTTTCTTCTGTCTCCCTTTAGGCGGATGCCAAGATGGTGTGTGATGTGGTTAGTCGCATGGAGGACACAGAGCCTTACTCCGCTGAACTGCTATCCGCCATGATGCGTCTCTGGTCTGACTCAGGGATCCAGGAATGCTTCAGCCGTGCACGAGAGTACCAGCTCAACGATTCAGCGCAGTAGTATGTATTTTTACAGCCATTTAAAAAATAGCACAACAGCCCAATGACCCCTCTTCACATTTAAAGCCACGTAATAGATACTGTGAAAGAAAATGAAGTATGCACCACTTGGCGGTTCTTGCAGAGAAACATGAGCATGTCTACAAAGATGATATCAAAAGATGAATAAAGTATGAGACCACATTTTCGCTTTTATTTCCAGGTATTTAGATCTGGATTGTATGCACAACATAGAAGACCTTTGTTCTAGAACCACCCGTTTTTCATGTGAGCAAAAGTATTGCAACACGTGACTGACGGGTGTATTTTATTTATTTTTTGCCCAGTTGTGTCCAATGACATTACTTATTCAGTCAATACATAGCACTGGCTGTTTACGCTCAGTTTGAGATTGGGTAGAATTAGTTTTGCCGGTGTAGACTGCACAAGAGGGAGAGGGCTGTCTATGCGTGAAAAACAAGCAATTGTGAGTCTGTGAGAATGTGGAAAATTAATCAGAGCTACTGCACAAACATTGGTCATACTACTATTTGGAATGTCCCAAAGAAGAATTAACTGTAATTCACTGTAATAAGTCACAGTCGAACAGGTATACCAAGGAAAACATCGGCCGAAACATTTGAGAGCAAAGTCATTGTCTACCGTTAATTGTAGACTTTATGAACAAGTACGATGTCTTCACCAGAAGAATAGGAAGGACACGCTGGAATTTTCCAAAACGTACAGAGATGAATCTCAAAAATTCATTTTTTGAGGCTGTTTTTGAGGTCAGCTGGAATATGCTCCAGCTCAGCCATGACCCCAATGGGGACAAGTGCTATCGAAAATGAACGAACGGAAGTATCGCCTATTGAGATTGACTACATATGCAGAGTAGTCCACTCCAGTTTGCCTTAAATTCTTCAAGATGTGACGAACCAACGATGAATTTCGTAAAAAAAGGATGATTAGATGGTTTGAATTTGCAGGGGCACCTGCTAGAATTTTGGAGCCCATGAGAAAATAAATTACACTTGGCCCCCACTGCGCATTTCTCTATTTGCTGGGGCTTGGAATTCTCCTACATTTTCCCCCTTATTTGCCTCCTCTCTTGTAGGATTTTTTCACCATAATTCAATCAACAACTTTGACGTATTACTCATCCCAAATCAAAACAACACATGCACCTTTTACCAGGCAATTAGTTATACAATTAGTATGTTTGGTCTTTCGTTTTTATGAGACGCTGTGGGTGTGATTTGAGCGTCAGCGTACAGTATTTCAAACATTGTCATTTTGGTGGAGTTCCTGGAACGGTTCTCTATACCTTTCCTCTAATGTGAATGTTGATGTTCCATGACCAACGCCAACGCATTTGCCCGGTTGATGTTTGAAAACAATATACACTTTCAAGTACAAAAAAAAAATGTCCCTGTGACCCCCTCTTGATGCATTCACTCCCCCAAAAAGGCAGCAAATGCCCCAACACACACAAACAACATTAATTATTAGTCATTTTCTCAATGTGATCGCACACAAGCTATTACGACACACAGTCAATCACCATTACTAGTACCGGGCCTGATTTATGCTGAGTGCCTGTGTGTGGGTGGAGATGGAGACAGCAGGAGAAAACATAGCAAACGAAGCGGGGGGGGGGAGTCATTTCCGTTAAGTGCCATGTTTGTGTGTGTAGGTTCTGTTTAACTGCGCACCACAGATTAGAAAGCATAGATCAAATTACATACAGTGACGTGTAGGAAAAATATTGATTGATCGTGATAGTTGGAGCATTTCTTCTATATTGCAATGAGCGGTACACACAACATGCAGTACGTGATCTGTTTTTTGTCATAGAGATATAAATTTACATAACTTATTTTTTTTTTTTTTAAATGCTGGTCTTTTGTTTGTGTTACACGGGGGCGCTATTCATGATGATTGTAAAAATGAATACTATAGACCAGGTGTCTTCAATTAAAATTGAGTAAGGTCCGTTTATGCATTTTTTTTCTCAGCGACGTGCCAGTAATGTAGTTTGATCTGCGTAATAGTGTTAATAATAATGGTACCAATGTTGCTGTAGCTTGGTTAATATGCATGTAACATTATATATAAATGGAGTGTTGTTGTCGCTTTTTAGCGATTTTTTTCAGACGACTTTATATGCAAAATAACTATGTCCCATACGTGCAGTAATGAGCTGTTTCTTTTTTTCTGTTTTTATGTCCTTAAAACTCACACAAAAGAGAGACATATGCATTCATGTCTCGCATAAGGATTGTGGACGATGGGCAACATTCCAAAAAAAGTGTTTTTCCTTTAATTGATTCCAGAGTTGAACTGTTAAAAAGCCAAACTACTTCGAGGATTTCACTTCTCGCGGGCTATTTTGGGAACCTAAACCCTGTGATAAATGTGGGAACACTGTATATAACATTTGTTTCAAAATGCACACATTTTAAAAGTATGACTACTTTGTATTCAACCACAAAACAGCGTTATTTAGTAATTATTTATTTTTTTAAACAGTTGAGTGAAGCAGGGAAATTCGAACCACAAGAGACGATTGTATTTGAAAAGATTTGAACTATGATATTATACGTATGGTCTTTGGCGAAATACAGTATTTAAAAAGTACCACTGTTAGTCTGTGGGTACCTAGGTGACTAGTGGGCTCCATATCCTGACACAGAAGGATGCAGCTACACTGGAGCAGCTTCTCACCATTTGGGTTGTCATGCAGTCAACCCTCCCAAGCATCCTTACCCTTGAAGATTGGTTTTAAATGCTCTCGGGGGCCCTCTGGTGGCCACAGGTGTCCCCTGCAGGCCCTGATGTACAGTACAAGATCAGCAGTGACATTTGAAGATGACTTGTAGCCTCACAGGAACATAATAAACACTGTGCTGTGCTCCAGGGAGTGGCATTATTGTGTACAAACCACATGAATAAATGAATAGATCAAAAGCCGCACTGGAAAGACAGGATTTGGGTAGAAATCAATGAATACATGTTTGGAAGTAAAACAAAGCAATATGAGGGCAGCATAAAAGAGAATAAATTACAGGGAATAAGGAATATAATAAGGAGGGGAAAAAAAACAATCTAAAAGGAAATTACCCCACAATGAAAGCAACTTACTCATAAGGTATTTATGTTTATATTTACATCTATTTTATATATTTGATTTTGGCAAACATTCTCAAAAAGAGCAATTACACGTGTCACTCTTAAAAAAACACCCATACTTTGTGTGGATCCATAGCCAGATGAATGTGTGTTCACAGGCACACAACTTGTGTGTGCTAAATGTCACATTAAAAATTGATGCAAACTTCCTGTTGTGTTTTGACCTGTGGAGCCTGTGTGTGTGTGTGAGTGTGTGTGTGTGTGTGTGTGTGTAAGTGACTCATATCTGATCACAGATAGGTTGCCATCTATCATTTATCATCATATGTTGTGTCCTCTGTGCTTTAAAGAATGTTTAGTTCATAAAGGTTTTCAGGGTGTAATAAACGAGGAAGGTTCTACTTGAATTTGGAAGGTCATGCATACAGTATGTAAATATTGTACTTCGTAGAAAGCAGAAGGTTCTATTCTGAGAGTACTGCCTGAAGCTTCTTCTTCCTCTTTTACAAATGCCAG
This sequence comes from Oostethus manadensis, assembly GCA_024372805.1. Lineage (NCBI taxonomy): Eukaryota > Metazoa > Chordata > Actinopteri > Syngnathiformes > Syngnathidae > Oostethus > Oostethus manadensis. Next base: position 4,255,727 of record QODF01000014.1, read on the forward strand.
CATGTTGACCTATTTACCACAATGCACGTTTGCCTATGTACATGTATGGCATCCTTCCCTTTTGTCCTGCTGAATAGGCAGATGTAGACCCCGGATCGCATCACATCATACCGATTGCTCATTAAACTCGATCATATAGAGTTCCCTCCAAAAGTACCAGAACAGCGAAGCCAATTATTTTTACCTTAGGAACATTTGGCTTTGACATCAAAAAAATGAATGAGACCATAGAGCATCTTTTATTTCCAGTTGTTTACATTTGGATGCACATCTCAGGAGATAGAACCTTTTCTTTGAACCCATCCATTTTTCATATGAGCAAAAGTATTGGAACGTGTGACTGGCAGATGTATTTTATTGCATAACTTATAACCTATTATATATCAATAAACCGCACTGAATGTTTGCGCTCAGCTTCAGGTTAGCTCCGGTAGGTTTTGCATGTGTAGACTACACTTAGAGGCGAAAACAACATGAAAACAGGAGAACTGTCTAGGAGTGAAGGTATCACTACCTACTGTTCATGACGACTTCATGAACAAAAGTAGTAGTAATTTTTATTCGGTCATTTCAAACAAAATGCACACCATCAAATACATGTATACATGTATACATACATAATAATCCTCTCATGACCGAAAGGGTTTAGGCTGAAGTAACAGATACTTATTACGCCTAACCCTGTTTAAACTATAAGAAAAATCCCAAGATAATACAGCGTATTAACAGACATATGCAATTTTACATTGTACAAACTAATATATATAAAAATAAATAAATAAATAAAAAACACCAGCAACAAAAAATAAATAGAATAAATAACACAATAATGTGCCGGCTCATTCAGAAGCCCTATAACTTTCAAAAAGCAATCTTTTATACAGACTTTTAAAAGCTACAATTGTATTGGATCTTTTTAATGCATCAGCGAGGTTATTCCATATACAAACTCCTCTAACAGAAATACAATTCAATTTTTTATTTGTTCTAGTTTTTGTTTTTTTAAATATACCTGTTCCTCTGAGGCAGTATTGACTCTCTCTAAGTTCAAATAAGGTTTGTAGACATGGCGGAAGCAGGCGCTTAGATGCCTTATACATCACAATGGCAGTACACAAATCAACCAGATCAAAAAAATTGTACAAGTTTTAGCTCAGTAAAAATGGATTTGTTGGCGCATAGTAGTCTGCGTGCTTAATAATTCTGACTGCTTTCTTTTGAAGTAGAAAAATATCATTTAAGTTAGATTTATAGGTGTTTCCCCATATTTCCACACAATAGCTCAAATATGGAAGAAACAAACTATTATATAGAATATAGCGAGAACTTTGGTTCAATAATCTTTTTGTTTTACTCATTATAGCAATAATTTTGGCTAACTTATGCCGAAGTATACTAATGTGCACTTTCCAATTTAAATGTTCGTCAATACTAATACCTAAAAATTTTATAGCAGCCACCCTTTCAATTTCAATATTGTCTAATTTTATTTTCACTACGCTGTCAATTTTTCTGTTGCCAAAAATGATTTATTTAGTTTTATTCAGATTAACTGAAAGTTTATTAACGTCAAACCAATATTTGATTTTACTAAGATCATATTCTACAATGCGCAAAGTGCTATTGCTACAGAACTAGTGTTTTTCCTTAATGTGAGGTTATATAAAATTTAAGTATGGTGTGTTTTTTTTGGCTTTTTGAGTGAGGGATGAGAGATGTTTGCACTTGTAAATGTTTTGATTACTCAATTGTTGAGTATTCATTCATTCATTTTCTATGCCACTTATCCTCATTATGGTCGCGGGTATGCTGGAGCCTATCCCAGCTGGCTTTGGTACACCATGGACTGGTCGTCAGTCAATCGCAGGGCACATATAAACAAACAAACAAGTTTAGAGTAGATCTGCTTAAACCAGGGGGGTTATTTTCACATTATATTGTGTTAAAATGAGTCATTCAATACATCGCTTGTTGCTTGTCGGGGCCAAAGTGTTTTGTGTTTGGCTTTTTTATGCAGTTTTTTCATTTTATGCAGTAGCTTGATAAGCCAGTTGATTGTTCCAGTATTGTGGGGAACATTCTGGGAATCATGTGTTATTCTTCCCTTTAAATCAAGCATAATTGTAAATGGAAACATTTCACCATCAAGTGAGATTGGAAATAATGAAAGTTATTTATATTTTAGTATAAACAGAGTATTTCACATACTGTACTCAAGATAACAACGTGAAACAGTTTTTTTTTTTTTTTTGTCTTGTCCAGCATCATAACAGCTGAATGGGAGTCAAGCTGCCTTTAAATGCTGAGCAAAATTTCTTTGCCAAGGGAGATTTCATAATCCAAATGAGTCTCCCTTGACATTTGACTGCGTTTATTATGAATTTTGTTGCGCCACATTTTGATGCCGGACCTGACCTGAAAAGGGAGGGATATAAGAGAGGGTGCAGAAGAACCTCACAAACATATTTCAACCATATTATAAACAACCGTAATAATCAAGATTTCTGCAAGTGAAACAGTTTTACATAATACATAATTAAAAACAAAATTAATTACATTTTTGGGACCAGGATTTATTGTCAATGATGCATTATGTTACTTGTGTAACGTCAGTATTGTTTTTCAGTAATTTAGCTCTGACTTGCATTTAGGTCCGTCTCGCTTGTGCTTTTCAGTCCATTAGATGGAGCTTTCTTAAATTAGCTTTTATACTCGCCAACAATTATGCAGCCTGCTGAAGAGAGGACATTAGGACCTGTGGTGTGTTTTTGATAACTAAACATTCAGAGATACTGTAGATAGATAAATGGATGGATAGATAGATAGATAGATTGATAGATACTTTATTAATCTCCAAGAGAAATGTAGGTTTCAAGCAGCTCTCCAAGAATGTCATGTTATAAACTTAACCGCTTGATCACATAATAACACAAATACGGAAAATAGAATACATTAGAAGGATAAATAAATAAAAAAAATTACACAAATATGGGAAATGGAATAGAATAGAAGGATAAATAAATAATATGTAGCTGTTCACTTCCAATTTGTAGTACAAAAAATACATAATAAATAAATAAATAATATTAATCAATAAATAATAAATCATTTTAATACATAAAAAAAAACATAATTAAGTAAAAAATATAGTCCGGTGTGTGTGTGTTTCTCTCTCGCCCTCTGTCGTGTTGAAAAGCATAGCATGGGGAGGAATAATCTTCTCAGTCTGTCAGTGGAGCAGGACAGTGATCTGCCACTGAAAGTGCTCTTCTGTTGGGAGATGATGCTGCAGACACACATGCATCATTGCTCAAATGCTGATTTTTACCATTGTTGCTGTTTATTTGAGATTGTTTTGTTTAATTGTGCGCCTAGGTTGCACTTTAGACACCCGGTTCTCATGTAACCTGAGAAAGAACTCGTCTAGAGTTGGGCATCAAGTCTCAACCATTGATGGGAACCGGGAATAACGCTGCTTTTCTTTTTTTTAACGCTGTCTTTGATGCGCTACGTCAGACTTCCTCCAAGCAGTCAGAATCAAAGAAGTCCAACAATAAGTAAATTCAGGTCTGCCAGAGATCTGTCCGCCATTTGGCTAGCTTGCATGGACGAAGGGACTTAATTGTTAAATTTACGTGTCTTACAAAGCAATCCAAATGCGCTTGTGGAAGAAGTGTCAGGTAGTGTGTATTTTTAGTTGCACACCATGTGATTTTTATGTACCATGCCAGTCATTGAACTGTCAGTCATGTATTTCTTGTCCTATTATTTCGAGCCTAAAAATAAAACTGTCAGTTGAAGTGGTATTTATGATTTTTCTTATTCAATAAAAGGGGGCTGGTTTAACTTTGTGTGTGTTTGCAAAATGAAATCAGAATCTTATCTTGGAGGAATATCACATTTAGAGCTTCCTTTCATTCACTTTGACTCCACCCTTCCTGCTCTTACAAAGCTTGAAATCTAAAACAAATTTTTCCTGTATAATCAATAAACCTTAGCACAGACGCTGTGGAAGTGTGTGTGGGTTGTGTGTGTGTGTGTGTGTGTGTGTGTGTGTGCAGGCTAACCACTTCCTGTTCATCATCCAATTCGCCAGCCTTTATCTTGTGGAGGTAAGTCACTTTGTCAACTATGAATAAAAGCTTCACACCCAAGACACCAGATGGATGCGTGTGGGTACGTTCTCATCCATCACCATCTTAAACTATTTGTCGGCTCCTGGCAATTACGACATACATACAGTAATTCTGAAATATACTGTATGTAAGCAGCAGACAAACGCTCTGCTGTGGTCTGCAAGGACGACTGGGATGGAATTTGATGAGACTCCATGGGATGACCTGGATTCTGTCGGAGGGTCTGGCCCTAACAACTACAACAAGTTGGAGAAGCAAGCCCAGCTAGGTTGCTTATGCAGTGCAGTGTCGATTATGATTAGATCAGGAATCTCTACATTGGGGCAACAATGAAGTCATCATGTCCCTTTCATTTGCACCTAAAAGAGAAAAGACATTCATCTGGTGCATGTGAATATTCTCGTTTATCCTGGTCATTGTATTCTCAGGACGTTGAACCGATGGATTCTGGACTGGACAGTTACAGGTTGTCTAAGAAGATGTTTCGCCTCTCACCCGAGCAGGCGTCATCACTTCATGGTCAAATACTCGGTGGGACACACACCAGTCAGACTAGAAAGGACAGCTCTAGTCTTGGTGCAGCACGATGCAAGATCCAGTCCATTTATCCTCTAAAGGAAGTGGCATGTCCAGAGAGCAATGTCAAATTGCATACGAGATGGTTGTTTGGGTGGTATCACTTTCATGTAATGGTCATCATAGACCCACCTGAACCCAAACCTGTAATAGACTGACAATGTATACAGATGCAGACATTCTCCTTTATTTGTCGTTATCTTATACTCCATAACAACTCGCAGAAGTTATTCCACTTCTCCTAAAAACCGAAAGACGACAAACTCCTCCTTCTATGGTTTGATGTCTCACATGGCTGCGCCCGTGTGTTTGTTCACAGCGCCACACATGGGTGTGCTCATGCCTTGCATTGTTTTCACTTAGTGATTTGTTCCGGTCTGGATGCAACAATGTACTTATCCGCTACAGTATGGACACGTAGTATGAATTTTTGTAGCTTCAATCGATCACGTTTTTTCAAACAAGGTGGCTGTGTCTTGTTTATTTGTTAACAATCTGTCTCTTCTTTCTTGCGCAGCTACCTTGACAGCCTAGATCGGATTGGTGCCGCAGACTACCAGCCGACAGAGCAGGACATTCTGAGAACCAGGGTGAAAACTACAGGCATTGTGGAGACACACTTTACCTTCAAAAACCTCCACTTTAGGTACGGGTATTAAGGATTAGTGACACAAGCACCGCGATTGCTATGTCCATAATTGAGTATATTACAGCTTGGAGCTGTGTGAATAAAGACATAAACATAATTTTGGTCCGTAAACCAAGACTTGCTCGAGAACTGGTTACAGCGGAGAATACTCTTATGTGGACAGCCGCACTACTCTCTGAATGAACCATCACAAACTTCATTAAGGATAAATATGGTATTCTAATGTCTACCCGGACTTGAAAGGATGACAAAGAAGTTGTCAAACAAGAATCCTTTTATTGCCAAAACAAAACAGGCTATTGTCAGCCGAACAAAACAACATCAGCAAATACAAATGACCTCTGTATGGTGCCATCCTCCTAGGCCCGGTATCTTTGAGCACGTTAAAGGATCTGCCACTGCAATGACAATAAAAACTGAGCAGTGTAGTTGTCTTATTATTGAGATGCATTTTGTATTACATTTTTTAAATTATATTTTATCATTACTTTTTTACAGTTTCACTTCATTCTTGCATATAGCGTTTAGTACAGCATTATCTGTACAGTATGAGCAATTTAGGAGATCATTTAAGTATAAAATCCGGCTTACAGGAGGCAAGACTATTTAGCCTATTTGAAGTAATATTGTTCTAATTTGGGCAGCTCTAGAATTATATGAACAAATATCTTGTTAGTCAAAAATAAGTTGTTTTTTTTACCTTAATTTTGGGTATTGTACCTCGCTTGATTTCAGTGGTTGCACCGTGGCGTTAATTCACTTACTATTTACACATGAAATAGTATGAACGTGTGTTCAGATTTATTTAATTGTCAACACTAATTTGGACATAAGATATTGAAAATGTTCTAGTCAATAAATGATTACTGGCAGTCATGCACTGGATAGGCAGCCGCATTGTTGCTTTTTGAAGTGTAACCCATCAGCCTACCTGCCATTATATCCATCTAATACACACCAAGGTTGGATTCACCAGGGGTTTACTCTATTTCCTCACTTCTAGTGCACTTAGACCTGTGCTTGTGCACAAAAATAGATGAGAGTGACCATTCCCAAATTAGACTTTAGCTACTGCCTGTTTAAAAAAAACTGCCTCAGATTGAAAAGAAATATACACATAGAAAAATATATTAAATGTATATAATATATTTTGACTTGGAATCAACGCCAAATGGCTCAGGATGAGGTAGGAGTGGGATGAGGGGAAGATAGTCAATGAGGCATCCCCACACACAATCTCAGAATTACATTGGCGGTTATGTTGCATACCAAAGTAATCATCCATGTGTCTCTTAATGAAGAGTAGTAATCACCGTGTGCATCAAGTAACCCTCTCACAATTCACAATTATGTGAAACATGCAGTATCTACTCTTGAGCTGTTGCACCGAAAGGAATAATCATTTGGCAAAACATGCATTGCCACTGATGCCTGTACTATTATTTCTTGGACAAATACATCACACAGCGATGCTGTTATTAAACCTCAAGAGTTGAGTCCATTTGTTACATTTATTAGACATTTGCCGAAACACCTGCATTTGCGTAAGACACACCTGCGCGTTCATGTGTCGGTGGGGAAACTTAAACAGGGAACAATTAGTTCCCCTTCAAACCGCACCAAAATGAAATGATGCACAAACAGAAACTGCTAATGTGAGATAGTTCCACAATTAATTCAATTACTGTAACACAACTTCCATCCTGACAAAAGCATTAGTACAAGCAGGGGCCGCTTGAAAAAACACCGGTATTCTTCAGAAAACACCCCAAGATCTTTTTGAGGAAATAACTTATATTCAAGCAAAATATCACACGTCCGTCATTCTACATTTGGCTAATCAGCTGAGCTTAACTACGTGTGGGATTTATTTTAAGTTGCATTTTGCTGTCTGTCCATCAGGCTGTTTGATGTCGGAGGTCAGAGGTCAGAGAGAAAGAAGTGGATCCACTGTTTTGAAGACGTCACTGCCATCATTTTCTGTGTCGCACTAAGCGGATATGACCAGGTGCTGCACGAGGATGAGACCACGGTAAGGACACACACTTGCTTAAGTATCTATCTCACAGCGTGATAACAACATGTCACCCAGGAGCCACACTACATGGTTCAAGTCTTCCAATTCCATTTGCTCGCCTCCCATTTGGCTCAGTTTGCACATGTGTCATGTCAATCTAAGATAGGGGTGTTAAGAGAATCAAGATTCAAGAGTCTTTATTGTCAATACACCATATATCAAGGACATAAAGAGCAGGTTCTGCTTTTTCTCTCTACGGTGCAATTAACGTAACAGTAGAAATTGGAAGTATGACAATGTAATAAAGGTGTGCCTACAGGGGATTTTAGAATAAAAATATTCCAATGCAACTGCAGTCTGAGCAGACTGATCACATAAACTCTTGTCATCTGAATGTCAGTGTATATGGAATTGGACCTTAAGACCTTAGACTGTCCATTAAGACGTTTAATCCAGATGTCATAATGCTGCTGTTGGAAGGAAAATGTTTTTGGACAGACAACTACAAGGTTGGTCATTTTAACTAGGATTATATGCCTCATAAAAACCATATACTGTACACTTGCTGTTATAATACAAAATATAAAACAGACTTAAACTGTATATTAAATCCAGTATTTGTCATTGTCTGTCTTGCGGGTCAGTTCCTCCTCTTAAAACATTGTATGCATAACAAGTAATTTTAAATTATAATTTATTAGTATACAATGATTAGTTTTTAACTAATTATGCAGGCAAACGGTTACATTTAAATGACCTTGAACTTGTTTATTGTACAAAACACACCTTATGCTGGGTGTTTTCTGTCTTGATGATTTACTTCAACACAGGTATAATTTTTTTAACCATAGGTTTCTTATTGCGGGTGTAGTTAGCAGTGGTATTGAACTGCACAACTGCGCATTAGTGAAGGGTAGAATATTGCTGAAGGAGTGTTTTAGTTGTCAGTGTCAAGCAAATTGTTGTTTTCTGTGTGGAAATAGAACGTGATAAGAAAATGGATATATATTTTCTGGCATGTCACGATAGCAAACTTTGCTGATGATAATTGTCCTACAAATAATTGTTGATAAACAATATTGACAAAAATTTTTGAGACCATTTTTGAGACAATTTTTTCATGAATTATATGGCATAATAATGCAAGTATATCATATCAAAAGCAATAAAGTTGAATTTATCAAAAGTATTTAACATTGTAACTGGAATGTTCCATCCATTCCATTCCATTTTCTTCCGCTTATCCGGGTCCGGGTCGCGGGGGAAGCAGTCTCAGTAGGGAAGTCCAGACTTCCCGGTCTCCGGCGACCTCTTCCAGCTCCACCGGGAGGACACCAAGGCGTTCCCAGGCCAGCTGTGAGACATAGTCCCTTCAGCGTGTCCTAAGTCTTCCCGGGGGCCTTCTCCCGACTGGGCATGCCCGAAACACCTCACCAGGGAGGCGCCCGGGAGGCATCCGGACTAGATGCCCGAGCCACCTCAACTGGCTCCTCTTGATGTGAAGAAGGAGCGCCTCTACTCTGAGCTCCTCCCGGATGGCCGAGCTCCTCACCCTAATTGGAATGTTAACAGTTACAAATGCAATTGTAATGGCTTTATTAAAGTAACCTATTTTTATGACACTTTTATTTTATTATCGCTATTAGACAGGATGTGTGTTGTATGGGTAAGAGAAATACAGTAGCTATCGAGTGGCTTTCTTTTTTATTTTATTTCACACAACCTAAAATGCTGGGTTACATTGACAAGCACTAAAGCACAATTCATACTGGCACACACACACAGTTGCATTAGCTTGCTCCGCCAAACCCAGCTAACTCTGCTAACTTATACTGGCTATTGCTGTACGTGAGCTTACACTCACATTCAGTGGCTAGTTAGAGTATCAAAGTTTTTTTGCCGACTTAGCCCGTGTTTCCGGTTGCTGCCTTGACATGTTTACTTCAGGAGAGGGCTGGTTATTGTTTGTGAGGACATGCTGCTGTGAACGAGCAATCCGTGCGAGCTCCCCGTACCATGAGAAAGCAGTCCGGGCACAGTGAGGGGGGGCCATCGCTGTTGCTACCGAGCTGAATATCCAGCTGTCAACGTGAAATTAACGTCCAGCATGAAACCTACTTCACTCATGTTTTTTTTTGTTTTTTTTAAATCATTTGATTAAAAGATTTGTTGATTATCGAGACAAGCCTAGTGGGTATATCTACTTCTTGTCAAAATATATGCTGTGGTTGCACAGCTGATGCCATGTGAGCTAAAACAAACACGCTCATTTGAATATGCTGCGTGCTGGTTGATATTTATAGGCCTAACGTGTATCCGTTGAGAATTAAGGCTCAGGAGTTGCTCTATTTACGCAGATGTCTTCCTGCCTCCTTCTGAGTTGGGAGCGCCACATAGTTTCCTCTTGTGCGAGCCTGTCATGTGTTTGATGTAGACAGTAGTTATCTGTGCGGCTGTAAACAACTGTGGTATTTTTAGCACGGTGATAATCATGTTTGATAGCGTACAATGTATTAGCAATTTGCCACAGTATCAACTCATGCAGTTTCCCCTCCATTGACTTGTGATGAAAAACAGCCACATACTGTAGGTACTGTTTGTTTCAATACTTAGCAAACTCACCTCAGCACATCTGTCTGCAGATATGAATCGATTTTGTTTTAAATAAGTGTTAATAGATAACACTACCGTCCAGGAAAGCACAGGGTAAGCGCAATGATAACTTTTGGACAAACATGGCAAAGGGGACAAACTAAGAATTATAATTGGGGTGGGAGGCAATGCGTGGCGGCTTGTCTGGTTTTGGCAATGGGACAGGGGTGTGTGTGCTGGGGGTGCTCCGGCCTTGCCAACTTTCGCCATGCTGGGCTCACTAAGGGGTGAATAGTAAACAATGTCTGCCTCGCAGTCAACCAGTCAGTACACATACATAACTATAACAACTGTTTATTATTAATTATTCATTTTTCAAATAGGACTTTTGTTTTATTTAATCTTATTTTTATTCTCCCTACCCTTCATGACTACTATTTATCACTATCTTTGTTTTTTTCTCTCTCTCCCATATCTGAGTAATAGTCTTTGTCAGTATACAGCCCACTTCTCATTTAGTGACAAATCTCGACATTATACAATACTTCCTACCTCTTGTTATCTGCCCTATGCACTGCGTTTTATGACCTCTTCACGTATGTAAATATGCACTATATGTCCATCGCTGCTGTAAATGCACACGCAATTTTTGAAAATAAATAAATAAATGAATAAATATTAATTATTTAAGTAATAATATAATCATTGTTTTCCCAAGAGACCCTGTAGGCTTTAATGAGACATTGCTGTTGAAAGGACATGATAATTATTAAGGAAGAAACACGATTGTTAATGTGTAATTATAAACAAACAAACAAACAAAAACTGGAACGTTTCTTTTACCAGACTCACCCATCTCATGTATTCTTGTAATAAACACCGTTGGGCATATTAACTTAATATTCACCTAAGAACTTATCACCACCAAAAGTAACATTACTGTCACATTACTTGGCTAAATATGTTAACTAAATGAAATTGACACTTACTTAAAACATTTTGTAATATTTTCAGCAATTGCCATTAATTCTGCCTGTGTGACAAAAGTTTGCGGTGCATAAAAATCAAGTTGGAACTCTTAATTCCGTGGCTCCGTCTCCTTATCACCTGTGTTGGCGCTATCGGCAGCCACGTTCGTAGCTACTAATTTTGTTGAGTCGTGTGTCGATGTGAGGTGTTTAATAAGATTCTAATTGCTTGGCATCAACATATACTGCATGACGTAAGCATTTTTCCCTTTCACTTCAAATGAGGGAAATGTGATGTTTGTTCACTGAGCTGAGCTTTCCTTTGCATTTGATATTTTATTCTTAACTGGACTCAGGACTGGACTCTCCTTCTCACTAACCGTGACGCTACAGGCATCAACAAGCTGGAACTCTGCTGAATTAGTTACATCTAAGGTAATTTAATACTAGATAATTATATAAATAATAGATGATTATTTATGCAAGTCAATTACTTTACCTTGTACATTTTAAATTGACACCTAAATTAGTTTTCATTTTGACTTTAAGATCTTCGACTTCGATGTGTTTATATTTTTGTTGAGTGTAAAATAAGGACTCTCCCCACATCCATACACAAAACACACAATTTGTCCTTTTTATTCCCTTCTTCTTGGTGTTGAAGAGCTTTCTGCTCCCACACCCGTGGCTGTTCTTCAACGTGACATACGCTTTTGCGGGGAAACTGTTTCCCTGCCTCTTTTCAGCACTGGAGTTGGTTTTTTTGTGTTTCCATGAGAAAAAAGCGTGTGCAATTTCACTTCGTTCTGTAAGCTCCACCTTTCAGCATATTTGCAACCTTCTTCTCCACCTGTCACTCTCACCATCGATTTACCTCTCTAAGCAAACAGCAATCAGATCTTCTACAGATGCTCCACCCACAGACAAGTCATTTAACAAAATAATTGCCTTCTGTTGGTATATGTTTACTGCATGCTGTCTATGCACTACCCTCATTTGTCAGTTCCAATCACTAAATTATTCATCATAAATGATCTATATCAAGCTGCCCACGTTTGCGATTGTTTGTATTTTTCCCTAATTTAATAGATGGGCAACTGCCCCATTACTGACTGCATCATTCCTGGAGTGTCATAAACTACGTATATACTATGACAAATAATAATAATCAATTTCCATCCATCCATTTTCCACCGCTTATCCGGGTCCGGGTCGCGGGGGCAGCAGTTTCAGTAGGGAAGTCCAGACTTCCCGGTCCCCAGCGACCTCTTCCAGCTCCATCGGGAGGACACCAAGGCGTTCCCAGGCCAGCTGTGAGACATAGTCCCTCCAGCGTGTCCTAGGTCTTCCCGGGGGCCTTCTCCCGACTGGGCATGCCCGAAACACCTCACCAGGGAGGCGCCCGGGAGGCATCCGGACTAGATGCCCGAGCCACCTCAACTGGCTCCTCTCGATGTGAAGGAGCAGCGGCTCTACTCTGAGCTCCTCCCGGATGGCCGAGCTCCTCACCCTATCTCTTAGGGTGAGTCCAGCCACCCTACGAAGGAAACTCATTTCCGCCGCTTGTATCCGCGATCTCATTCTTTCGGTCATGACCCATAACTCATGACCATAGGTGAGGGTGGGAACGTAGATCGATCGGTAAACAGAGAGCTTTGCCTTCCGGCTCAGCTCTCTCTTCACCACGACGGTCCGGTACAGCGACCGCATTACTGCAGACGCTGCACCGATCCGTCTGTCGATCTCACGCTCCAACCTTCCCTCACTCGTGAACAAGAACCCGAGATACTTGAACTCCTCCACCTGAGGCAAGACCTCACTCCCAACCCGGAGGGTACAGTCCACCCGTTTCCGACTGAGAACCATGGCCTCGGATTTGGAGGTGCTGAGTCTCATCCCAGAAGCTTCACACTCAGCTGCAAACCGCTCCAGTAAACGCTGAAGGTCACAGCCTGATGAGGCCATAAGGACCACATCGTCTGCAAATAGCAGAGACGAGATCCTAAGGTCACCAAGCTGGACTCCCTCAACACCTTGACTGCGCCTAGAAATTCTGTCCATGAAGATTATGAACAGAATCGGTGACAAAGGGCAGCCTTGGCGGAGGCCAACGTTCACCGGAAACAAGCTCGACTTACTGCTGGCAATGCGAACCAGGCTCCTGCTTCGATTGTACAAGGACCGAATGGCACGTAGAAGCGGACCATCAATCCCGTACTCCCGGAGCACCCCCCACAGGACACCACGAGGGACACGGTCGAATGCCTTTTCCAGGTCCACAAAGCACATGTAGACTGGTTGGGCAAACTCCCACATACCCTCGAGTACCCTTGCAAGGGTGTAGAGCTGGTCCAGTGTTCCGCGACCGGGACGAAAACCACATTGCAGCTCCTCTAACCGAGGTTCGACTAACGGTCGTACCCTTCTCTCCAGCACCCTGGAGTAGACTTTCCCAGGAAGGCTGAGGAGTGTGATCCCCCTATAGTTGGAACACACCCTCCGGTCACCCTTTTTAAAAATGGGGACCACCACCCCGGTCTGCCAGTCCAGAGGTACTGTTCCTGACTTCCATGCAATGTTGTAGAGGCGTGTCAACCAACACAGTCCTCCAACATCCAGAGCCTTGAGAAATTCTGAGCGGAACTCGTCTACCCCCGGAGCCTTGCCACTGGGGAGTGATTTGACTACCCCAATTACCTCAGCCACGGTGATAGAACTGTCCACGTACGTATCCTCAGACTCTGCTTCCTCTATGGAAGGCATGTCAGTGGGATTGAGAATCAATGAGTGTTTGGTGCCAATTGCTCTACATTTTAGTCTCCATAACCCCTTTGAGGAAAAAACTAATTGCACATTGATACTTCATTTGCATACCAGGACAAAANGAGGCCGACCGAAAGTCGCGCTCCATAGCCTCACCGAACTCCTCCCACACCCGAGTTTTTGCCTCGACCACCGCTGAAGCCGGGTGCCGCTTGCCCTGCCGGTACCTGTCAGCTGCTTCGGGAGTCCCGCAAGACTATAAATAATCAATTTAAAAAGTAATATTAATAACCATGTTTACTAACTATATGTATTTAATGATTTTTTTGATTGACCACCATGTAGTTACTTAATTATTTAACAAACGAATGGAAGTTTTCATTGCTCTCATTTTTAAATGAATATATAACATTTTTCGGTTAGACTATGTAGTTGTCCACAGCTAAGCAGCTAAACCCACAAGGCTTTGGTTAACGTATTAACGCATTTATTGCAGCACAAAAAGTCTGCATGCAAAAAAATGCTGCTGAGTTTTGTGTCCTCGATTATTTGATTGATCATAATGTCTGCATGCGTGTGTTCATTTGCTGACTGATTTTTGGGAGGGTTGTATTTATATAGCTATATCTGACTTCCACACTGATGTGAGTATATAAGACCATTTGAACTGTGCTTAATGTCTCTACTGCAGAATCACATGCATGACTATCTTAAGAAGTTTGAGTCCATATGTAACATCAGGTGGTTTAAGGAGACCTCCATCATCCTCTTCCTAAACATAAAGGACCTTTTTGAACGCAAGATCAGAAAGTCACCGCTGTCCATCCATTTCCCTGAATGTACAGGTATAGGGAGGAATGGAATCCCAGATGAGTAAACTTGTCAAAGCAAAAGACAAGTGTATGACGCCTACAAGATTAAAATGCATTGCAACATGTTACTGACATTATAACCCGATTTTATGAAAGCCAGTGAGCATTTGTGCAAATATGAAAACATCACAACCAGACAAAACAAGAGTGTGGAAAGCAGATCAAAACAGCATGCCTGTGGGAAACAAAGAGTTAGAATTCTCATTCCTTTCACTCTTTCTTTCTTTGTCCTTTGGCATGGAAGGATGAAAGGAGCCAAATAAAGGCGGTCCTTGATTTACGATGTTCCAAGTTTTGGCATTTTGGGGTTATGTACGTGCTCATCTGGTCTGTAAACATGAGACTACCTTGATCTAGAGACAGCAGAAAAATACTGTATACTCACTGAACTGTTGTGATCGTCATTAAGGATAAATATCTTATTGTAACGTCTACCCTGATGATGTAAAGATGGCGAGGAGGTGGTTGATCAACACACCTCTTTATTGCAAAAAACAGGCTACTGTCGGCCAAACCATGCCAAAACAGCATCAGCAAATACAACTGTCCTCTGAGCCATCCTCCTCCTACCGCACACACACACACACACACATACACACACAGCCAGGACTCAGCCTGTCATGTTCATGGGCAAGAAGAAATCAGAAAACCCTTAGTCGCGCCAGTATCTTTAAGCATGTTAAAGGATCTACTCGTATGAAAGTGACAGTAACAACTAAGCACTATGGTCTTATTACTGAGATGGAAAGGTTGCTAGTGCTTTTATAGTTTTTTTTTAATGATATTTGATTTAGGGCTGTCAAAAAGTGTGGTAACTAATTAATTTCATTCATTACATAAAAAATTGTACCGCAATTAAAGCATCCGCATCAAGGCAAGTCACATCTCTCTGTTATGACATCAGACGGAGGCACGGTGTAGCATCCCCACAGAGTCACACACAGTCTGATGTTCTTTTAGAACTATATTCTGAGATGAACACATCAACAGCAGTGCAATTACAACACCATATACCGTATGCATCTTCAACTCACAAACACGTCTCTAGTCCCTTCGTAACATCATTGTCACTAAGACGACTGCAAGATGCATTCACTGACACTCCGAACATCACAACAATGTTGTATGTGTGGTCTAAATGAAGACAAATACAAAGAAAAACAATAAGTGGATATTCTTATCACTGACTTTGTAACTCTTGATACAAAAGTACAATTTGCTGCATTTAGGTATGCTTGTAAATCCCACATGTACTGTACACTTAAAACACATGAATTCGACCTAAATGACATGGTGTTTTTGAATACAACCCCCCTTGCTCAGCTCATAATTTACAGCTACACAAGGGAGGAACTCGGTCCCTCAGAACATCAGAAAGATGAGTACTTATATTCTGCTCAAAAAGCATCAAAAAATTGGTTCATAACGCATCAAACATGTCTGCATTAATGACTTCCCCCGGACTAACCATACTAGCCCTTGTGTTTTCTTTTGAATTGGATGTGGTGGAATAGCTGTTGTCTGTCTTGTATGATGCCTGTGTTTTGCTTGTCTTTTCTCAATACTTTTGTTGACAGTGTTTGTTATATCTGTTGTAAATGTTTGTTTGTTTGTGGGTTCATTATGGAATATTGTAATTTTTGTTTTATAATATTTTTGGTCTTGTTTTTAGGAAGACAGGTATACCATCTGTCCAGGGACAACTGATGAAAAATAGCCTTTTGGCTAATTCTGGTGCATTTGCGGTCATGCTATTAATGTACACTGTCCCTGTCAAAATAAACTAATAAATAAATAAAATAAATAATAGCACGGTTAAAGTGTGGTTGAAATGTTCTATAAAGCGACTATAAAGAAAATAGTGTTAGGTTAATAGATTTTCAGACATGTGTGCAATCTTTAATCTTTTATTTTATTTACAGCTGTCAGTATATACAAATATATATAACCCTGTCCTGTCAATTGTTTTACTTTCAATAAAATACAAATGGGCATATATCAGACAGACTGTAGTTGCAAATAGCGATTAATCATGATTATTTAATTTTAAAACCTGATGAATGTTGTAATCATTTGACAGCCCCAATTTTATGTGTTTATTACTGTTTCATTTAATCTTATCTTATTTTATCTCTCCTTTTTTGTGGTTTGTGTATCAGAGAATTAGTTGAGCTTGATTTCAAGTATAATATCTGACTTAGAGATCTTGAGCCTCACTGAAATGAACAAATCTTCAACAGAAACAAAAAAAGCCTTGACCACTCCCCGTATGTCACCAGTAGGTGCCGACTCGTACTCTGAATAAATCTCCTACATTTTATCAAAGGAAGAGAAGAAGATCAAGTCAGACATTGAGGAAGTTTACTCCCATGTGACCTGCACAACAACGGCAGTATTCAGCTGTATTCATAGCCTCAGGTGCTGTGGCCTGTATTGATGTTTCAGGTTTCAGTCCAGAAGAATGCAACTGTAGCATCACAGAAAAGGCATAACCATAACCATCATATTTGATCAATTATAACACGTAAAATGTGTTTGCGAATCAACTGCTTAGCTGCTCAGTGACCTGTTGGGTATTTGTCTTTATTGACGCCTTTCTCTCTCTCTCTATCTATCTATGTTAGAAATTCCAAGTGAGTCATCAGCAGTACAGTGCAGTAACCCAGCCTGTTGTTGACGTACTTTTCAGTATTTATTCCCCCAGCAATGTGTTTCTTGTTGTGGTAATGTTTGTGATGTGAGGGAAAAGTGCAGTAATTTGCACTGCATCAAAAGCATCTCAATAGATACTTTTTATACTAGCGGGGAACATCATCTTCCTGCATGGGCCTCCATAAAACCAGTTTTATGGACCAAGCATAACCAGACCAAGCATCAGAGTTAGTGTGCTGACTCAAGCTGACGCTTCTCACATAATGCTTCAGTGGAACAATTGACTTCGTAGGGCCCACAGGGGCTGCTTCTATTGTGTGCTGCCGCATGGTGCTTTATTCTTATTGTCCACACCTGCACCCTAATAAGTCAGACTTCAGCTGTGAAAAATGGTATTGTTGTGGTGTGGCTGGTCATGCTGTCAACTGATGCCCCGTCCACACGTAGACGGGTATCTCATAAAACAAAGTTATTGTTTCATGATTTGGCCTATCATCCACACGAACAAGGTTTTCACAACAGAAAATGTAGATTTGGAAAAAATCTGGTTATATGTTTGGGTATTGACGCAAATAACCGGAGTTTTATGTTTCCAAACGTCACTGCCTGCGATAAAGTATGCTGTGACGTCACACGCGTGACTTGTATTTCCCTCAGAAACAACATGTCGACATTTTCTTGTGACTTGTTGACTTTGTATTCTAAAACAACATTTAGAGGCAATCCTACATCCGTCTCGGTCCGCACGAACAAGCCCGGTGCCATTTTTTATTGTTTTGCGGAAGTGACAGGATGACAGAGGATGATTCTGATTGGATAGAATTTTAGTAACTATTGCCGCCCTACAGGTTTGGCATGCTTATGACTGGTTAATGAGTACGCATTTTTTTTTAAATGCGAGGACACCATTTTTTTTATAGACACACAGGGAGAAACATGCGGTTTTACAAATACCTGCTATGTGTGGACAAGGGCTGAGGCTCCAGTGTTCACCTTTAGGTTGGTTTGGCCTTTTGTTATTGTTTTTCCTCACCAGAGTTTTGTTAATAGCTTTCCATTCCAGACCTGCTGTGGTGTTCAAATAATGAGATGCAATTTGAGATGCACCTGGATTCTATTTTATCATCAACTTAAGCACTAAAATTGCAACAAAATGAGTTGTGGACCATTAGCTCCAAGGTCTTATTTCAAGAACCTGGCAGCTTTTGTCTTCAGCAACCATATATGGAGCACCCTAATTAGAGACAGAGAGCTGCCTCAGGCAGTTATCAGCCTGCTTTGTGCGCTTGTGTGTTTCTTCTTGTGTCTCTGGTGTGTTGACAGAGAGGTTATTTGTGAAAATGTATAGGAAAGGTGTGTATGTGTGCTCTCGTGTTTAGAGCGTATGAGCCAGTGGGTGCAGTGGTAGAGCTAGTATCAGTGGATTAATTACCCAGAAGGCATCTGTCTGCCCTTTCCACACACACAAATTCACAAACAGGGAAAATGTCAGAACAACATAGTTGTTAATTAAACCTAGATAAAATGATAAAATAAAAATACAATACCTAACTTAACACATGTGCTCCTCCAGTGGTTGTGGTTAATTTTATTTAGCTGCACAGCCTGTGTTTTTTCCTGTCCGTCTTTTAAAAACCTGAGAAGATTAGAAAGGAATGGATAAGCCGGTTATGTTGCATTTGTTTGGTAATGTGAAGGATCACATAAAAAATCAGGTGTCAAACATAAAGTCAGAAATGGGAATCCTAGTCTGCAGTGTGAATGCGCTAAGAAGTTAAACAATGATTGACGTCTATTTCATGCCAATGTAATGTTAGCTGATATGGAAGTTCAAGCTACGGCTGCAGCTAGGCAGGTTTATTGTTTTCACAGTACCTTGTTAGCACCTACTCAACTCACACAACACACTTCCGGCCTGCACAATATGAACACTTTGGGCTATATCCTGTTTAGTTGTGTTAACAAAATAAAGGCATCATAAAATAGCTTATGGCACATTGAGGCGATAAATCTTTTGTGAAAGTGTACTCCTGTAAAAAGAAACTTCATAACATTTCTATTCACATCGGATGCTTTGATATTTGTATACTGGTTGAATATATTGATTTGAAAATTAGATTTTTTTTTTTAACTCATATTATTAAACAATTTATGGAAAAGTTCAGAAATTTCATCTTAAAACAACACTGCTTGGCGCCCTCATTTAAACCTATTATATTTGACCCTGCCTCGATAAAGCATCAGAATTGAGAAATCTTACAAACCGGAATCAAAACATTAGAATCGGAACCGGAATTTTTCAAATTCAAATTATGCCGAACCCTAGTTAACACCAAACATTTTTTACAATATTTTGCTTCAATACATTGCCCACCTATGACATCATCAGCTCTTGATTCTCCTAAATTTTCAAAACAAAATACTTTTTTTTTGTTTCACAATTATAACTTTACATGCATAAAACAATTCTAGATGCATATAAATGACGATGGAAAGGAATAAATGAACATTTAAGGTCATGTCATTGAAGACATTACTGTTTCAAAGACACGTTGCGGCAGCACCACAGACACCACCTTCCTGTTTTGTCACGAGTTATTTCTTGAATTCAATGGTGTTTCTGACCTTCTGTTTATGTGTAACCGAAGGTCTTAATAAGATGCCCGCTGAGGCTGGGCAAGCTCAACATGACAAAAGCATGGGAGCCAAGCTTGGGAGGTAATTTTTTTATTACCAAAAAACCTGTTCTCATCGTTACTGACCACACAGCCGTCAAAAGCCCAAAGACAAAACAGCACTCTTCCGACCGCCAGAAGAAAAATGCTGCATTTTAACATCCTGTCAAACATCATGTAACAAAATAAGGGCATCAGAAAGTGCTTGTCTATGCCGCAATTGCGTATTTGTCTTATTTTGGTACATATATACCTGCAATGGCATACGATACATCTGAAAAGGATTGAATGTGCAGAGGGAGCTGACAAGTGACTTGTTTTTGCATCAGAGGTTAGTCACTTCATATAAAGATTCATCCCTTTTGCGAATTTTATATGATGCAAAGGAACTGAAAAAATTACCACCTTTCTGTTCAGAAAACCACCCTTCTGTTCACTTACATGTACCAACAATACAATAATGTGACAGTGAATGTATTCACTGCAATCTACTGATCTTTGCACTGAAACTGTATTGAAATGATAATAAAGCGCCACATGAAAAACTTTATCTGTAGGACTATGTCTGTCTCTGAACTAATGTGTGTGGTGTGTGCTTCATTTGTATTCAGAATTTCTCAACACTTCCTTCCTGCTTTTTTTCTGTTGTTATTCTGTTATTTTTCTAGTGCTTATTTATGAAAACATTTACTGACAATTGCACAGAGCCTTTCCATCATTCCCAGTGTTATTTTGGGGGTTGTTTTTTACCTACCCGCTGTCTGGAAAGTTGCATAATACATGATTGTTACATAATTTGACGCTCTTCATCCCGATCGGTGTTTTCTAAGTAATGTTTATTGAGGCTTTTAGAGTTCAAAACGGCATTTCTTTTTTCCACAGAATCGCATGCACGAGTCGCTGATGCTGTTTGATTCCATCTGCAACAACAAGTTCTTCATTGACACCTCCATCATCCTCTTCCTTAACAAGAAGGATCTTTTCGCAGAGAAGATCAAGAAGTCGCCACTAAGCATCTGTTTCCCTGAGTACACAGGTAAGAGTCTTTCCCTAGATTGCACAGCGATGCCAGAACAATATGGAGGATTGCGCAAGTGAACCTTTGTGACCTCTTGTTTAGAAGTAGCAAAAAGAATTTAAGAAAAGAAACAAGTTTGAGAAGGATCAAGTTGGGATGGTTAAATGACTGTCCCATCCAGGTATCTTTTTTTTCGACATTCCTGGTCTGCTGTGGTAAGAAGCTACCACATGAGGAAGAACAGCCAGTCAGTAGTCTACAGTTCATTTAAAACACACATTGTTGTTTGCTGACAAGGATAATGCTGGTTCTAGCAGAGGACATGTGATGCTTCGGACAATGTTCAAAAAAGTTTTTGTCCACCTCAAAAAAGCTGAACATACCATCCTTTATGATCTAGAAAGAAGAGTCAGGCCTGTTTTGGACGTTCAAAGCCATGTGTGTCTTTGCATCCGTTGGCTCCCATTTCCCCGTCTGCGTCTGCAACCAAATGGATGTTCATTCTGTGATTGATTGATGACAAGCTTTTCCACACCTATAGGAATGTTGATGATGCCTTCCCGTGCTTACAAATGTGAAATAATGTGATGACATTATTGACAAAATCATGGTGAAGATTATTGTTCATAAATCTGGTTTTAACTAAAATTTTCACCATTTAAAGACTGGTAGCTAGTTTGTAGTTTGCACGTTCATGCTATGCTACCGATTATACTGTGCCTGCATTTTCCGTATTTGCGATTTCCTAAGAGTTAACAAGAAAACAACAATACCCTTTGCCGCAAATGCACGATGTAAGTAGAATTTGCAAGACCCCAGGTTGTGTTAGTGGTACACTATAGAACTGCATTATCCAATTAATCGACATTTTGGTATTTGTTTAATCATTTTTTGATTTAAAAATGTAAATAGCCTCTGATTTCAGCATCTCAAATGTGAATGTTTTTATTTTGTTAGTCATCTATGAAAGCAGAACTATTATATTTGTGTTTTAGGCCAAACAAGATATTCACACACTTTGGGAAACAGTGTTCAACATTTTTGCCTCTTTTCTGATATGTTATGGACCAAACAACCAACTGTGCTTAGTTTATATTTTATTAGGGCAGGGGTCGGCAACCTTTTTGGCTAAGAGAGCCACATATTTTAAAATGTATTTCTGTGAGAGCCATATCATATTTTTTAATAGTGAACATGTGTGCATTTTTTAAGCAAGATAATTTTAGAATATAACACATCCGAATATATTCTTCTTAATAAATTGTTCTACTGAGGCTAACCAATAATAAACAAAACACTTCTTACCATTAATGCAACTTCTGGTGCTGCATGGTTTTGAACCGTACTCTGTATTTGTGTTAGTTTACTTCTTGACCTGTCAGTGACCAGTAATAATCCAGTAATAATGACGTTTTGGTGTCTGACCCGGAAAATCTGGGGAGAACATCTGGCATTGGCTATGGCCACTCGCATTGCAGTAGAAAATGGATCTATAGATTAAAATGCATAAGAAAAGTTCACAGTTTGAAGATTATTTTTAACACTGTAATGTTTTACTTTAAATTGTCAGCAAAAGACAAAATACATTTATTTTATCATGTTAAGAAATGTATGAGAGCCAGATGCAGGCATCAAAAGAGCCATCCATATCTGGCTCTCGAGCCGTGGGTTCCCTACCCCTGGTCTTGAGCCTAACCCATTACTCGGTTAATCAAAACATCAAGCTTCAAATTACTTACTTAATAATTAGTTGCAGCCACACAGTGGTAGAGTGGTTAGCATGTTGGCCACACAGATCTGGGTTTGAATCTCATTGGGCATCTCTGTGTGGAGTTGGCATGTTCTCGCCATGCGTGGGTGGGTTTTCTTCGGGTACTGCGGCTTCCTCCCACCTTCCAAAAAATACGACCCTAGTGCGCAAAAGCAGCATAGAAGATATATGGATAAATAGTTGCAACCCTACGGCAGTAAATGTACACTTTGCCACAGAAGCAGAATAAGCATAAATGCAACACTAAATGTGGTTTTATAATATTTGTTGCGTTAACAGCAACGGACAGTTCAAAATATTCACTTCGAGATGTTATTTACAATGTTTGTCTTTTCAGACAATAAAGCACTTGTTTAAATTGTCAATGTATTTTTGTATTTTTAGTTCAAATATTCCGCAATTGGCTGGCGACCAGTCCAGGGTGTACCCTGCCTCCCGCCCAAAGGCAGCTGGGATAAGTGGCATAGAAAATGGATAGATGGATGGATGGATAGTTCAAATATTACGTATTGGGACTCACTAGGACTGTCACAACATCTTGTGAGATTAAAACATGACAGGATTTCTTGTATAGAAAAAACAGTAAGCCTGGGGCAATAATGACTAAACAATCACACAAGAAATAAAAATGAACGTAACAATTTGCCGACCGCAATACATGTGCATGTGTGTCTGTTTTGCCTTCAAACAGGCAGAAGAGACAGAGTTCACTCTGTGCGTTGATTTCAGCACCTTGGTAGTTTGTTCCATAGAACAACGGGATGAACAGAGTGAGCCCTTTCGTCAGTCATACAGCCTCTTTGTCTCAGTGGGTGGAGGCGGGGTCGGTAGTATACACACAGAGTGCAGTGGAGTGTAACGTAGTAGAAATCATATTAGTAGATTGCAAAATATTGTCATATTTTTTTCATTGTATTTTTTTTTTATTAAAGGTATATCTTGCCTCGTCTCGTAGACCCAATCTCATGTATAGTCTCGTGAATTAATTGTCTTGTGACTAGTACTCTTTTTTTCCTCCAAATGAATATCATGCTTGTGAGTATATGTAAAATGTGAATCGAGACTTTGGTATGTCACTCCGCTGAAGAAATTAGTGGTGTAGTAAATTTAGCGTTATAATTTACAATAATTTTCCAAATGTACAAATTTTCAATATATGGCAATTTTTTACATTATTGTTATTGTATAACTGCTATCAAAGCATTTGTAATATAAAGTAAAAAGCATTTTAGCTTCTACTACTGGAAGTTCCATTCACAAATGAGTTTAATCATTTTGAGCTCCTGTTCTGGCATTACTGTTTGGATGCCTTCATGCCCATGTCAGTTTAAATTTTTATGGATTGTATTTTGCATTTAGATAGGAACTCTGTTGTTATTATATTAATTCCACCGTAAGACGTCTGTACCAAATCCAAGGCTATAAACAACCAAGGCACATTGTATCATTTGTACAACTTCCTGTCTCTCTCGTCGCCCTCCAGGACCAAACACCTACGACGACGCAGCGGCTTACATCCAAGCACAGTTTGAGAGCAAGAATCGCTCCCCAAATAAGGAAATCTACTGTCACATGACCTGTGCCACAGATACAGGGAACATCCAGGTGGTGTTTGATGCCGTCACAGACATCATCATCGCCAACAACCTCCGAGGATGTGGCTTGTACTAAGCACGCCATGTAATCTCCCACCTCTCATCCCTTTCTTTCTCCTTCCTTTCCTCTTCATCTCCTCCTCCTACTTCTCCCTCATTCATCTTCCTCTGACACTTCTGTGGAAATGACGATGGTGACAATGCTGATATTTAAAAAAAGAAGAGAAAGAAAAATGCAACTAGGTACATAATATTCAGCATAATTTAGAAAATACTAGGCATACATATATAAATATATATATATATTATTATATATATAAGGTTTTTAGTTCTTGTCTCTTGCTTGGTCTTTTCCCGCTGATGTTCTCTGACCTGCTTCCAAACAAACAAACGTGTTTGAAAAGGAAACACAAAACTCTGCAGCCCTGAAACCTGCTCGAACAAAGTTGATGATGTCTCTCTGTTCTAATCTTTTTTCTTTTCCAATGGTGTCTTTTATTGCTAACAAAACATTGTTTTTTTTAATTACTTTGAATATGGATTGTGTTTTATATGTTTGTATTTATTACATCAGCCTGTACACATTTTTATTCATATTTTGTCCCACCTGACATCTTTGTTGTGTATTATTTTGCTTCTTGCAATAGTAGTGTTTTTGTAGTAACATTTCAGAATAAATATATAAAAATCTTCGTAATTGAAAAAAAAAACATTAAACAGGTCAGCCAATCAAAATCTTCAGAACAACTCAAGACCTGCTGAAACAGATTAACATTAATTTTTGTTTACATTAGCAGAGACACTTTTGAAAATCTTACACTTACACACTTTACTGTTCCACAAAGAGTCCCGACATGGACAGGAAGTGATGCGTTTCCAAACCTGGCTTTAGGAAGTATGTGAAAATATCAGTGCCAGGTGAGACATGCAGGGACTGTACTGTAGATAGTAATGCCTGTATGTGCAAGTACACTTTATAACTACCTTTCTCACTATTCTAGCCTCTACTTAAATATTCTTGGTGTAAGAAAGCTTGGTCCTAGTTTGATAATAGTTGATTAATTTATTAATTTATTTATTGATGATCAGCTACATCCCTTTCTTTCTCTACTTGTATACGCCGTTATGCCTTTGCGGCTCTCACCTCCATCCATGCATGGCACCCTGGCATACTGCTTTTATGTAGAGGTCATAGAGGAAGTCCAAGGATAGCATAAAGAGTTAAAAGCCCTAATCTCGCTCTTCTTGTTTCTCTGAAAGCCCTGACATTGATAGCATGATCTACTCAAGCCTTTGTATGAAGTCACTTGTTTAAAAAAATTATTCACTTGGATATAGTTCAAATATGAATTGTTAAAATGATTAAAAATGGAGACAAAAAATACTGAAAAATAAATGAGAGCAGAATTGAAGCAGGGGCATTGAATGCATTCTACCATAATTTGGAGAGTTGAATGATTATGTGGGAGGCTGTTTGAAAGTGTAGATATGGTGATTCCTGCATTGACAGTGGAAAAGAAATTGATCTTTGAAAAGAAAATCACACCAGTGACAACACTGAAATCACTGAAATGAAATGGCAATTTCATTACCTAACACTGATCACAATGATCCTGTAATAGTCTTAAAACATTTATTGTACGAGCCGGACGGTAGCTGAGTGGTTAGCATGTTGGGCTCACAGTCAGGAGGTTCAGGGTTCGAATCTCCCTTGGGCAACTCTGTGTGGAGTATGCATGTTCTCTCCGGGTACTCCAGTTTCCTCCCAGATTCCAAAAACATGCATGTTAGGTTATTTGGCGACTCTAAATTGTCTATTAGAGTTTGTATGTCTGCGATTGGCTGGCAACCAGTGCAGCGTGTATCTGCCTCTCGCCCAAAGGCAGCTGGGATAGGCTCCAGCATACCGCGACCCTAATGAGGGTAAGCGGCATAGAAAATGGATGGATGGCATTTATCGTGCTTTGTAGCTACAGAACTTTTTCCCCCACTATCTCCCTTTTTTAAATCAAAATATAAGTTTTTCAATAGGTTCCAGATAGACAGCAAGCTAATTTGGAACCGCAGTGTTCTCAGATGATGTATGCTTTGTAATGCTTTGAACTGTGCACAACCTCCCGCCCTCCCCTGTTACCGTTTTGCCTGTTTCTCTGCATTAGAACCTGTGTCCTCACTTTAGCCTGAACGATTAAATGATAATATTATAACAATATCTATTTTTTATTATTTCAGAAAAATAAACCACTTTTTGTGGGGGAGAGCACATTTCTTGCTGCATCGGCTCATTGGTGATGCCACATGTTCACACATCGTCGTATAAAAAAACATCCTTGTTTCCTTTGTTATTAATTAGTTTGACACACACCTTCCAGGTCTACAATGAAAAGCACAGTCACACACACACACACACACACACACACTTTCTTACACTTACACACTACGTAGATTTTTAAAATGTCTTATCTATCCACATTGAATCTATGTTAGCCCTCATTGATCTATCTTTCAAACTATGTATGTAGACCTCTCTTTCTTGTCCTCTTATAGTTTTTAAAAGAGAAAGCAGCCATGTAAAACATGATATACCTGTTTTGTTTTCTTGATACCTTCATTCACTTTTTTTACCCTAAATGTTCTGTTCTTTAACCAGTGAATGCTTTTTTTCTGTGCAGCTTTTTCTCTCTCCCTCCTTTTAGTGAATGGTTATTTCATGTGGGATGTCCGTGCTGGAAAAACCAATCGAATGTAGTGTTTACATTAAAAAGCCACTGTTTTCATGACTACAGAAAGCCATCTCTGTCTTTTCTGTCCCAATGTTTTGCGGAAATAGTTATGCTCTATGGACAAAAATTGGACACCTGACTGACAACAAACAGGAAGTGAACCAGAAGAAAAGATGCTCTGGAGATATTGGAGCAAACATTTTTTGAGGTCAGATGTTCCTCATGTTGGACAATCTGCGTCCTAGATCATCACACGTGTGGGGCGTGGGGGCTTTATACACCTTTTTCCACAACTCATCTGTCAGAGATCTTGATTTCTGCATGCATGACACAAAGGGGACCAGACTGTTCCCACAAAATTGAACGTATTCTATTTTGTAAATGTCTTTAAATGAACAATTACGGTTCAGGGAGGAACTAAACATTTGAAGGTAAAAAATATATCAGAATCTGCAGATATGGCTTTTTAAACATTGGTTAATGATTACCAAATTGTAATCAGTGCACCCCTTATACCAGAAGTTTGATTTGTATGTCTGTTTAAATCCAATCCATCCACATCCAATCTATTATCATGTAGAATTTGCTACAATCAAGCATGTGATCAGTTTACCAGATTATGGTTCTGCTGCATGGAGTGTCTATAATTCAATGTTCCACTCCTCATTGTGCATGATGCCAAACACTGCAATCACTGAGGGATGAGATTGTTTACAGATTGGATCTTCATCAATTTCTCACGCTAAATAGCTTTCCTTTTTCAGAAAGAATTGACTGAATGAAATATTCTTATGTTATTAATTTTATGTGATGTCTGTGACACAATTTTAACATAATTGTAATAATAACATCTAACATCTAGTCAGATTCTTCTTCCATACTGCAAAGTCAGCGCTGTCTCATCCACACTTTAAAAGGCAAAATAAGTCAACACTTTATCGCTATTCTTCTTCTTCTTCTTCTCTGACTTCTGCCCAATTTTTTGCCACTCTGGCGAGGAGCTCCTCCTATATGATATATTAAATGTTAACTCCACCGACTGAGAAGGAAAGTTGATAGAAGTTTATAACATTCAATCAGTGATCAATATTGTGGTGTAAATCAGGTGGCCCCTACTGAAGGATGAAACCAGCACTTGCCATTTGAACCTGCCTTTGCACTGAACATTCATTTTGCTCTTTGTAAGCCAGAAGAAAATGCGTTTTTCAAGACATTGTTCAGAAGAACAGTGTACTTTGATTTTAAAAAAGTTGATTGGAGAGGGGAAAACTTATGAGGATGTGCAAAAAATGTTTGACTGTTCAGCTAAAATCTACAGTGCCATAAAATGGAGAGCAAAACCAGAGACACGCGACAGAAAAATATCAAGAAAAACTAGAAAAAATATCAAAATGGATCGAAGAATAACCACAATGGTAAAGGCTCAGCCAATGATCAGCTGCGGGATGATCAAAGACAATCTGGAGATACCTATAAGTACTGTGACAGTTAGAAGACATCTGTGTGAAGCTAATCTATTTACAAGAATCCCCCCGCAAAGTCCCATTGTTAAAAAAAAAAGGCATGTGCAGAAGAGGTTACAGTTTGCCAAAGAACACATCAACTGGAAATGTAGGAACATTTTGTGGGCTGATGAAAGTCAAATTCTTCTTTTAAAGGGCCATAAACAGTTTGTGAGATGACCCCCAAACTCTGAATTCAAGCCACATTACACAGTGAACACAGTGAAGCATGGTGGTGCAAGCATCATGATATGGGCATGTTTCTCCTACTATGGTGTTGGGCCTATTTATCACATAGCAGGGATCATGGATCAGTTTGCTTATGTCAAAATACTTGAAGAGATCCTGTTGCCTTATGCTGAAGAGGACATGCTCTTGAAATAGGTGTTTCAACAAGACAAAGACCGCAAACACACTAGTAAACCAGCAAAATATTGGTTCCAAACCAAAAAAATTAATGTTATGGAGTGGCCAGCCCAATCAAGAACTTGCGGGGTGACATCAAAATTCTGTTTCTGAAGCAAACCCAAGAAATGTTAATGAGTTGTGGAATGTTATTAAAGAATTGTTAAAGAATCTTGGAGTGGAATAACAGCTGAAAGGTACCACAGGTTGGTTGACTATATGCCATACATATGTGAAGCAGTTAGAAAAAGCTGTGGTCATACAACTAAATATTAGTTTAGTGATTCACAGGATTGCAAATTCCTAGAAACAAAAAAGTTTGTACAAAATAGTTTTGAGTTTTTAAAGTCAACATTAGACATCATCTTTTGAGATGTTTAAAATGACTGTCTTACTGTGTCCAACCTCAGCAGCAATGGCGCGCTGCCAGAGGCCTTACTCATACAGCTCAGAATTCGGCCGCGTCCAAAGAGAGACAGCTTTTTTGCCTTTGCCATCAAAAGATCATGATGGGTTGAATAGAAAGTGTGACTAGAAAGTTAGTTTGGCTTTTAAAGGGTGGAGTCTTTAACTTTTTATCAGCTGATGAATAGCCGGTTTCAGACTTAATGGTTTTTTAAGTAAATTTTTGATCAGTAGTTTATTTACTGTATATAATGGACCCACTACTTGTATCAGCACCAAAATGTCATGGTTCCTCGCACCAATCCACTGACTACCAAATGTGAATGAATAAATAGGAAAGCAAAGGGACAATAGGACAAAAGAACCAGTGACATGAAGTGGGAGAAAGCGAGAAGAGAATGAAGGCAGGAGGACTATCACTGACTATCAGATGGAGGTGCTTATCCAGGGCAAGTGACCACCAATGGAACAGGCTCCCTACCAAACGCACTAATGAAGCCACAATAAAATAACCTACCACTGATAAGTGCGTTTAGCATTCTATACGGTGTACCAGCCTGGAGACTTTTAGTATTGCCAAGCCTAGGTTCTTTTTGTTACACAAACTGCACATTGTACAGTGACATTTGCTCTCTGCATTTAAACCATCCCAATGGGCAGCCACACTGTAGGACCAACATGCTCATGTACAGTATGTATTGTTTCCTGTCTAATGACTTTTTATACGGGACATAAGTTGGACAAAATAGGCAAAGTTTATGCCTAACCCGGACACCTTTCCACTCACTGGATCTTTGACAATTATGAAAAATTTTAAACCCAAACATGATACATTTTTTTCAACAAATGTGAGAGTCGGACATAAGGGTTGACAGAGAGGGATAGTGAGCTGGAGTGACACTGAAGTTGGCATGCACCTTCTCGAGCCAGCAGGCATAGAGTGGTGGTAGAGCGCACAAATAAAAACTTCAAATAGACCAAATGTAAACTGTCAGAATGTCACATATTTCACACAGGCAGAGCTGGACTAAAGTAGTCAGTCACTGTCTGATGCCCCTCCAGCGCAGATAACTGCCAGGAATGCCAACATCCAAGGGGGGGACCGCAAAAGCAACAGCTACATATACCTCATTGCAGCGATTAATCACTAGAGATGTGTTGATCCAATCTTCAGGATTGTTATCGACTGCCGATCAGCTGTATTTTGAAGATCGGAAACGATCAGCTTCCTCCAGAGATCGGTCCCATCCAGTTGCCGTGATTCTGAGCCACATTCCAACATAAAATATATGAAAAGGTGCTTGGTTTTTAGGTAAAACTTTCTGCACTGCCTTATTTCTCTTGTATTTTTTAAATTGACATCACTCTCTATTCAAATTAAATAAATAAATCTTGATTTAATGCATGCTGTGTCAGAAAACCGAGTGTGAAATTGACTGCAAAGCTAGCGGGGCCCCAAGTTTGATTGAAGGAGGCTTAACAACTTGTGTTTGTCTTCTTCCTCACCTTGGTTTGCGCAATGTGCTGTATGAGACTTGCCCCACCTGGTGGTGAAATGTGGGCACTGTGCTACCACGCCCCATTGATAAAAGGCCAAATGCAGGACAAGTAGGAGGACACAAGGAGGGCGCCGAGTAAACACATTGAGTGGATGATGATACTTGAATGCAAACTGTATGATGCATCACACACAGAAACCGACTTTTTACTACCGATCTCCTGCTGCATCCATTCATCCCACCTGCTGTCTCTTAATAGCTGTCTCTTAATTCCTACATTGATTTTTTACTCACATTGCTCCCTCCCCAGTCAAAAGAAGAAAAGAATGCACAAGTGACACCTCATTAACTAGACAGATAGTTAGCTGGAGATCTAACCTGCTACTGCAACCACTAACACACACACACACACATCTAATGGATATTTATAGCACTCCAGCACCAGCCCTTCTGTTGCTAGGTTACCAACCAGCTCTAAATTCCCAGGCACTGCAGTTTAGGTTTGTTTGCACAAATTAGCATGTCACGTACAGTATGATGTGACAGAGTCATGCAACACGCACATGGCAAATATGAAAGGCGTGCATGTTTGTGTCCACACACTGGTAGCTTGGGACCATTTGGCCCCCAACCTTTTCATCACCGCTAAGCGGTTGACAATTTTGTCACGACTGGGGGGTGGGTGGGTGGGGTTGGGATTTGAACTCACCATAATGCCATAACACCATAAAACCAAATCAATGGGAGCCCTGACCTTGTTTTGCTGCAATGAGATGCTCCCATCTGGAAGTTACGGAAGACAATGACATCTGAATGTGTTGCTTATGTCCAATCTACTCCATTGTTTTGTTTTGGTCACTGTCACTGCAGAAAACCCTGCTTCACACAGATAGGATGTCGGAAATGGCAACAGGATTTCTGCCATGACTTTAATCCAGAACCCCGGGAGAACACCGGCAGACTTGATGTCTCAAACACACTTTTGAGGCCGCCGCCATTTGCAATCTCCAGCTGTTGATCTTCTTGCGCAGACATGCTCAATTCACCTGGTTTGTTGACAAATGGGTCACAAATCCATTCCTTGCCGGTTTGTGAGTCCTTTGTGGTAAGGAACTAGCGCTCAAACTCCTTTAAAAGCAAAGACAAGGGATTGTGCACCAGCTGGGAGAATGGAGGCTCAGGCTCAGGCTCAGGCTCACCCAAAATCCCCACTAATGTTTGAAACATATCCAATATGCCTCTGTTCATGCGGTGTCCCCACAAATCCAATTTGGCCTTAAATGCCACTACTTATCTGCCACCTTAAAGACAGTTATGTTTCCTTCAAGTGACAGATTGGGTTCATTGAGCAGATTGAATATGTCGCACAGGTAAGTCAGTTTTGCAGTGACTTATTTTCAGAGAGAAATCTTTGCAGCAGTTCTCGTAATTCAAACACCCTGCTCAGCAATTTCCCTCAGGGTAGCCATCTTTCTTCTGTACATAAGACATAAGGCGTCTATGCTCCGCGTCCATCTCCTCACAGAGCTGCTCAAACAGGTGCCAGTTCAGGGTTAAGGACCATTTCTGATATACAGTACAACCCTCCAGCGATCGAAAATGGAGGGATGGATGGATGGATGGATAACCATCCAGCGACTTGAACAGTTCTGCGGCTGTGGTAATAGTGGTAATAGACGATAGCATATCCTCATGCGCATCCTCCTGATAAACATATCTCACATAAACAAGTAATAATGCCTTGCTGTCAACTATAGATTTGTCAACTTGGAGGGCGTACCACGGTGATTAATATTAGTATTAATACTCCCCAACAATTGTGCCTCAATGTCTTTGGCTATTTCCTCAAAGATAAAAGGTTGTCTGTTAATCTCCTTGTAGTATGTACAAGGTCACTGTATGACCATTTATCGTAACATTGGCTCATGAAAATTCATAGAAATTATATAATATGATCATTTGTATTACAGTGTAATATATTGATTAAGTATAGAATAAGAATGTCATACCAATGGAAGTAATGATACACCTGATCACAAATGTATAGTGCATATATTGCATATACATGATATTCTCGTAAATGTAAGCATCATTTACTTGCTTGATTATGGCTATTACCATTATTATTATCATTATTATATTCGTATATAACAACCTAAATCCTGATTCCGGATCACAGACTTGATTGAGCCTAAACGGAGGTGTGATGATGGCAATTATTTAATACATGGAAACATATGCATATTAACACAACTATGTTTTTGTCTTTTGTATTGGTTTGTCATATAAAAAATCAACAGGTTAGGGCAGACAAGTGAAGGTTCTACTGCAGGAGATCATCCACCTTCTCACAGCAGGGCTCCAATATTTTGTCTCTTTTAATGCACAGCATCGGACACTCATATAACAAAATCATCAGATTAGGGCAGACAAGTGGAGGCTCGGCTGCAGGAGATCACCCATCGTCTTGCAACAGACCTCCAAAATCTTGTCTCTTTTAATGCTATACATGGCCAAAAGTGGTGGTCTTGCTAGAGCGCAGCCCCTCCTCTGGCAACAGGTCCACAAGCTCTTGGCCTCTCACTCTTAATTTGTGACACATTCTACCCGAACTTATTATTATTACAATCAACATCAACAACCATTATATTTATTAATCAAATTCTCTTAAATACTTATAAAATATATAGTGTAGAGTAAATCAAAGAATTAGATATAATACACCTTTGATATGTTGATATATGATGGTATAATAATTCTATCTATCTATCTAGCTAATGAGTAATGGCACATTAGTATCGATAAAATTAATAATAATCCATATCGTACATGTGTGTAGATGTAATATTTTAATATTATAACGTTATGTATAACATGCTGTATATTGTGCTTTATATCATGTCAATATAAATGTCTTCAGTGTTACTAAATTGTTGTCTGTTTATATGTGTATTTTGACTATGTTCTGTATTGTGTATCCTAAAATAATAATAATAATGATAATAATAATAGCTGCCCTGCGATTGACTGGCGACCAGTCCAGGGTGTACCCCGCCTCTTGCCCAAAGTCTGCTGGGATAGGCTCCAGCATACCCGTGACCCTAATGAGGATGAGCGGTAAAGAAAATGAATGAATAATAATAATAATAATATGTATACTCACTGGGACAAATTGGCTGTTTTACTGTCAATGCTATGTCTAATGCAGGGGTCGCCATCGTTTTTTCTTGTGAGTGCTACTTTTACAAAATGACAATGGGTTCATTGCATTGGAATGCATTTCCTATAGTGTTCCCAGATTATTAACTGAAAACCCAAATTAAAAGCAGGCCTGCGGGCACCTCATGCGACCGTGGGGGTGCTATCAGGTGCCTGCCGGCACCGCATTGGTGAACCCTGGTCTAATCACTATCTTCACTAACTTCATTCATTCCCTTATGTCTGTTTTCATCCACAATCCAACTATGTTGTGATCTATTTATTTATATTGCATTTATTATTATTTTTTATGATTATCATTCATCTTGATGGCTATACAATGTATTTACCATGATAAGGACATTGACTACTATGTATTCCAATGTAATTCATATGCATGTTCAAATAAATTACCAGCCAACCGATCAATGCAGCCAGTTACAGTGCTAGCCGACTAAGGTATCTATGCTACCTTTTTAACGGCTGCCACTAAATGTCTTTAGTGGAGGGTAAGATCAATTCTTCACCAATGGGGAATGGCTTTTTAGCCTTAGCAATTGGTGGCAATTTGCTGTCAGTGCATTTGCATTTACTGATGTGGTGGCCATCAGTAATTTCTTCTGTCCTTCGTGTTTCTGTTTTTTTCTTCAAAATACACCAGAGGTATTTTTTTAATTCGGGGTGCTTGGTCCCTAAGTGGCGAAGCAGTTTTGAAAGTTTCATTGCCTTGTTAGAGAGCCGTTATTATTATGCAGAGCGGGCTACCGCGATAAATTCATATTAAAATATTTTCTCTTTTCATTAGTCGTAGGCCCTTCCCCTGTCTCTTCATTGAGCATTTTCTCCTTCGCAAAAAGGAGCTAACTTATGGGGACGGGTTACATTTTGGCGTACAAGTGACCGGGACGTAACCAAAAGAACCTTTTTGTTTTGTTTTTTTCAAAATAAAAGCTCGTTCAGACTCAAATACATAAAACAGAAATAGTCTATTATTTCTTGTGTGGCCTGCTCTCAAGTGGTCCACGGCCTTAGGGCACGCATGCTGACTATAACCCACATAAAAGAGAGTCAGTTTACAGTCATCTGTGTTTGCCACAGCAACTGCCCTTACTGCTTGAAAAAGACACGGTTGGAATGGGGGAATATTCTGTTTGCAGGAATAACATTCTCATAATAGTCTGCATGAGCACAGTAACAGCTTAATGCTTTAATTACTGCCATAAGGCTCATATGGCCTTCTCACTTGATTAAATTATGCCAGAGCATTTTCCATCCATCCATTTTCTATACCGCTTATCCTCATTTTATATATTAAAAACATTAAAATAGAGTGAAACGCTGGGGGAAAATACTGTAACATGCAATACCTTTGTGTGTGCGTCACTCTAATTGTGGCACACAGCCAGGGTTCCTGTTCTTGACGAACACTCTATCTTCAAAGGCAATTAGCAGTCTGACATTTAACAGTGTTGGGCAAATTACTTTAATCAGTTATAGTTACAAGTTACTTTTGCAAAAAAGTAATTGAATTAATAACGGAATTACTCCATCATAAATGTAATAAGTTACCAGGAAAGGTAATTGCAGTATTGTTTTACTTTTGACAAACTTTCAAATATCTGGTTAAAAGCTTACCTTATCAGTGTATAATGAAAGTACGTCTGTAAATGCACTTTGGTGGGGAATGAAGAAGTGTTGTGCAGGTGTGGAGAGGATGTGTATAATAAAGTTAAATAAACAAAAACAGCTTCAAACGGTATGTTTGGAGACTACAATAACAACTTACCACATATGACTGTCATTAACGGTGTTGTCACATTTGAAATAGTAATTACATTATCCATTACGGGAAAACTATAACGATGTTAAGAACGCTGGCCAATAGGATGCCATACTCCACTCAAATAGACACTCACTGGACACTCACCTGCACAGCAGCATCATATCCAAGGGCCGTGTCCGAAATTGTACTTTTACAAAGATTTACAAAAGCTAATACCACCCAGAACGTTGCAGTTATACTATTAATAGAAGTTGACAAAATTAAAATATAAAACTATTTAAGGGTCATATTTGTGTTTGTGTGTCCAACCACATCTCTCCTTGCTAACCTACAGTTATCTGGAAGTTCTTAAAACGTGTCATATTTATGTTATGCATGGTCAAATAATGTAGTTTCTGTATGTGCTAAAATATGGCTTACTGGTACAACAGCGTGTTCATACAAGTTAGGACAGTGTTCTTTGGTTTACAGTATTTTTTCAGTTTACCATGGAAAGAGTGTATATTTTATGTTACCACATGAGGGCGCTACAGTTAGTCTTAACATAGAGCAAGCACAGTCTGTACACCTGGAAGATATCAGTTACTGAACAATGCTTTTCCACAACTGGAATGTTGCACCTCCTGCTCTGCAGTGATTGTAGGCTTTATTGAAATCATCTTACAAATTTAAAGACGTTCAATTTCAGAGGGTTTAGTTTATTGGGGCTATTCCAACACATGCTCCGGTCTTATCTGCCCTGCAGATGGAATTGAATAACTGCTTTACGAGAAAGTACATGTACGTTATTGAAGTTTTTATTGTTGTTATTTCTAAGTTGTTTTTTATCCTCCAATTACATTTACTGTTTGTGTATCATGCTCATGAGAAAAAAAATCCTATATTTGCAAACAGACTAAAAAAAAAACAGACGCACTGCCTGGACAAACATTGTAACTGATACACTAAATTGCTAGACCATGCGCCATTCCAAATTTATCTGTCAGCCATGCCACTCCACTGCCTGACACCAAGAATAAACATACATACACATGCAAGCCTCACTCGTTAAGACAACAATTTGTTATGAATATACAATGCTACATTTTTTGGGGCAAAACACTCACTGCAGCAATTACCTTTTTTAATAATAAAGCTTATTAAGTCTTTTGTTGTGTTGAGCAAACATATTACTTATCATGTGTCCAAACCTTTACTGAAGCACATTTTGCACATTAAATGCTAAAAACCAATCCGATGTACAGTACATGGATATATGAATAACAGTCTGAAATAAACAACCACATCTTAGCTTTGTGTTATAGGTGGAAAGCAAATTAATGCAATATCTAAATAAAATATGTTATTAATAAATAATTGGATTTTGCAATAGGTAGAAGGTCATTTTAAAAAACAGCTAATATGGGCTTATATTGCCCCCGGGCCGCACTTTGGACACCCCTACCTTATACTGAAATAAAAAGTTTTTGCGAGTTCAAAAACAGGACCATTTTCCTCTACAATCTTTCCAAGTGGAAAACAAGCAGCAGCAGTACCACATAGTGAAAGTACTATATTGTCATTGTAGAAATATTTAAAATACTCTGGCCTCATTAATGATTTACCTACTGCTTTTGTGCAGCGAGAGCAAAATTCCTTGTATAGACAAGTCAGGTTGCACTTCCGAGTCCTATTTCCGTCGTCTGAGTTATAGACAGCAAAGAAGCTTGCAAATGCTTAACATCTGCAGCGCAGTGTGTGTGAACATTATTGAACAGGAGCAGATGACACCAACGTAGCCTACACTCTTCAGACCTCAAAGAATTGATTCAAGAACGGCATCTCCTCGAGTCAGCTGCACGCGATTGTAGCATCATTAGCTTTTCTGTGTTGTGGATGCACTTTAAATATTTATTAGTGATGCAGTAGCAGCTTCTTTGCCAGAAAACAAGGCAAACTATGTTTTGTGTGTCCTTGAATAACAATGAGAAGAACAAAAACAAAACAAAAAAATATGGGACAGCTTTTGTGTTTCATAGTCATCTGTCAAAGATATGGTATGTTGTGTTGTCACCTCAAATACTAAAGGTGGCCACGAGCTGCGAGCACAGCACAGCTTAAAGCAGGAGTGTAGACCGAGGGCAGCATGCAGAGGCCTTCTTTGCTGACCTAAACACCATCAGAAGCGCTGACTTAGATTTACAACTCAACTTCTAGCGTTTGTGTTAATTGTGTTAAATTGTGTTATAATGTATTCCCAAAGTCTTTTATATTAATTTAGTTGTGTGTCTTGTGGCTGTACTGCTTCCAGTGGTGTATGTGTATGTTAGATTTTGTTGTCCAATCAGATTTCAGTTTCTTTATGTTGTAAGCTGCCTAAGGCCTTGGAAGTCAAGAGTCCTGGCCAATGTCCTTTAAACACTACAGTATTTAAACACTATTAGCAATGGGGCTGTTTCTTCAACCAATCAGGTTTCAGATTCGCCTCACAGGTGCTCACAATCACATCTGCATTTTTTCATCCTCCAAAGGGTTGATCTGAGCAAACCGTTTTGACAAGTCAAGTTCCGCCCACAATGGCTGACCAGGGAGGAGAAATTGACGTATGTGGTGAGTACATGTATTTATTGTTGTTGTTTTGTGGTTTTGTTATGTTAATTATAGATTCTGAACTGTTCTAGATGATGTTTTGATGTAGACGTTTGGAGTTGTCTGGAACCTTTATTTTTATTATTATTGTATTATTATTATTATTATTTAAACAATACTGGCCCTCACAATATCTGCCAAGAAAAGTATTTCCCTTGGACAAATGTAAATGAGGGCCCCTGCTGTAATGCCACCCCATGTTATATTACCCATCCATCCATTTTCTATACCGCTTACCCTCATTAGGGTCGCGGGTATGCTGGAGCCTATCCCAGCTGCCTTAGGGCGGGAGGCGGGATACACCCTGGACTGGTCAGCAGCCAATCACAGGGCACACAGACAACTGTTCACATTCACACTTTCATGGACAATTAAGAGTCGCCAATTAACCTAACATGCATGTTTTTTTTGGACTGTGGGACGAAAACCGGAGTACCCGGGGAGAACATGCAAACTCCACACGGAGATGCCCAACGGAGATTGGAATCCTGAACCTCCTGACTGTGAGGCCAACATGCTACCCCGTCATCCACCGTGTAGCCATTTTATATTATATTTTTGTATATGATTGGTGGTTTGTATGATTGTGATGTGATAGTAGTAATATGGAGATATGAATTGAGGCAGTTAGACTGCCACTGTTATTGTCTAACAATCTAAATGCAACTTTACTTTACACACTCCCTCACCTTAATAGTGCTGCTTTGAACCATAATAGTCACTACTTTTATATCACATTGTTATAAAATGCTACCAGCCATTATGTGCTCAAGAGCTCTTAACTCTGCCAACTAAGCTACTTTTAATATATCAGTGCAGAAAAGAAGACCAAACGCACTCTTCAAAGCAAGAAGAAGTTGGCCTATCTCTAGAACATCTGTGCAGGATGAGCAGTTAATCAACACCTTTCAGGGGATTCTGGCCTCAGGCTGTAGCATATGCTCTGAATAGTGTGTTTATGAAAAGAAACCATGCTTTTTATGACGTGTGTGTCATTGATTGCCGGTCTCAATCACTTGATCAGACTGGCAAACAAAGCAGACTACTTTACTGTGTCAAAGTGGCCGTTTGTGCGCATGTTTGCTGCAGGCCAAACAGTGCGCAAGTAATTTAACAATTCTAGCAAGTGATGCTGTGAAAGGTTCATCAATTAGTCAGATAAACCGCTGCTGCCATGGTGAGCAGTTTTGACGTGCAAGGAGCTTATTCTCACACACTGGATCAAGCGTGATTGTGAGTGTTTTTCATGTCAAGTTTTTTAAAGTTCAACAAAAGCTGTGCTTCCACAGTGGCTAACTCTCAAGTGATCATCCCTTCAAGAAACTAAACATAGTGTGGAAAACCGAATGTGACTCTTATTGCTTTAAATTGACTTTCATATGATTGTTGATCGTCCACAACGTAAAGGAACTGCGGTTGAGAATAAGGTGCCTAAAATACTAAAAAGATTGTGACGTTTAGACATCCTAATCTGCTGATCCTAACAGTGCATTCACACTTGTAGTCTGGTACTCAGATCCGGTACGGACCAAAAATTTAAAAATGATACTGCGGAATCACTTAGGCACAGTCTGGTTTGTGTTCACCCTTTTTTGTCAGCAGACCATAAAATGCTCTCCGTTAAGCATATGCATAAAGTCGAGTCTAAGTGGACGGCATATGTGATGTGTGCAATGTCTGATGACTTCACGCGCACAAAACACTATGAAGTCTTCCAGGTCAAATACACTCGTAGAACTTTTAACGGCAGATTTTTACTAGCTGACATTTTACCAGCTGAGATGTAACAAAAAGAATATGAGGTACATAGAAAATGGTGTTTTGGTCAGTTGGTGTTCACACTTGCCTCACTCAAGACTAGGGTGCCCTCGCCGGTGGACGGAGACACATCTCACACGTGGTTTTGGTTCCCCTGTTGGATCCGGATCTTTTGGTTCTGGACAGTGCACACAGCCTTGACCAAACAAACACAGATTCTAGTCCGTAGGTTGTCGTCCCATTGCACTTTGGTTTATTTATTTGTGCACTTTGGTGTATTTATTTGTACACAATTGGTAATGGCAAGCCTTTTAACGTGTTTCAATATGACAGCGTATTTAANTTTCTGTATGTGCTAAAATATGGCTTACTGGTACAACAGCGTGTTCATACAAGTTAGGACAGTGTTCTTTGGTTTACAGTATTTTTTCAGTTTACCATGGAAAGAGTGTATATTTTATGTTACCACATGAGGGCGCTACAGTTAGTCTTAACATAGAGCAAGCACAGTCTGTACACCTGGAAGATATCAGTTACTGAACAATGCTTTTCCACAACTGGAATGTTGCACCTCCTGCTCTGCAGTGATTGTAGGCTTTATTGAAATCATCTTACAAATTTAAAGACGTTCAATTTCAGAGGGTTTAGTTTATTGGGGCTATTCCAACACATGCTCCGGTCTTATCTGCCCTGCAGATGGAATTGAATAACTGCTTTACGAGAAAGTACATGTACGTTATTGAAGTTTTTATTGTTGTTATTTCTAAGTTGTTTTTTATCCTCCAATTACATTTACTGTTTGTGTATCATGCTCATGAGAAAAAAAATCCTATATTTGCAAACAGACTAAAAAAAAAACAGACGCACTGCCTGGACAAACATTGTAACTGATACACTAAATTGCTAGACCATGCGCCATTCCAAATTTATCTGTCAGCCATGCCACTCCACTGCCTGACACCAAGAATAAACATACATACACATGCAAGCCTCACTCGTTAAGACAACAATTTGTTATGAATATACAATGCTACATTTTTTGGGGCAAAACACTCACTGCAGCAATTACCTTTTTTAATAATAAAGCTTATTAAGTCTTTTGTTGTGTTGAGCAAACATATTACTTATCATGTGTCCAAACCTTTACTGAAGCACATTTTGCACATTAAATGCTAAAAACCAATCCGATGTACAGTACATGGATATATGAATAACAGTCTGAAATAAACAACCACATCTTAGCTTTGTGTTATAGGTGGAAAGCAAATTAATGCAATATCTAAATAAAATATGTTATTAATAAATAATTGGATTTTGCAATAGGTAGAAGGTCATTTTAAAAAACAGCTAATATGGGCTTATATTGCCCCCGGGCCGCACTTTGGACACCCCTACCTTATACTGAAATAAAAAGTTTTTGCGAGTTCAAAAACAGGACCATTTTCCTCTACAATCTTTCCAAGTGGAAAACAAGCAGCAGCAGTACCACATAGTGAAAGTACTATATTGTCATTGTAGAAATATTTAAAATACTCTGGCCTCATTAATGATTTACCTACTGCTTTTGTGCAGCGAGAGCAAAATTCCTTGTATAGACAAGTCAGGTTGCACTTCCGAGTCCTATTTCCGTCGTCTGAGTTATAGACAGCAAAGAAGCTTGCA
This sequence comes from Oostethus manadensis, assembly GCA_024372805.1. Taxonomy (NCBI): domain Eukaryota; kingdom Metazoa; phylum Chordata; class Actinopteri; order Syngnathiformes; family Syngnathidae; genus Oostethus; species Oostethus manadensis. The sequence goes on from QODF01000014.1 coordinate 4,297,574, forward strand.
AATGCTTAACATCTGCAGCGCAGTGTGTGTGAACATTATTGAACAGGAGCAGATGACACCAACGTAGCCTACACTCTTCAGACCTCAAAGAATTGATTCAAGAACGGCATCTCCTCGAGTCAGCTGCACGCGATTGTAGCATCATTAGCTTTTCTGTGTTGTGGATGCACTTTAAATATTTATTAGTGATGCAGTAGCAGCTTCTTTGCCAGAAAACAAGGCAAACTATATTTTGTGTGTCCTTGAATAACAATGAGAAGAACAAAAACAAAACAAAAAAATATGGGACAGCTTTTGTGTTTCATAGTCATCTGTCAAAGATATGGTATGTTGTGTTGTCACCTCAAATACTAAAGGTGGCCACGAGCTGCGAGCACAGCACAGCTTAAAGCAGGAGTGTAAACCGAGGGCAGCATGCAGAGGCCTTCTTTGCTGACCTAAACACCATCAGAAGCGCTGACTTAGATTTACAACTCAACTTCTAGCGTTTGTGTTAATTGTGTTAAATTGTGTTATAATGTATTCCCAAAGTCTTTTATATTAATTTAGTTGTGTGTCTTGTGGCTGTACTGCTTCCAGTGGTGTATGTGTATGTTAGATTTTGTTGTCCAATCAGATTTCAGTTTCTTTATGTTGTAAGCTGCCTAAGGCCTTGGAAGTCAAGAGTCCTGGCCAATGTCCTTTAAACACTACAGTATTTAAACACTATTAGCAATGGGGCTGTTTCTTCAACCAATCAGGTTTCAGATTCGCCTCACAGGTGCTCACAATCACATCTGCATTTTTTCATCCTCCAAAGGGTTGATCTGAGCAAATCATTTTGACAAGTCAAGTTCCGCCCACAATGGCTGACCAGGGAGGAGAAATTGACGTATGTGGTGAGTACATGTATTTATTGTTGTTGTTTTGTGGTTTTGTTATGTTAATTATAGATTCTGAACTGTTCTAGATGATGTTTTGATGTAGACGTTTGGAGTTGTCTGGAACCTTTATTTTTATTATTATTGTATTATTATTATTATTATTTAAACAATACTGGCCCTCACAATATCTGCCAAGAAAAGTATTTCCCTTGGACAAATGTAAATGAGGGCCCCTGCTGTAATGCCACCCCATGTTATATTACCCATCCATCCATTTTCTATACCGCTTACCCTCATTAGGGTCGCGGGTATGCTGGAGCCTATCCCAGCTGCCTTAGGGCGGGAGGCGGGATACACCCTGGACTGGTCAGCAGCCAATCACAGGGCACACAGACAACTGTTCACATTCACACTTTCATGGACAATTAAGAGTCGCCAATTAACCTAACATGCATGTTTTTTTTGGACTGTGGGACGAAAACCGGAGTACCCGGGGAGAACATGCAAACTCCACACGGAGATGCCCAACGGAGATTGGAATCCTGAACCTCCTGACTGTGAGGCCAACATGCTACCCCGTCATCCACCGTGTAGCCATTTTATATTATATTTTTGTATATGATTGGTGGTTTGTATGATTGTGATGTGATAGTAGTAATATGGAGATATGAATTGAGGCAGTTAGACTGCCACTGTTATTGTCTAACAATCTAAATGCAACTTTACTTTACACACTCCCTCACCTTAATAGTGCTGCTTTGAACCATAATAGTCATTACTTTTATATCACATTGTTATAAAATGCTACCAGCCATTATGTGCTCAAGAGCTCTTAACTCTGCCAACTAAGCTACTTTTAATATATCAGTGCAGAAAAGAAGACCAAATGCACTCTTCAAAGCAAGAAGAAGTTGGCCTATCTCTAGAACAACATCTGTGCAGGATGAGCAGTTAATCAACACCTTTCAGGGGATTCTGGCCTCAGGCTGTAGCATATGCTCTGAATAGTGTGTTTATGAAAAGAAACCATGCTTTTTATGACGTGTGTGTCATTGATTGCCGGTCTCAATCACTTGATCAGACTAGCAAACAAAGCAGACTACTTTACTGTGTCAAAGTGGCCGTTTGTGCGCATGTTTGCTGCAGGCCAAACAGTGCGCAAGTAATTTAACAATTCTAGCAAGTGATGCTGTGAAAGGTTCATCAATTAGTCAGATAAACCGCTGCTGCCATGGTGAGCAGTTTTGACGTGCAAGGAGCTTATTCTCACACACTGGATCAAGCGTGATTGTGAGTGTTTTTCATGTCAAGTTTTTTAAAGTTCAACAAAAGCTGTGCTTCCACAGTGGCTAACTCTCAAGTGATCATCCCTTCAAGAAACTAAACATAGTGTGGAAAACCGAATGTGACTCTTATTGCTTTAAATTGACTTTCATATGATTGTTGATCGTCCACAACGTAAAGGAACTGCGGTTGAGAATAAGGTGCCTAAAATACTAAAAAGATTGTGACGTTTAGACATCCTAATCTGCTGATCCTAACAGTGCATTCACACTTGTAGTCTGGTACTCAGATCCGGTACGGACCAAAAATTTAAAAATGATACTGCGGAATCACTTAGGCACAGTCTGGTTTGTGTTCACCCTTTTTTGTCAGCAGACCATAAAATGCTCTCCGTTAAGCATATGCATAAAGTCGAGTCTAAGTGGACGGCATATGTGATGTGTGCAATGTCTGATGACTTCACGCGCACAAAACACTATGAAGTCTTCCAGGTCAAATACACTCGTAGAACTTTTAACGGCAGATTTTTACTAGCTGACATTTTACCAGCTGAGATGTAACAAAAAGAATATGAGGTACATAGAAAATGGTGTTTTGGTCAGTTGGTGTTCACACTTGCCTCACTCAAGACTAGGGTGCCCTCGCCGGTGGACGGGGACACATCTCACACGTGGTTTTGGTTCCCCTGTTGGATCCGGATCTTTTGGTTCTGGACAGTGCACACAGCCTTGACCAAACAAACACAGATTCTAGTCCGTAGGTTGTCGTCCCATTGCACTTTGGTTTATTTATTTGTGCACTTTGGTTTATTTATTTGTACACAATTGGTAATGGCAAGCCTTTTAACGTGTTTCAATATGACAGCGTATTTAAAACCAAAATGCAGTTGAAATGAAACAATTCAAGGAAAGGCTGTTTGCCATCAAAGAGTAGCACTGAGTCATCATAACATGTTTAGCATCGTTAGCGTCTGATCATGGAAGAGACCACATTTTGTGCTGTACCGTAGACGTTCTTTAGTGTTTACTTGTTAAAAGTATCTGTGGTAGGTGAAGAACGTTACCATCTCTACTAGTTGAGTCGTTTTGGGGGCGGCTTCCAACGTTGTCCCACCCTTGTTCATCTCTCACATAAGGATCCCTTAAAGATTGCGGTTTGGGCGCAGGCGCATGCGCAGTACCTACCCACCCCCGCACCCGGGGGTAGCGTGTGTGGTGTTATTATTGCGACTAAGAGTGGTGGGGAAGGGGGCGTCCTGTCATAAGAGCGACTCCAAGGAGCCAGGAAGTAGATTGTGTGGGTGCCTTCAAGAACATGCGGAATTTTGATAGACGAAAGTTGTTTAAGAAATATTATACCCCCTTATTTTCTTAATTTATGTTGTATCGATACATTTTACATTTTTAATCCCAGGGACCAGGCAAAATATGTAATATAAAAAAACGTTCGGTGGTGCGTGTCAGCCTTCTGTTATAGAACAGAGGACAGTTTGAATGTGTAGCGTTTGGCCTGGCCCACAGGAGGAGGAGCACTTGAAAGTTGCAGGTAGACGACACAGTCAGGGAGCGCTCGTTGGGCGAGAGACACTGGGGCAGTGTAGAGAGAGAGGGGAGGGAAGAGAGCGAGAATTGGGGTTTTTTTCTCTCTTGGTGGGTCATTTATATTAAAACGCACTTGGAGGCAAGGGATGAACGCGAGGGAGCAGCGGTCATCATAACGCGGAGCAGCAGCGTACACATTTCTCCACGGGGGGAAGAAAAGAAGCCAGGAAGTGAGTGAAAGAAGAGAAGCCGAAAAACTCGAAGGAACACAGCCCAAGTTCGACTGTTGAGTTGAATGTGGGAAAAGGCCGGATTAAAGTGAGGAATCCACTGTGAGAAAAGATGCCCAGGGTAGTTCCGGACCAGAGGAGCAAGTTTGAGAATGAGGAGTTTTTCCGCAAGTTGAGCAGGGAGTGTGAGGTGAGCGTGCACGGCGGAAATACAAACGCGCGCACACACAAACACGCACGACTGTCTAACTGCAGATGATTGTTAATTTTTCAAGTAAGTAACTGCATTCCCCTTTCCTTGCTGGCATGTTTTTCTCTTTCTTGAAAACACAACTAATCTGACACACACACCCCTCATAACAAATTTATTTTAATTTGTGATCAAATTCTGAAAATAAAATCTGAATAATTCCTTCGGCTAATCTTGAAATTATTTAATGTTGGCACTGCCTATCCAAAACCTTCTACCTGCATACTACAGTAGGTGTGGGCAGTACTGCTTTTTTATGTCCTTCTGATACCAAGCAAATACAGGCCCAGTATTGTTCATACTGATACATGAAATTTTTCATTAACAATGAATGAATTTGTGATTTTGCTTTCAATTGTTGTCATGATTATGATCACTATAAAATACATATATTAGATAAACAAGATTGCTGTCAACAATGCTATTTGTGAACAATTGAATAATATACAAATAACAAATACAATAGAAAATGAATGAATGACAATGTAACAATATCAACGGAATTATTATTCATTTTAGTAGATACATTTTTTTAGCATAATAAAGTCAATACTGCAAAATGAGTAATCAAAAGTATCATGTCATTTACACTATTTGGCTTTTTGCCAACATAGCCTTCTTGTGTCCAATAACATAAACCCTGACTTTGCAAACAATATATAAATATAGCAGCAACAGTATCAACAATGTAACAATATAAGCCACACAGCAACAAAACTTAGATATTTGTGAAAATAAATGCAGACGAGAACTGAAAAAATCACATTGCGTTAGTATCGAGCCGATACTAATAAGAACCTTGGTATCAACCTACACCCTACTGCGCACTGGACGCACACTTCTCAAGGCTGCTGTGTTTTGTTTCAGATTAAATATACCGGCTTTAGAGACCGACCTCATGAGGAAAGACAAGCCCGCTTCCAGAACGCCTGCAGGGATGGACGGTCAGAAGTAGTAAGTAAACATATAGTGCAATATTATTTACATTTATGAAATGCAGTGGTATATTAAATATAAAGAAGTTTCAAAGCATACAAGATAATGTTGGGACATGCAGTACATAGACCACACTAAGTGTTTTGGCATCAGGAAGTAGGCATACTGTCAGTCATGCAAAGTCATCAGGTTTAACACATGTGAGTTCTTCCTGATGGGCAGTTTGGTTACTGGATGGTTACAACACACTGTCATTTGGAGTGTAATATCAGCCATAATGAGTATTCAATGTCACATCTTTGTTGGATGCATGGCAAACGGGAGCGTACACTCAGCAGGAAAATAGAAGCACTGACGGGTTTAAGGTACGTAGATGTGTTCACGTTGTTAAAAAGCTTAAAATATATTTGACTGACTTTCAAAACCACAGTCATGTCCCGTGTAACTATGTTTTATTTTAAAAAGGGGAAATGGGTTGATAAACCTAAAGTTACAGTACATTTCCTTTAGCTCAGCTTACACTCTTGCTGTGTCTGTCAACAAAGCTTTCTCTTAAAGCTCAGCCAAACCTGCATTACTTATTTTGTTTTCTTCCTGGATGCTTTTCATACAGTTAATATCACACTCATACTCAAAATTATTATGTTGTGACTTCAGACATACAATGCCCAGTCTGTTTAAACCAAGGGTGTCCAAACTTTTTCCACAGAGGGCCGCATACTATAAAGTCAAAATATGCGAGGGCCACTTTGATATTTATATGTTTTTCAAATATTTTGTGAAAAGGTTTGGTGCAAAAAATGTAATTATAGTTAAGTATTTGTGCAATTTGTAACAGTGTCAATATTCAAGTCTGTATTTTCCCCCTTCTGGCTGTTATTTATTTTTTTTATATTTCTATTATGTGTCGTGGCCCAATAAAAAAGGAGCCGCAGGCCGCCAATGGCCCCCCAGGCTGCACTTTGGACACCTCTGGACTAAATGATGGCAAACGAAACGTTTTAAACTAAAAATTGTGCACTGGTTTGTAACTGTTCATCCATGCAATTACTGCTTTTTAAAGTATGAATTATTTCATTAATTGCATTTTATGTAAAGTGGATATGTGTTCTTTCTGTTCCTCAAAGCAAAAAATTGTCAATATAGTGTCACTGCTACTACTACTACTAATATTAATACAACAACAACAACAATGGTGCAAAACATTAGCTCAGCCTGTTAGCTCCAAGCCAAGCCTCTTTGTTCAGGCTAACAATATTGCGATACCTAACGGCCTGCGTCCGGACTCAGCGCACCTTCTCCTGGCCTGAGCCATGGCCCTGTGGAAAGGGAAGTAATGTCAACCACTTATTCAGTCTCAAAGTAGCATTTCCATAGGGTCCTTTTTTCACTCATTTTAGCATCATAGATTGTGTCAGACACTGCCTACGCAGTTCTTTTTTGTTTTCTTTTATTGACCCGAGGCATGTTGTAGAAATGAAATACAACCCAAAAAAAACAAAAATCAGAAAAATAGAGCAAAAAGGCAAAATGTAAAGAGGAAAAAGCTGAAATTTTGATCGTAATAATAAAAACAAAGCTTTGTTTCTGAATATCTTTAAAATGTTTTTTTAGTCTTGCTACAAAATTAAAAAAAATATATATATATGAAAGTGGCCCCCAGCATCCTTTGATTTTCCACATGTGGCCCTCGATGGAAACATTTTTAGTTTTGCGTATGCCTACAAATGCTTTAGATGTAGTTTTACCCTAATCTTATAATTTTCCATTTCTGATGATCTCTCTCATGATTGGGTAGCATAGCATAGCATAATTTTGTTGGTTTGAAAATCTACCAGATTGGGAATTTCAATATATTTGACATTATCTATCTATCTATCTAGCTATCTATCTATCTATCTATCTAGCTATCTATCTATCTAATGAATGAGGGATCTCTATTACCTGCTTTATGGATTATCCTAACTGTCCTTCTCTGCAGTGCAGTTAGGGAGTGAAGTGTACTTCTGTAAATATTTCTCTGCCTCTTCAATGAATGCCAACATCCACAAAGTTTCATGGAAATCAGTGTTGCAGATATGGATTGTCCCTACTTACAAGGTTATGAGCAAATGGATGAAAGCAATACCTTTACCCTCCTGCAGAGGTAACAACTGTAAACTGTCTGGTGTCATACATAATGGCAATATGGCAAGTGAGCATACAGCATAAAACAGAATTCTGAATATTGACCTATGTAGGAAATCGTTTTTGACACCATTACTGACAATTTCTTTTGTTCTTTATATATAACAAAATTATATTTATCAAATTATTTAAATGACACTACTGGTTTAAAACAGTGGTAGTAAGTAAAGAAACTGCAGATACTATATTGAAATATAAAGGCAGGATTTACACTGGCTTGTTTATCGTTCTAAAAACACCAATCAGTTCATTATCATCTGAGGAAAATATCATTTTGCCCCAAGACCTTATGGAAGTAGTTTATTATTAAAGCAAAATTGTTATGATTTCTTCCTATTGTAGTTTATTTTATGTATTTTGATTTAATTGCATGTATTGGTAATAATTTATTTTATTGTTTTAATCAAGTTTGCATTTTTATAAGTTTAAAGTCAGTACAGTATGTTTTTGCATGTTTTTCAATGCAAATGAGGTTTTATAATATTGGCACAGTGGACAAAGTATGCGAAACAACAATACTGCCATTCCATTAGATGTACATGTCTACGTAAACACTCAGATTGTATAATAGAATTGTACACATTTCCAATTCTAATGGAAATTAATAAAGTAGCATTATTGTTTTTTACAGTGTATAGTTAATGTGAAAGTGTGGGTGGATTGGGCAACAAAATGTTCAGGGTTGATGTGATAAATGGGACAATAATTCAAAATAAATGACCCTCAGCTAACCTCATTAGGGTTGAGTCAGGCTTTAAAAAATATTGATTTTCCTGAAGTGCTGCTCTTCGGACTTGCCATTTCATTTTTGTTTTTCTCCTCTTTTTTTGTTGAACTTGTATTTCTTCCTTCCTCCTGTTGTTGCCTTGTTCCTTCGATTTGTCCTTCTCATTTTTCCTTGTGTGTTCGTCCTTCCAAACCCGCATTCTCTCCTCCTCCTCCTATGTCTCTGTTTCCCTCCTTTTTCTTTCATCACACACAGCTTTGCCTCCTTTTCTCTCCAACCGTAGTAGACACCAAATTACTGTCAGATGGTTGTAATCTAATACTTCGAACAGGGCAGAAATTATGACTTGAGTGGTCTTTGACTCAGTGAGACAAAAAGAGAGCGTGTGTGTGTCTGTGTGTGTTTAAGGCACTTGTGTTTTTCTCAGTTTACATTACTATCGTTGCATTCACGTTGCCTCTTCTCTTTCCTGCAGGCTTTCTCTCCCCTCCTGTTTTCAAATATGGCAGTACATAATTCATGCGCATCCGGCTAAGATGAAGCCTAAATGCCCTTAGTATTGATCTGTCTCAGACACACACAGAGACGACAGACACGCTCACAAGGATGCATAAAAATGGGCTTTTTGTACTTTTGTTCTGCCTCTGTACAATGAATTTTTTTCGCAAACCAAGTGCACTGTATTGATTTTCCTTTACGTTTGTGTTTCATCAAGTGTACAAAAAAAACATATTAGTTGCTTTCCATCAGGACCGTAAAGCCTTTTTGACAGAGATTAAGTACTCAGTGTACAGTGTTCCCTCGTTTATCTCGTTTATCGCGGGGTATATGTTCCCAAAATAGCCCACAATAAGTGAAATCCGCAAAGTGGCCAACTTTGTTGTTTTACAATTATTATATATGTTTTTAGGCTGTAAAACGATAAAACTTGCAAAGATACAGCACTTTAGAGTCAATTAAACATTTATGTACATTTGGCAAATGGAACACATTCTGTACTGCACAGGAAGGCATGGAGAAGATTGACAATGGTCTACAGTCCCGTAGCCAATCAGGACGCAGAACACAATGCGTAAGTTGTCTCTTAGCAAATCAGGATGCAGACACAACACACGGGTTTCCCTTTAGCCGATCAGGACGCAGATACAACACGTGGGTTCTCCCTGAGCCAATCAGGATGCAGAACACAATGCACATTCATACCTGTAAAAAAAAAAAAATCTGCAAAATAGCGAGTCCACGAAAGGTGAACCACGATGTCGACAGGGAACACTGTTTTTCCATTTTAATGTCATAAAAAGAAAAGGAACATAATCACCAAAGTGAATTAAACCTTACCAACTTAAACTGATACTTATGGTGTGATGGTAAACTGAACCATTTCCAATGTTTTTATTTGATAGTATTGGTCTTGGCACTGGTATTTGTCTTTAGCGATCTCTCCCTTACTAAATGGCTACACTTGCTGGAGTTGTGTGCTCTCAAACATACCGTGAATATAATGGTAATCATGTTTGGATATTAAAAGTATTGTTCATCTGGAAAGCAGTTTCTTTATCATCTGCTGAAATTTATATTTAGGAAATAATAAAATTACATTATATTGCTCTCTCCCACGACCCTAATGAGGATAAGCGGCATGGAAAATGAATGAATGAATGAATATAGTTCTCTCTAATTAAAAAAAAAAAATCACATTTTATTTAAAGTCATGGTATTTTTATTTTCCTTCTCCACAGGCCTTTGTAGCTACAGGCACCAACCTCTCCCTCCAGTTCTTTCCAGCCAACTTACATGGAGATCAGAGACAGGTTCCGACCAGGGAGTATGTTGACTTTGAGAGAGAAACAGGAAAGGTAAGGTTTATGCACACACCGACACACATGCCCTCAGAAGTTTGTCAATAAAGTGTGCATGTAAAAAGTGTGACCTAACTGCCAGCAGAGAAGAGCACAGTTTTGTAAAAACACATATTTAGTTATACAAACAATTATAATAATACTCGTTTTTCATGATTAATTGGCTCCAAAACCAATGGTGGTAATTGAATTTCCACAAAGTAGGATTCCTTTTTGCAACATTATTAGAACCCTCTAGAAACACCCCTATGGTCATTTTTACAGTCGTATAATACAATATAGGTAATATACACATATACAGAAAATAAGCTATTTAAGACATAAATAATAATATAAACTTACACATGTTAGCATGTAGAGAGTCTGTGATAAATAGCGCCCTATGAAATCTGTTTTATTTTTTCACAAATTTTGTTAAATTTTTTCCAGATTTTGTTTTTTCAAATTGTGTTTTTTAACGTTTACACTTAGTATTCCCTAGTGTGTGTGCTTTTTGGGATTATGAATAAAATATTAATTATATCTATTAATTAAATGCAAAAATACTTACATTTACATGCAGTAATCCTTAATATAATATTCTTATTATCCATCCATTTTCTATACTGCTTATCCTCATTAGGGTCGCGGGTATGCTGGAGCCTATCCCAGCTGACTTTGGGTAGGAGGCGGGGTACACACTGGACTGGTAGCCAGTCAATCGCAGGGCACATATAGACAAACAAATATTCACACTGTAATGGACAATTTAGAGTTGCCAATTAACCTAACATGCATGTTTTTGGAATGTGGGAGGAAACCGGAGTACCTGGAGAAAACCCACGCAGGCACGGGGAGAACATGCAAACTCCACTCAGAGATGCCCAACGGAGATTCGAACACAGAACCTCCTGATTGTGAGGCCAACATGCTACCCATTCATCCACCGTGCGGCCTATTCTTCTTATATATTATATTATTATTTGATATTATTTACATTAACCTCTATTTTGCCCAGTATTTCAGAAATGTATGTAGCTGCACACAAACAAACACTTAAAACAAACACTAAAACTCTCAACACATTTTAATGCCCATGTTTGTGGTTATTTTTTGCTAATTTTGCCCGGTGTTTCCGTTGGTTTGTGTTTGTGATGAGAGTCCACCACGATTGACTGGTCCGCTGTGAAAATATTTCCCCACACAATTGTTACTTCTCCTCATGACGACAGCATTTCATTTGCGTTTTTTAAATGTTTTTGAGATTCCGCGTTTAACAGTAGATTCTGTTTTTAGTGGCCAATTCTGCGATTCCATTAGCATGGAAATCATAGGACCCTACATTATACTTCCTGTACTTCCTGTGGTGGCTAATGTAACTTTCCAGCAAGCGGCTCTTCCCGTTGTACACTCTGGTTCTCATGATTACAATTTCCATAGGTGACGTAGGAAGCGAGTACACCCATCTTGCAATCGAACTGAGTGGGCTTCACGGGCCTTGTACGATGCCCATACACGTACGTCCCTAGTGAGTAAAATGTACGACAGCCTCACATGAAGCGCACCTAGCGTGCACGAGTCGCACGCCGCACTCCCGATCTAAAAGCCACCAACGGCGGGTGAGTGGCAAGCATGGTGGTGTCGTGAATCACTTGCTCCATAAATACTACACACTCCATAAGTACTCATATGATACCCTACTTCCTGTGCGTGTTGGCCATAGCCAACACATTTCCCAAAAGTTGAGGAGGCCATTTGTGTGGTGATAAATATGTCAGGATGGAGGTCCGCTAATTTGAAAGTGTCTTTTGAATGCCTTATATTTGTATTTTAGTTAATTTTCCCATGATGAATGATTAAATTATTAATGTACAGTATATGTAAAATGAGCTTAAATATGCATGATAAGCAGTCAACCAAGAAACAGTGCTGATTTAATAATGAATTAATATTTTTTTAAAACGTGGTAGTATGAAGCAGCGAAATTAGAAACACGAAGTGGCAAGGTACAACTGTCATCAGTTATTTCTGTTTGCCCTGTTAATGCTCTATCCTCCTTAGGCATGTCGTACACGTACATCCATTGATCACAGTACAAATTGATTTGTGTGTCAAGTTGGAGAAAAATTAAATTTTTGACTCAGTCCCAGTGTGTGCTAGATACTAATCACCTGCAATTGCTTTGAAAAGAAAATCTACTGCAGTGAAATGTTGTGACTTCAATTAATGTGAGTCACATACGTGGAATCCCCGCTGAGCAACCATTCGCAAGGGAGATTGTGTTCAGTCGAGATCAGAGTCAAAGTTAAATAACTTAAAGACCCCAGATGATGTTGCAGAGCAGTTCTGTGCTACCACTGTGACTGTTAATTGTCTCCCTTGGCACCTCGCCTAAATTCACAGTGCAAGGGTGTGTGTGTGTGTATGTGTGCGTGCGTGTGCGTGTGTGTGTCAGAAGGCCCTCCACGGACATTGGCCAGCTGAAATGCATGCTGGCTGGCAGCTCATTAAAAATGCATTCTGTGGAATCGATGGACCTGCATGCCCCGAGATGACGGACTAATCTCAATTATTTAACACGAGTGCACTGATGGTTTGGAACTAAGTGTTGAGCCAATCAGGGTTGCGGTGTGTAATTGTGTGCATGTGTCGGGGTGCGTGTGTGTGTGTGTGTGTGAGAGAGAGAGAATGAGAGAGAAGTAAGGTGACTGGATGCAGTGTATTTTCGGAATAGGTATGTATTTGTGTGCGTGTGCGTGTGTGTGTAAGATGATACCCTCTTCTTTGTTACCTCAACAGTGCTCACAGATCTATGAAGTTTTAATGAGGTCAGGATTCATCAACATAAAGCAATTTCACAGTTGTTCGGCACAAACAAAGAAAACTATACAGTACATTCGCAGCATTATTTGGGCATCCAAATAGCCATCATACTGCTTTATACACATTTATATTTGTTTTGTTATTTGTATTGAACTGAATATCCTCATTTATGCATTTTTTATGAAAAAGCAATGACAAACTGAACAAAGCAAAGAGAAAATGGAAAAAAATATGATTGGTATATTTTTGTATTATTGATTCTCTTATTAATTGATGTTGATTGATGTTTCCACATGTATTTCCTTATAATTTTGGCACTCCTGTGATTCCATATGTAAATTCCTCCCAAATGCGTTGATATTTATATTGTTTTTCATTTCCATATTATTTTGTTTGTCTTTTGACAGTTTATATAAAATCGGCTACCTCCCTCACCCTACTCCACCTTCTCTCAATTTCCAAATGCAGACAGCGCCAAACCAAATTGTGTGTGTGTGTGTGTTACAAGCACACTGCTGGAGACAGAGTTAATTTTAGTGTTAGTAGCTAACATACACACATCCACTTTGTAGTAGACACGACTTATAACATAGAATTGGAATTTGAATAATAGTTATTGATAGTATATTTGCAAGATGTTTGCAAAGTTCAAATCACTTCAGTTAATTTGTCTTGGTTTTAGCTATTCTTGTTTAAAGGTGCTGTCTATGGAATAAAAGGAGTGCCAAAATTAAAAGGAAATACCAGTTAGCGTCAGACATCCGGAAACAGTAAATTGAAAAGACAAAGGCAAAAAATGAAAAATCAATGACAAAATGGGAAAAAACAAAGACAAAACGGAATTACAATATGACTACATTTGTATATTTTTGTATACTTGATTCTCTTTATATTGCCACATGTATTTCCTTTTCATTTTGGCACTCCTGTGATTCCATAGCTGTCAGCCCTTTTCATTCAGCTGGCCAGAGGGAACTCGTGTTCCAACGTTTGAATGCCCTTTTCTTGTTATGAGTACGTTAGCTACACCTGACGTAACCAGTAGCATTTGTTGTGTTACGATTTGACCAAGTTTAGCTACTAACTAAATGAATGTATATCATACAAACACCGTGACTGCAAAACTGCTTGAATGCTTTTTTGTGTGCGGATGTGCTGTATACTAAATAGATGTATATACAGTATGTGTGTGTGTATGTGTGTAAATATATATATATATATATATAAAAACTGAACTTTTTAAATGTTTTTTAATAATTGTCATTATTAATCATTAAATTAATTGGCAATAATGTTAGATAGTAAATGCAATGCTTTTCAGTCCATCAGTGATCTAAAAGTCTCCCCACTAATTGTTCCCCTCTGTTACTGCAGCTCTTGAGGTCTTCCTACTAGCAAACACAAATGTGCCACAAAACACATCCACTTCAGATAAATGACCACACCCATTCATTCAATGCACTGCAGCACACAGACAGTCCACATCACCTGCTTGCAGCGTCTCTTTGTGAATGTATTAGACTGTATCTCCCTTTAAAAAACAGCAAGGTGAGGTGGGATTTTGACAGTGAAATTCACAAACAACTGACAGCGACACAATGCTTCAATGCAGCAGGATGTCAATCTGGTGTGAGAACCAGCATGTGTGTGTCAGCTACATTCCATCTCATAAGTGAGGGAGGAGTGAAGAATGCTGGACAGATCACCTGGACTTCAGTGCGGACACACACAACTGTCAACATTAATTTTTTTAACCTATAACTGGTGCACAAAGAATTTATTTAGACATGAGACATTCTACAAACATTACATGTTTGATTCAACACTGTATTTACAGTATCTCAAAAAAGTGAGTACCCCTCACATTTCAGCAGCCGAGTTATTAAATCTTCTAGTTATTATGTATATTCAAATACATTGTCTCTAAACTCCAAACGCGCACACAGGTTTTTGACAATAATTGATTATTTGAACGATTATGAAAAACAAAGTCGCTCATCGTATTGGCCTCGATAAATTGACATGCGTTTCTTTTCCTTTCTCTCCATTCTCTGTATCGCACAGCCTGGATGACAAGAAGCCTCAGTTTGGACATTGATGAAGTTAGTTTCATGTTGGATGTTGGATATTCGTCTCCGTCGCTGTTAATTTCACATTGGCAGTTGGATATTTGGCTTCATAGCAACATCGGTAGTACCCACTCACTGAGCCCAGACTGCTCTCATAGTGTGGGGAGCATTCTCCTGAACTAAACATGTCGAGGTGGCAACCGGAAACATCAGCTATGTCTGTGAAAAAACTTTGATACTCTTACTAGCCACTGAACATGAGCATGATCTCACGTACGGCGATAGCCAGTATAAGCCAGCTGGGTTTGCTTGGTTTAGCGGCGCATGCAAATGCCACTGTGTGTGTGTGTGTGTGTGTGCTTGCCAGTATGAGTTGTGCTTAAGTGTACTTTTGTTAATGTAACCCAGCAATTTAGGTTGGGCAGAGACTACGTGCAAGTTGTGTGTGAAATAAAGACAACAGCCACGGCTTCATGGGGCAGTCGATAGCTACATTTTCCGGTCTTCAAAATAAGAGGGTGCACATCCTGTCGAATAGTGGTAATAAAATAATAGTGTCATAAAAATAGCTTATTTTAATAAAGCTCTTACAGTTGCATCTCCAATTTTATTTAAACGTTCTTGACATTCCAATTACAGTATTAATACTTTTGAGAAATTTAAGTTTATTGCTTTTGATATGATGTACTCACATTATTATGCCATATAATTACTAAACAAATTGTCTCAAAAAATGTTGGTAGGGATGTAAATTATTGACAATAATTTGTAGGATAATTAGCATTCAGCAAAATGTGTTATATTGACAGGCAAATGCACATACAATGATGAACCACATAGCGATAATAGACTGCTGGGAATAATTTAGTGGAACAAATACTAGAATACTAGAATTCCTGGTCCTGATGGCACACCACTAGTGTTAGAAAATATCAGATATCTGTAAGAAAGCCAATATTGAGTATCTCTAATAAAAAAGAATAAAGCAATGTTATATAACTATCATATTAACTTATAGAGAACTGTCATGCACCTATTGTCACCACAATAAACTTCGTCTGTAGTCTACATGTTCATTTGCATGACGTTTTCATATCTGTGAAAGCCATAGGAACGAGCAGCAGTTGGTGCACACAAACAACATGGAAAATCTACACCTGCTGCCCTCACACCTGGCACACCCACACAAATGCAGTGTGTAGAAAGGACTGTTGATTAAATAATAATGGTTCGTGTTAATGTGATACTGGACCATGATCCTACAATAAAACTCATAGTTTTCATGTTATTCGATAGATAATAACCTATTGAGAATGTGGTGTCATGTTCAAGTTGCTGTGCAAGGGCTGCAGGGTGTATGGGAGTGCATGAATCAGAGATGATTAATGTTAGAAATACTTGAATCCTTTTTTGTTCTGGCCTGAGTGTTGGTGTTTGTTGGAAAGAAAGAAAGAAAGACAGTAAGAAAGAAATAAAGAGCATGAGTTGTGTGTCACTATGGTAATGCGTTACCACAAGACTGCCTCGTAGCATTGATGGAACACAACTTCAACTATAAGTCAGGCTCTCATAACACAAACTGCAAAACCTAAACAGGGTATTCTGTGATGAAAACAAAGATTCTCATTGAGTTTTCAAAGCGCATGGGCGTTGCTGACTGAATGGCCGAAATGATATTGAATGAGAGATACTGTGCCAACTCTTGACACTACGCATCTGTCTCATACACTGTCCACTAACACTCACTATCACACAGACACACACGCTTGGTGTGGGATATATTGACTACAGTTTGGAGCTGTGACTGGACAGTCGCAATACGCTCACAAAGTATTTCATGTTTTGACAATGACAAACATTCAGTACAATAAATTCAGTCACTGATCTACTGCCAATCAGACTCTAAATTAAACCTAAGGAATTTATCTGTTTAATGATTTTATCCCTTGTTTCACACAGTAATTAAGTCCAGGCCCGTGAATTTTTGTGATATAAATATTTTCGTAGTTGAACACCTGTTTGCGACTTTCTAAATACACTCACAGGCATTTCATTTGTTGCAAGACTCGAAGGTATTTACCTTTGTGAAACAAAGGTGGCATAGCGTCCTTTTGTTTGTTTGTCTGCACTGCGATTGATTGCCGACAAGTCCACGGTGAACCCCGACTCTCGCACGAAGTCAGCTGGGATAGGCTCTAGCATACCCCTGCGACCCTAGTGAGGATAAGCGGCATAGAAAATGGATAGATGGATGGATGATGATCTTGTTACATCGTATCGACCCTGAAAAAAACAAAACCATATCGGTCAATCTGTTATATATATATATACAACTCAAAATTTAAAAATTAATAATTGATCACATCAACAACTACTGTAATGTACCGATTTACAATAGTGTAACACGTTTTGGTAACAAAAGCATTTGCTTGTGTTTGGTCAACAAGCAAATGTACAAAAAGTCAGGACAACTGTTCACAACCTCATTTGGGATCATCTCTGTTGATGTTGTGCAGACTCCAGCTGTGGTTTGCTCGAGCTCCTGCCCCTTGAAGGGGTCACACACCTAAGAAAGACACATTTGGCGCAATATGCATTATTCCCAGGAAATGATGGGCTGGATCTGAACCAAGGGCTTTGAGTTTTACACACAAAAAAAGACCCCCATGTGATGATTATTATCACAAGCCTCGTCACAGTTTGTCAGAAGACTAACATTCTAGCAATGCAACCTGGCCTAACCAAATAGACCAATTCAGTCTTTCAGGAGGAGGCTGAGTGTGTATTTTAGCAAATGGATGTGGGGGTTGACATGGTTCTCAGAGGAAGTCTGTGGTTGGGCCTTTTCTGCATATTTTCCCCTCGTACAGACACTCAAGATCGCACACACACACGCACACACACACACACACACACACACATATGCACTTATTTTCCCTGTCAAGCAAAATGAAGCTTTTTTTAAAGTACCATGCTGGCCCAATGATGCAGAAGCCATGTCTCTCTCTTCCACTAAACTTTCTCCTCCCTCCCTCTTATGTGCACACACTCACATATGGACTGGAATAAACACAAAAACCCACAGACTCTCGGGGTGCGGTCCCCCTACGTCCTCTGTGCAGTGTAAGTAGCTGTGGTAAAAAAGGTCCCTGTATGGGCTTCTCCAGAAATAGCAAGAGTCAAATACTGGAGCGGCCTAATGTTTCAAAGAAAAAACTGCATGTTTGATCTTGTTGATTCATTCTGAAAGTCTTGTTCGGTTTTATACAACACTCAAAAAGCAGGCACTACTCCTTTTAAGACCAGTTGAAAAATTGGAGGAATTGAAATTTTGCATTATTACATGCATGTTAATTGGCGACTCTAAATTGTCCATGGGTATGAATGTGAGTGTGAATGCTTGTTTGTCTGCCCTGGGTGTACTCGTGCCCAGAGTCAGCTGGGATATGCTCGGGCATACCCCCGCGACCTTAATGAGAATAAGCGGCATCGAAAATGGATGAATGGTTCTTAAAGACATTCTAAGTCGAGCTTCAAAATGCAAAAAGAGGAAATGTGAGTGAGACAAAAAAATTGAACTGAAATAAGCTGTTCATCGGCTTATCAAACGTTTAAGCTTTTAAAAGCCAAAGAAATGGGAATTCAATAACATTTCCTATCAGATATTAGCTGGTCATGACCTTTTGATGGCAAAGGCAAAAAAGCTTTCTCTCTTTGACCACAGTAGGACTGAAAGGCCTTCTGCCGTATAAGGTTGGATGCAGTAAGACAGCTATTTTGACTTCTTAAAAGATCCTGAGTGTTATGGAATAAAAAAGTCAAGGGTAGACTGAAGGCATTTTATTGTAAGGCTTTATAAATTTATTTATTTTATTTTAGGTTTCTATACTTCTGTGTTGTTGCATTAATACATTTCCAGGAGTTTGAACAGTCACATTTGACTTTTTGTGCAGCTGAAAGCAAGAATTTGATCAAGGTAAATTATAAAACGTAATGTTTGTCGCTGTTGAAATTTCAGCCTAGACCTTTCCGTTGGGAGTTTTGATGTTCTCCCTGTGCTTGTGTTGACTTATTGTCCATAAACATGCATGTTAGTAAATTGGAGCCTCTAAATTAGATTTTGGTGTGAATGTCATCATGTGCTAAACAAATCTGCAACACAATTCACCTCAACATTACATCTTCATCATCTGTGTATACCCTTGTAATGGCAAAAGTGGTTCACTTATTTTTACACGTTGGTTAAGCATGTCAAATGTTATGTTTCAAACCAACCTGTCAACCACTCCTTGATTGTGCTCAAGGTTTAAGGTTGTACTGTACTTCAGGTTACCATTTACTTGACAACATTGACACCACAAAAGCTCAAAAAGACTCCCTGGTTATTTGAAAAGTCAATTTTTGTTTCTTACTTTGTGATATAATAAGGCTTCTAAAGCATTGAGGTTGAGATCAGTATCCCATACAAAAAAACATAGTATAAGTCATAGTATTAGTAACATGGACACATCAAAAAAAATTAAAAAAGGTTTTAAAAAAATTATTTTATGTTAATTGCTTTGCTCTAATATAGGAAAAATGTCATTCAGACACTCAGCTGTATTGGAAAAACTGATCACACCTTCTGCTCTTCCTGATCCTGAATGAATAATGAAGGCTTCTCTGTATGTGCAGGTCCATTTAAAGGCCCCAATGATCTTGAATGGAGTGTGTGTGATATGGAGAGGCTGGATCGACCTACAGAGGCTGGATGGGATGGGATTCCTGGAATACGATGATGAGAGAGCACAGGTGGCACATCACAAGTGTACCTTTACTGTACAGTGGTGAATTTAGATGTAAACTCATTTTGTAGGGGTATAATGGCACATGTATTTGTAATCTGTTTCTTTAGTATGGAACGTTCAATGCGGTACAGCAACACACTGATTTTTTTTTGCAAGGTAAACGTGAAGGGACAGGATGGCCATAACCATGCGTTCACGCCGTAGCCAATACAGTAATCCCTTGTTTACAGAGACTAATTGGTTCCAACCCGACCAAGATAAATGATTTTTTTGCAAAGTAGGATTCTTTCTTTATAATGCTATGGCTATGCTTATATATACAGTATTTATACACACACACATGTGATTACCTAAATCTAATTTACTTAAAAATAAATATTATATATATTATTTCATTTTTATTTATTTATCTGATAATTTATTGGATAATTTTTAGGTCCCAAAAAATCATGAAAGCTGTTTTGGATTTTATTCCATGACATTAAATCGAATGTATGTGCCCAATCGTGATTACAGCGTACCATTACATGCCTAATATCTTGCCTTACTATCTTAGTGAAGTTAAAATAAAATAAGTAAGAAACTTTTTCTCTAGGACCCTATTTCCTAAAAAATCAACAGTATCCAGACAATGTCATTTTCTCCATACTGTGTATGTGTTTAGCATGAGGACGCTCTGGCCCAAGCAGCGTTTGAAGAGGCTCGACGCAGAACCAGAGACTTTGAAGAGCGAGAGCGATCACACAGAGAGGACCTAGAGGTGAGAGGGAGATCTAGAAAGTACCATCTAAAATTCTGATGTTTTGTACCTTCAGTTTGAAACAGAATCTAATGTTAGGAGCATCTCCTGAAAGGAAGGAAGTTTTTACGCTGCAAAATGGTTCACATCTGAGTTAGTGGATCGACTTTCTTGTTAATTGCTAGTGTGTTCATCCTCTCTTCTACATAACGCGACATGAGACTAGAGGAGATGAGAAACTGCGAGTCTTAGCACATTTGACTTTGAATCGTTGTTACATAGTTTTTACATTAGAATTGATCATTTTTGATAATTAACCTTTTTTGTGAAAATCGCAGTTTATGCAAAAGTATGCCAGAAAAATACATTTAAAACATGATTGAAAGACAGCACATTTTAATGCATGTCTCTGTTACTATCTACAGCATGCACAAAATACAAGTCAAATATACAAATACTTATTTTTATGGTAACTTACTGAGAAAAAGTTTATTATGACAATAAATAACTTATGTTTTGTGTTAATTATTTCATGTATACATGCATTTGCTTGGCTTGGGACTTAATAAACTATTAAAAGAAGTGCTGCTTTCCTTTAAGGATGTGTGAGATGTGTTTGCTTGCTTTAAGTTTTTTTAAATTATATATTTAATTGTATTTTTCGCTCCAGACTGAACTGAGTCATACGTTTAGTGCATGATCAGTATGACCACAAATTTGATCAGTTAAAAGAATTGCCCATGATTGACAGTGTTTTTTGTCAGGTGTTCCAAAAGCATCAGCAGGGAAAGTAGGTTACTTCTCTTAACATTCATCATACTGTACATTATTTACTTCATGTCATTGACTACATATTTTTATGTTCATGTAGCAGTTTTGAGCATAACACATATATTCATCTATTTGCAACCATAGTTTCCCAATAAGGCTTTGGTGGAATCAATGGTAAGTTCACGTACCACAATTGAACCCCAAATTGTTTATTTTTTAGGACCCTGTGGTTTCTAAAATCTGGGATTGATGACAGACAACCAGCCAGCAGGAAACAACACGGTCTGTGTCCTTCATTTCTTACATCTATCACACTGTCATGCACTAAACCGCCGTGTTTTGGTAACAATCTAATGAATGTGTGTGCATGTGCGTGTTTTTCCAATACTAATGTTTACGTGGGGTATTTGTGTACCTACTGTGTCAATATGCATGATTTCAATGTACAGTATGCAGTACGTTTGAACTGTGTTAAAAAGTTTCCTATCACACTACAACTACACGCTTCAGTATAATTTTACTGTTGTACTGTGGTGTGCAGGACTCAAGACTACAGTATAATGTGTGTACATAGTTGATAAAAACCCAACCAAATGTGTGCCCATGTCCCCACAGTAACTAGAAAGTATTAAAAGGAAGGAACTAAGCAGATACAGAGATCAGATGAGCAAACAACAAAGAGGAAAAAGACAGACATTTTTTGAAGGTCACTTTTCATCTAACTGATCTCAAATTTCTTCCCTGAGGCGCTGAGAAGAAGAAAACTAGTGTCTCCTGCTAAATCAATAGAATTGCCATTGCTTACCCCTCAAAAAACTCTAAAGAGGACATAAAGTCAGCATTATATTTTGCAGAGAAAACTGGTTTAATTGGCATTTGGATTTAGTAGGTTGAGGCTGTGCCCTGAGTTAAGATGCATGTTAGTCCTGGGATGTGTTATGTTAAGTTTTTTTTTTTCGTAATTTAGGATTTTTAATTGCCTCAAAGAAGCCATATTTCTGAATGTGTGTGCTTGAAAACCTGACAATTTTCACAAATAGTTGAATATTTTTTTGCATAACAGACACACACAAACCTTTGTTTAGAGTCTTCAAATGTGTAGTAGTGTTCGTTAGAAAACTATTCCGTTGAATCAGTTTTCAAGCTGTATGTTAAAAACAGTGGAACCTCGTTTTTTCATTTTGTCAAATAAAAAATGAAGCCACTTAAGTAATCATGTAAATCCATGCCAGACACCCAGGAAAATGAACAAAAACCCCGTTCTATAGACAACTGTTATAGTTTAACACGCAGAAAACAAAGACAAAGACATATAAATGGTGAAATTAAATTAAATTGATAAATGAACGTTTATTATCACTTTCATCTTTATTGAAGACTGTTGTTGGTTGTTGGCGATGAGCGGAGGGAGAAGGGGGCAGGGACAGAAGATTTTCACCGACGCTCTTTCACTCTAGTCTATTACAAACTTAACTTTAAACACTGGAAGGCACCCGCAACTTTTATTGCAGCCGTGTTTAATTTTATTTTTATTTTTTAAGCACACAATCATTTAACACTCAGAACTATGCAGTGGGTTTGAAAGACTCATCAGTGAATGGCACACTGTACTTGAAAGGAGGAATGCAAGCGACCAGCATGACTTGTTCATTATTCTGGGTGTGTTCTAAGAACAAATAAATCACCCACACCCACATACAAAATAGATGATTCAAGGATTCCCTTTTCAGAATCTGTGTATAGTCCAGAGTTACAGTAGGATGAAGTTCCTGATGCAAATAAATGGAGGAGGAACAAAGAAAGGTGGTTTTAGTGAAAGGAAAGTGTGAGAAAGACAGAGATGACAGTGCAGGTGTTACCGGTGAGCTGCACACATTCACCCGGTGGTCCCATCCATTCTACTGTGTATTGTTTAATTGCGTACAGATAATGACACAAAGAACTGTTGTAACTGCCGTCACTCTATGGGGAAAAAGCACAAAGCAGGCAGGTACTGTTTCAGTGCAATGTGGACATCTGTGGTATAATGTATAGCACACCATGTTGAATGTACATAATGAATATTTTAGAGGCAACCTACATGCATATAGCCACCTGCAAAAATAACAGCTAAATTGTAGCTTTTATCCAAAAGCAGGGTTTTTTCACTTATTCAAGGTCAGACGGTAAAAATGATGGATAGACGCAATAGATTGCAAAGTGCACAAACACACACATACACACACCTACTTCTATCCAGAGAGCTCAGCAGAAAGAGAATTTGTTGGTGAATGGTAATCTGGGTCAGAAAGCATTAATATATCATTAGTATTGATCGACATTAACCCCCACTGCTTCGACTAACATTCATATTGTTCAAGTGTATGCATGCACAAACCTGCAGACGCAGCAAAACTGCTCCACAACTACACATTCACTTCTCCAGTATTGAGTTGTGGTTATGCAGCCTCCTCCTGGCCCAGCTGGCTTCAATTTGCGTGTGGATCAATATAAAAAGCTCTCTTGTCCTATCCCTCCTGCAAAGACAAACATCACACAGTGAAATACTGTGAATAGTTTTCATCAAAAATAGAAAATAGACCAACTAGACCAAGTCAAAACTGAACTTTGTTGCCTTATAGAGCAGACAATTGATAGCATAGCCCTTGTTTTGGAACCAGTAAAACTGGGATAAAGCACACAGTGCACAGGACTCACAGAGCTTGTTTCCGTCTAATACAATATGATAGTGGGGTTGGTCAAACTGGAGATATTTATATTGTACCATGACCGACTGTACGTGCATGTGCATGTGACTGTGACTGTGTGATATTGGCTATCATTGTAAGTTGTTGTAGAAGTGACCACTATACTGTCACTGTTGGAATTTCTGTCCACTTTGCGCCTTGCTTTGAATATCTCAGCTAACACTTAAGTGCAAACATGTAATCATAAGTATCCGAATATAAGACAACCCCTCTTTTTTAACCATTGTTTTTGGGGAAAAAGGTTTTCACTATCAGTGAAATAGCTGTTTTTAGATGCTTGACAGTTGTTTGATGACTGCTTCATCTCCATTATTTTTACAGTTTTCATCATAATTCACATTCACACATGCAGTTTAAATACTACAGAACAAAGCCTGGACACTAAAGACTCAAGTATGGCATAGAGTATGAATATAATTGGGCAGCTTTTGTGACATAACTCAAATATTCCAAACCAAAATGCTGTCTGCTGTGTTGAATGCATTATTTTCAATATTGTGTGGGTTCTTCAAGAAAAGCTTCTAAAATGTACTTTTATATACTAAATGTACTTTTAAAGCATACCATTGTGTACATCTGCAGAGCACTGTGGCATACAAAAAGAGAGACCAGCACTTCCGATGCATTTTCTCTTATATATTCCCTGAAGAAATGCAAAAATATGACAACCCTGTCAATATATATATTTATATTTTATATATATATATATATATATATATATATATTTTTTTTTTTTACAGCATGTTGCACGCATGTTTGGGGGACTTAACAAGGTCAAACAGTCACACAAAGATAAAAAGCTCTCTTGCATCCTCTACTGGTGCTTTGTGCAACTGCTTCCTTCCCCCCCATGCCGCTTATCCTCATTAGGGTCAATCATTCACCATTCACACTCATATTCAAACCTACTTTCTATTTTTTATTTTTCTGGTCAGGCTGCTCATGTTCTATATCCTGATATTTGATAACCTGTACTTATTGTATTATCTTTTCTCTCTGGCTCGTGTTTTCATATGATTAACATTTCCTCCTTCTTGCTTCACTGTATCACTCAACCACTCTTAATTTTCCTCATTTGCCATACTCCCTTTCATCTGTCTAACCTTCCCTCCCGTCCCTCTCTCCCCAGTCCAGAAAACAGCAGGACCCCAGCCCTGGCTCAAACATGGCCAGCACTGATATGGACCACAAGATGCGTTGAGGAAGATGAACAGTAAAGGAAAGAAGGGAAGAGGAGCGGAGAAGAGCTTTATCCTTTTCACTTTCAGTACAATCAGCTGGAAAGATGTTCAATTTCATTATTATTTGAAATACAGTATGTTATAAACATAGTATACTTAATCTAGGTATTGGAATAAGTGTCTTTGATTGAATTGTACCTGTTTTTTGTTTTTTTTTGCAATTTTTTAAAATCACATTTAAATGTGACAAATGTTAATTGAAAGTTTTGTATCAAGTTATACAAAATGTTGCCTCTGGATGAATATACTGTATATGAGATTAATAAATTGTTACAAAAGTATATATTTTTGATCACAACTAAGAAAATGAAATTAGAAAAAGTAGGGAGAATAGACTGGTTTGTTATTGATATGTGACAAAAACAAAGGCAAAAAAGAGACCTGCAACAACAGTATGAAGAGCCAGGGCTTCTTAACGCCAAATGCCGAAACCTGCTGTTTTCTGAGACCATAGTTGACCGTGCTGTACAGAAAGGGAGGTGTTAGGTCAAAATGCCAAGAGAGAAATTGTGTTTGCTTATTTTAATGTTTCCCCAAACACCACAATGGTCAAACAACCATAGTAAAATGGGTCATGGGTAATGTAGCGACAACCAATCAAGACAAGGAAGCTACAGTAAGGTATTGAGGGAGTTTACGACATGACATTCGAGGGTATTTTGCACTATGTGATACAATCAGTCTAGTTCACATGGATTATTATTATACGATTATTTGCATGAAACAAAACAGAGGACTACCTTTTTTGTTGGATGTTTTATGGGCAGCCTGGAATATGTTCCTTACACAGCTTGAATGAGAAATAAACACATCACATAATTGTTTAGCTTTAAATTACCCTTTTTTTGTGTTACTTTGAATTTTGCTTTTGGTCAGTCATCCAAGCATTCATCATCATTTAAAGATTGTAAAAGTGTGGAAGAATATTTTTTATGGCACTAGCGTGATGACATTGGTTACATAATTATGACATATATCTTGTTTTTGTGTGTGAAAGTCATGATGTTTACTTTTTATGTACCCACTGCTTTACAAATTCATTTTGTTCGTCTTTTTTTGCTTTGATTGTAACTAGTTGTAGTGTTTCATGTTAATCAGGTCCAGTTGGAATATACAGGATACCAAAAAGATTCTTTTCATAGATCTGCATTTCTCTATTTCGTGTATTTTATTGTGTGCTTTGAATGTTCTGTCATAAGGTATCATAAATATTTTGTACATTTTAACCGCGTTCTTTTCTTTGTATTTCTGTGGGATCAATTTGGCAGGGGCAAGGGTTTGGGAGTATCCCGTGCGGGGTTATGGGTCAGTTGAAGCCAAGTTGACATTTGGGGGAGAGGGTGGAGAGATAGTTCTGAATGATTCCATTCATCCCTTTCCACAACACACTTGTCCTCATTAGAGCGGCGGGTGAGCTGAAGCCTATCCTAGAAGCTAAAAGAAGAAAGAACGAAGAAGACTAGGTCTACATGCAGGAGTGTTAGACAGAAGGGAAGGTAGTGGATGAGCCATTTACATTTGGAAGATATGCTGAGACTAGTCCAGGGAAGGATCATGTAAGCTACAGCATGCTGAAACACCTGGGAGAAAAGAAACCTCTTATAGCCTAGATGAAGATGAGCCTACCAGGTAAAAAAAGCAGGCAAAATACCAGAGTGGCTTTAGGCTTTTGAGGAGCACAATGGATCTAATAGTACGGCTAGAAACAGAAATAAGGAAGGCCCAAGCAAGCAGAGAGGCAGTAAGTTTTTTTAAATATAGAAAAAGCATATGATATGATGTGGAATGAAGACCTGCTGATCAAGCTGTCCAGAATAGAAGTTGAAGGAAGAGTTTTTGACTGGATTAAAAATTTTCTGAGTGAAAGGAAAGTTCAAGTGAGAATTGTGTCGGTCATGTCAACACAATATGTGGTGAGGAATGGAACGCCTCAGGGGAGTGTAATCAGCCCGCTGTTTTTCAGTCTAAACCATGGATCACCAACGTGTTTTCTTGTGAAAGCTACTTTTACACAATTAAAATAGCCCAGAGCTACTTATTTTTGTGACATTGCATTATTTTCATGGCTTATTTTAACCCAAACAAAGCAAAGACGCTTGTTATTTCAGAACATTAACGTAATGTTTGTCATGAATTAGCGGAGATGACAAGGCTCAGGGAGGAACAACATGTTTTAATAAGAAAATGTAACACAAACAGTTGTCACGAAGGCACACAAAAGGTAACAAAAACACTGCTAGGGAAAAATGGCTAGGTAGGAAAAATTGTGGACGAGAACGTGAGTGCAGCTGAAAAAAACCTAGCAGGAAGCAAAAGCGTACTAAGACAAACTAGAAGGGGGAAACCGATGTGTAACACAAAAGTCCTCAAAAACTGAAAAGAGCTAAACAGCAGAAGAAAACAAAACAAGGCAGGAGAGCAGAGTGCGTGGAGGAATTCTGAGGTTCGTGGAGGAACTAGATGACCGCCTGTGATGGTGCTGGGCTTATAAACCCAAGTAATTGGCATTGCTCACAGCTGTGCCCCACACCCCTGGGGCAAAGCAGCTGCAGCTCACCACTCTCAGGAAGTGTAGCCCGCCAAAATAAGAACATAATAATGCTGATATCCACAAGTCACATTTTGAATTACAGAATGTATTTGTTTCTCTTGTTTTCACATTATAAACTGAAAACATGAATGAAAAGCAGGTTTGCGGGTGCCTCATGTGGTTGTGGGAGGCTACCTGGCCCCCGTGGGCACCCTGTTGGTGATCCCTGGTCTAAACATTAATGGTTTGTTTTCAAAATTGCAAGTATATACAGGCAGGTCGCTGTTTGCTGATGATGGAGGATAATGGAAAATGAGCAGAAATATTGAACATTTGATTGGTAAACATTAGGTAGCTATTGATAAAGTGACTGAATGGGGTTATGACAAGAGATTTAAGTTTTTTTTTAATGGAAAAAACTGAAATGCTGTTAGTTAGAATGATCGATAGATAGATAGATGGATGGATGGATGGATAGATGGATGGATGGATGGATGGATGGATGGATGGATGGATGGATGGATGGATGGATGGATGGATGGATGGATGGATGGAT
>QODF01000014.1:4325780-4446672 GCA_024372805.1 Oostethus manadensis
GATAGATAGATAGATAGATAGATAGATAGATAGATAGATAGATAGATGGATAGATGGATGATCCCCCAGCACACTACTGCATACAAGAGAGCACTAGCTACCACAGTCTGGTAGAAGATCTGTAGCAGCTTCATGCATACATTAAAGGATGCCAGTCTCCTGAGGAAGTACAGACGACTCCTACACAGTCCTTTCCTACACAACGCATCCATGTTGGCAGTCCAGTCCAGTTTGTCATCCAGATGCACCCAGTTAATGATGCACAATGTCATACAAGCACAAACATTCCAATCTTAACAATGTCTGCCACAGAGACTGGAGAAATGCCACTGGAGATAAGGAGGAAGCTGGCCTGATTATTGGTTGAATTTGAGGGGACACAGAGCCAATCACACAACAAGTGATGTATAGCAGCAGAAGCTGGGGATGGGAATGGAAAAAATAACACTAAAAATACTACTGAGCATGGGTGGAAAGACACAGCAAGGAAGTTACTTGACTATTTAGGAAGCACAAGGCTGTTTAATAGAATATGAGGTAAAGTGTACTTAGGGTGGAGAATCAAGGGGTTATATTTATTCTGTATGATTCCGTATGGCACTTGGAAGGCAGTGACTGCAGCAAAGACACAAGTGAAAGGGAGCAGTAATGCACCAAAGTCAAGAAAGAAGAAGAAGTTGTTTTTTTTTTTATTGAAGTCAACAACTTTGCAGTCAAAACTAAATGGGGAAATAAATGCACAAGAGGTACGTCAAAGGACTACAAAGAAGAGGAATATATATAATAAGGTATAGATCATAAAAAATAAACAAAAGGTTCATCAAGTTCTGCTTTAGGCACAGTGCTGGGGGGTTTCCATTAGCCTGAGGTCCTCTATCACCTTGAAGAGTTTCACGGCAGTCTTTCGTTTCATGTGTTTCCGTGATGAAGAGAAGAGGAAGGAGAAAAAGATGTGCCGTCTGCAGAGCGCATGCGTCGAATACAGGAAGTTAAATAATCAGCTGATACTGCTGCTTGTGTTGTCAATGCCTGAAGTTGCCGTTGTTTGGACACCCTGCTACTGTATATCGGCTGCCGACACTGACGAAACATTAAGCCCGTCAAAGAAACACGGCGGACATATAAAAGCTGGCAGACAAAATGTGTCACGAGGGACGTATTTCTTACGGAGGATTTTGAATTAGTGTCACCGCGGCAGAAGAGCTAGCTTCCCATGGTGGTACCTTCGCGGGAAGGAAGAAAGAAAGACACCGTCCGAACCTGTTTTGTGCTTTCGTAACCTGAACGGTGTATCCGTGTACTGAATTTTGGGGCATTTTTTTGTTTACATTTTTCTTATTTATACTTAATTGTCAACGCAATCAGAGCGGCTAACTCGTCGGCTAATGTTAGCCAATATCCCGATACAGTGTTGTTGTCCTGCTTGGTGCTTTCGTAACTAGCAGGCAGTGACAGATGTTCTTAGCGAGTGCTGAGAATATATCGGCATATTTACCCTGATGACATCGTGTATTTTTTTGTATCGCTGTAACCAGGTGGCTCAACGCGTACCCCTGTGAGGGGATCTAGCTGCTGGTCATGCGTCGTGTGACTCATTGCTTTGCTTTTTGAGCCCTCGGGATTACACAATTAAGCTCTGGGTTGGCCGACAACTGATGTATGTGGCTGTTTGTGCAAACGCGAACAAGTTGGTTACATTTGTAAGCCGCAAGCCGTGGTGGGCCTTATGAGCGATATTGGTTACGTTTAATTGTTCATTTTGTTCACGTTTTAATGTTAGTATCATATGTCGTGCATTGAAGTGTCCACTTACACTAAAGTGTCACACTGATGCACACACGGCTGGTAGCTGTGCAAACACAGTGCCTGTAAAGTAGTCCCAAGTTTAGTTTAGTGCACATTGATCAGGTAGGGAGAGAGAGAATCCTTCAGTGGGTTCCATTGTGTCTTAAGGTGAGCCACCCCCCACTACATGCCAATGCTGGATCTGGAGGTGGTACCTGAGCGATCACTTGGAAATGAGCAATGGGAATTTGCCTTAGGTAGGTACTGATAAGATGATGCTTACTTAAATTTGTTTCTTATACTTTGCAAATGCTACTTACCTGCTTTTTCTTTGGATGTGTGATGGCTGAGGAGGTTTATTCACTGCCTTGTTCCCAAAAAAGGTCAACACACAAATTTAACCAAGCAAATTGGTAAAAGCCTTCAATTGGGTAATTACTACAGAACCTTAACTGAATGTTCACATTTAAAGTTGTGGAAAATATGTTATTTTGTTTCTAAAGGGTGAAATTATTGGAATGCATCAAGCATGACAAAACTTTCCACCTTTATGGTGATTGCTGAAACGACTAAAATCGGGCTAAGAGCTGCCCAACGCATGATGTAAAAGTGCAAGAACAGTCGGGGATCTTTGCTATGTGGTTCGAATCTCCTGTCGTCAATACAAGATAATGGACAGAAATGAATGTGATATTGCAGAAGCTTGTGGAAACAATGCCATGGTGAATGTGTGCCGTAGTCAAATCTAAAGGCAGTCCAGTTAAATTAAGTCTCTGACCTTTTTTGGTCATGCAGTGTATGACACCATTTCATGTTAAATGTACTTGGAATTAATGATGATAACCTTATTCAGACAACAAAAGGGGCCTATTTTACCACGGAAGACAATTAGAAGAATGTATTATATGTAAAAACTGGATTCATTTTGTTGCAGAAGAAGCATTTATTTTACAGCGGTGGGAGTAAGTATTTGATCCCCTGCTGATTTTGTGGATTTATCCCCCTTAAATCCAATCTCCCAGCTGAGCCAAATCACTGAAAGTCATGTATGTGTTTTTCCCAGGCATGCCATTGGCCCAAGCCATCTCTATTCTCCAGAAACACTGCCGCATTATGAAAAATGTCCAGGTGCTTTACAGTGAACAGGTGAGAGTTGGGCACAGTGTCTGCACAAAATTTGTGTTATCCAGAACAACTTGTAATTCATGATGAAGCAGTTTAATTAATACTCACTATGAAGTAAAAAAGTTTCTACCAATTTCCTTATAAATACTAATTTTGTTACAAAACCTTGTGGAACATGGGGCCACACGATGCCTAGTGCTTAGCATGTTAGCTGCAAAGTCAAAAGTCCACGTTTGTATCTCCGTTGGAACATCTGCAGTATGTGTGGAGTTTGCATATTCTCTTTGTCCCTGTGTGGGTTTGTCCAGGAATGCTGGGTTTTAATTAGGTTTTTTTTTTAAACTTCAGATGTATTTTTCCCCCAGCAGAAATTAAGTAAAATGTATCTGTACACAGGGATTCAGAGATTTAAGAGTAATTTAATGTGGGGGAAAAACTTGAATGCTTTTTACAGTCAGTATGTTTCAAAATGAGTTAAAAATACGCCATATAAACAAGTCATAAATGTTTTTGTCTGCAAATTGCCATGTTCATTGTATGTGAGCGATCACTTATACTGATATTATTTATGTTTCCAACAGACACCATTCAGCCATGACCTCATTCTGAACTTAACTCAGGATGGGATTAAACTGCTCTTTGATGCAACAAATCAGAGACTCAAGGTGAAAATGCGACTTTTACCTCAAAGAATGCACACACAATGCAATATGCATGTGCTGCCACATCTCTTAAGTTGTTAAGAGCCCCAGCATTTTCCCAGTAATTATACTTTTGTAGCACTCTAGCATTGTTACATTTTCTCACCACCGCTTTGTCTAATCACATAAAGCATTGCACACCTGTTACATGCTAACTCTTTTGATTCGTTTTGTTGCTGACAGGTGATTGAAGTGTACGACTTGAGCAAAGTCAAGTTGAAGTACTGGTGAGTAGAACCACACACTTAAAAAATAGAAGGCGCTGCTAGAGGAAAGCCAGTTGTACATTCATTTATAGTCTTTAAGCATGTGTCTCCACCAACAATACACAGTCAGTCTGGATTCTATAAACTGATATTGAGGGTTTGAGTGAGGGGGTTGCATGCCAAAAGGGCATTGTAAGAAGCTGAGCGCTCTATGCCTTGCTCAAGTTACAGTAGAACATTTTAGGTTGTATTCCCAAGACACTGAGCAACTTCCAATTTACTTGTATACTTTTTTCCTATTGAAAAGAATATACATAGAAATAATATATTTCATTCTGAAACTGTTGCCCTCAGAAAATCTTTGTTAACTGTACAGGTCGTCCTCGGGTTACACACGAGTCCCGTTCTTAAACTCTCCTGCAAGTCAAGTTTTGGTGTAAGTCGCAAAATTATGCCTAAATTGACTTCTACGTCCCACAGGAAGAAGTCATTAGCTACAACAGAAAATATGACTAACTGCTGTTGGTGGTGAATACAGTCCGGTTTAAACACTTAATTGAGCACCTCGAACCTCGCTATATTATGCCTAGCCACTACTACATTTTTGATAAAACCTTTGATGCATAAAAAAGTAGGTTTGTCTGTTTTTCTCATACCAACCTTTGCTGATTATTGTTTACTAGTGTCATGCCACCTGATCAAGCCTTTGCAAACATTACACACTACAAAATAAGTAACAAAAGTATGTGTGATCCATGCCGACATCGGATTGATATTGGTACTGACTAGGCTTGTCACTATAACAATTTTTGCTGGGTGATAATTGTCCCATTCTATTGTCAACATTACTTAGAGACCATTTTTTTAAATGAATGTAATGGCATAATTCTGTGAGTACAAGGTATCAAAAGCAACTTTAATTTCTCAAGAGTATCTAACATTGTAACTGGCATGTCAAGAGCTTTTAAATAAAACAAATTGCACAAAAACAACATAAACAAACAAACAAAAGATGAAAAAATGGCAATGAAAATAAAATTGACTTTTTTTCTCTTGTAGCAAAAGATGCACTTAACAAAAAAATAGCACAAATCATAAAATTTCACACTGGGATAAAGAGACTGAATGACTGACACGAGGGTTCAGTCACTCTGTTCATTCTGCACTCAGGTGTTGAGACAGATGCACAGAGCGACCTCTTGTCATCCAGCCTGTTTGATAGAGAGAGAGGATGCAGACAAACACGCATGCACATCTCATATCAAGGCCAGCAAAATTATCGACTTAATTTTTTTTATTGTGCCTAGTAAATTCTGATATTGAAGGCTACAATATTAGTATTGATCTGGAGAAGTGATGTGTCAGGACCCCCACACTACGGGTGTCACAGGTTTCATATGACAAGACATCGCAAGATTAAAATGTGACAAGATTTCTCATTCAGCACCTGGGATGATAAAAAACAAATCATTTAATCACATCAAAAATGAAAATTAACTTGATAATTTTTCCCGCCTCAGTATTTTGCCATGTGCATGTGTGCAGTGTGGTTACGTGCTGCCATCACATGAGTCTGTTTTACTGTTTGGAGACATAACAGAGGTTAAAATTAATTAGCGAACCAAACGAAATTCCGTCTTTCTTCTTAGTGTAACAACGCGACTATGTGTTTCTCTGCCAGTCTAAGTTTGTGCAGTATAATACATTTTAGGAGTGCATATGTCACCACAAAAGGTCATAACTCAGAACCCCAAGGACCACCTGTACAAGAAAATTCTAAGTACTGTTTTAACATTCTTAGGTTTCATTAACGTGTAAAAGGAATTTTTACCACTGTCTTTGTGTCTATTTACCTGTACAACTGTTAATGACAACCATTGACAAAGGTGATTTGTGTAGATCTAATGTTTCTGATTGTTACAAAAGTGTAAAAAGAAGTTCACCACATTAGTTGCAGAGTGTAAAAGACTGTACAATAGTCAGGACACCGCTTTCTTACTGCTTGAGATTCAGATTACTTAACGTATCTTCCACTACGTGGTGTTCTCCCGTTCCAAAAAAAATAAGATGATGACAATTGTCCCGCACTTGTTGAACTGAACTCTTACAATACAATCTTTTGTGTGACATTATACTTAACTGTTACAAGTTATTTGAAGGGTTTTTTTTCCCCTTGGTCAAATTCCGACATCAGAGCTTACTCTGTACTACGTATGGTCATGGTACAGTGAGGGGAAAAAACTATTTGAACCCCAGCTTATTTTAGAAGTTTGCCCACTCACAAAGAAATGATCAGTCTATAATTTCAATGGTAGGTTTATTTGAACATTGAGAGACAATAATGACAAATAAAATCCAGAAAAATGCGTTTCAAAAAGAGTTATAAATTAATTTGCATTTCCATAAAGGAGTTAAGTATTTAATCCCCTATCCGTCAGCAAGATCTCCAGCTCCCAGGTGGATCTTATACAGGTAACGAGCTAACATTGGCAGCCCTCTCAGCTTGTTACCTGTATAAAAGAGACCTGTCCACAGAAGCAATCAATCAATCCAGATGCCATACTCTGCACCATGGCCAAGACCAAAGAGCTTTCCAAGGATGTCAGGGACAAGACCTACACAAGGCTGGAATGGGCTACAAGACCATTGCCATTTGGTGACAACAGTTGGTGCAATTATTCGCAAATGGAAGAAACATAAATTAACTGCCAATCTCCCTCGGTCTGGAGCTCCATGCAAGATCTGACCTTGTGGAGTTTAAATGATAATGAGAACGGTGAGGAATCAGCCCAGAACCACTCGGGAGGAACTTGTCAATGATCTCAAGGCAGCTGGGACCATAGTCACCACAAAAACAGTTGGTAACACACTACGCCGTGAAGGACTGAAATCCTGCTCCCCCTGCTCAAGAAAGTCCAATTAAAAAGGCCCATTTGAAGTTTGCCACTGAACATCTGACTGAATCAGAGGAAGACTGGGTGAAAATGTTGTGGTCAGATGAGACCAAAATTGAGCTCTTTGGCATCAACTCAACTCGCAGTGTTTGGAGGAGGAGGAATGCTGCCTATGACTCCAAAAACACCGCTCCCACCGTCAAATATTGAGGTGGAAACATTATGCTTTGGGGGTGTTTTTCTGCCAAGGGGACAGGACAATTGCGCCGCATCAAAGGTAGGATGGATGGGGCCATGTACCGTCAAGTGTTGGGTTAGAACCTCCGTCCTTCAGTCAGGGCATTGAAAATGGGTCCTGGTTGGGTATTCCAGCCTGACAATGATTCAAAACACATGGCCAAGGCAACAAAAGATTGGCTCAAGAAGAAGCATATTAAGGTCATGGAGTGGCCTAGTCAGTCTCCAGATCTTTATCCCATAGAAAATCTGTGGAGGGATGTGAAGGTTCGAGTTGCCAAATATCAGCCACGAAACATTAATGACTTGGAGAGGATCTGCAAAGAGGAGTGGGCCAAAATCCCGCCTGAGATATGTGCAAACCTTGTGGCCAACTACAAGAAACGGCTGACCTCTGTGATTGCCAACAAAGGTTTTACCACCAAGTACCGAAGCAAGTTTTCAGCTCGTTACCTGTATAAGATCCACCTGGGAGCTAGAGACCTTGCTGACGGAAACGGGATCAAATACTTATTTCCTTCATGGAAATGCAAATTAATTTAAAACTCTTTTTGAAACGCATGTTTCTGGATTTTTTTTGTCATTGTCTCTCAGTGTTCAAATAAACCTACTATTGAAATTATAGCATTTCTTTGTCAGTGGGCAAACTTACTAAATCAGCTGGGGTTCAAATAGTTTTTCCCCTCACTGTATGTGCCATTTGGTCTGTGTGTTTGCTAATCAGGATATAGCCTCCTCCTTCTTCTGCATCCAGTGAGTGCACCCGCAGGTGGTTGCTCATCAGGAAAGGCAGTAAGGCAGATGACAGGAGTGAGAAAGTGAGACGCGCACAGGCAAGAGCAGCAGGTCACCTGGTAGATGACTTTCTTTGTTTTCCTCCTCTTTTTTTTTTTTTTTTTTTTTACATTTTTGGCAGGTCCCAACATATTGAGCGTGCTTATTTGTTATTCCAGTTGGGGTTGCAGACCATCATTTTTTTTGTGTTAGGCAGGTTAGTGAAGGTCTAATCAGGTAGCATGGTTGTCCTGTTTTTTTTTTTTAAATCTTTTTGGCCAGTGTCTCCAATATTTGTGGTACTGTAGTATATTATTAAATGACAACTTTTTTTTTTTTTTTTATTAATCTACGGCGTTCTTCAAACGTTTGACTTATAAGTAAAAGAGCATCTCCAAAAAAACTGTTTTCTATTGCAGTGATCGCGTCATAACAGGTCAAGAACAACTTACCCTCTAGTCCCCCAAACCAATTTCTAACTGACTGTGCTTACAATGCTCCAACAACACTATTAGCAGTATTTATATGGATGTTTTGCTGTTTATTTTATGTTGATGTGGGGATGACATTGCCATTGCCATAAACATTACAGCTGCTATTGAATTGCCAGTAATGGAGTCATCTCATCTTAAAACACTTTCTTATCAATTGAAATGTTGCATTAGCTTCTGCGGTAATGTATGCTTGGCAGAATGATTTTAACACATCTCTACTCTCTGTATGTGTCATTCTAGTGGAGTCCATTTCAACTCTCTAGCCATTGTCCCCACTATAGAACAAATAGACCAGTCATTTGGAGCTACTCACCCTGGAGGTATAATTGTATTTAATATGTTTGCTTATATATCTCTCTATAGAGAAATCTATTATTTGGTCATCTGTTTGAGACATGTTCTTATTTTTGCTGAAGTCACTTTTTCCTTCCCCATTTGTGTCCAGTTTATAATGCAGCAGAGCAGTTGTTCCATCTCAATTTTCGAGGACTATCCTTCTCCTTCCAACTAGACTCATGGAACGAGGCTCCAAAATACGAGGTGAGATTGATAAGGACAGCTTGTGGCTCCGCAATGTAACAGGGTTTATGCTCTGGTTTGGTCTGCTGAATTTGAGTTGTGGATGTCAGGAACCTGCTGCTCCACTGCAGTAA
Organism: Oostethus manadensis; assembly: GCA_024372805.1. Classification (NCBI taxonomy): domain Eukaryota; kingdom Metazoa; phylum Chordata; class Actinopteri; order Syngnathiformes; family Syngnathidae; genus Oostethus; species Oostethus manadensis. The sequence continues at coordinate 4,334,650 of QODF01000014.1, forward strand.
CTCCTCCCATTTTAAGGCTCCATTAGTTTAGTTTTTTTCCAAATTCAGTTTGGTTTTTTTTCTAAATTCATCTTTTTAATTTTACTTATTTTTTTATTCTGTTTTTTAGTTTTTGAATAACTGTTTAATAAATGCAAAAATGCAATACATCATTGGACAAGTTTGCCCAATATTTCAGAAACGAATGTAACTTTCGGCAAAATTACATAAAATTTGCTTCAATGTGCATACATTTTTACTAATTATAGGCTGTATTCAACAACAAAACCGCATGATTTAGTAATTAATATACTTTTCAAAAAATGTTATGGAGTGAAGCAGCAAAATTCGAACTATGAAGTTTGACTGTACTGCATCATGTTTATGTTATATCTGCATATACAGCTGAAACGTGCTTTAAGTGGGAAGCTGAACAGTGAAGCCATTTGAATTGATTTGATTCAGACAACACTCGCAGCGAATCAATCACTGAGAGAAAATGATTTCATGCTTAAAAACCTTACAGTGGGCACAGCAAACCTAATTAGAAAAGCCTCCTATTCTTCCTACTGTTTACGTGTCTGTTTAAATGTGTCTCTCAGAAATGAGAAAGAAATCTGACATTAAATCTCAGCACAGAGTCACCACTTCTGATTGAAAGTGTTTTGGATGGATTTGGTTGTGACACACATAATTATCATGTGTATGATAATTTGTGGAAGAAAGTTTATTGTTGGTATTAGTTCTGACATTGTGCGCTTTCGTGCGAGCCAGTTGTGTATTATTCCAAGTTGTTTTGCTTTGGCAGCCTAACTTTGCCATGGGTTTGGCCTCCCGCAGATTCCACACGGGGCCATAGTGAAGAGGATGCACATCTACACTGGCAACAACCTACAAGAAACAAAGTACTTAACATGCTCCCAATAAAATTATTTTAGCTTTAGTGTTCATATTTGACACTCACTTCTTGTTTTCAGAGCTCCGGCGATGCCATTAGCATGTTTCCTTGGTAACATATATGCAGAGTGCGTGGATGTCCTGAGAGAGGGAGCAGGACCTGTGGGCCTCAGACTCCGCCTCTTAACGGCCGGTAACATGTTTCTGTTCCCGTTCTTAGATTTCTGTCTCTTTGTTTCAATAAAATGTTTATTCAAAGTTCAACAGAGACTATCTACACACAGCAAATGCATGGCACAATTGAATTTTGCAGCAATACATTCTAACTGGTTGACATGTTAGTCATTCTTTTCTAATTTCATGCTTGTTTGGTTTGTGTGGCTGTTTAGGTTCTGGTCCAGGTGTGATGGGTGATGCTAAAGTGAGGTCCTTAGAAAGAAATATCTACTTTGGAGATTCCTGCCAAGATGTGCTTGGTGCTCTGGGATCCCCGCATAAAGTCTTCTACAAGTCCGAGGACAAGGTAGCAAAATTGTACTTTTTCCTTCCTGACAACTTTTAATTGCTTTAAGAAACACTTACTGATTACAGTGAATTGTAGCAGTGATATTCTGCTGGTTTGTTGTAGATGAAGATCCACTCTCCATCACCTCACAAGCAGGTTCCCTCCAAATGTAACGACTACTTTTTTAACTACTTCACCCTGGGAGTGGTATGTATTTGTGTCTTGCGTGATTATGGCATGTGCATGTCTGTGACTTTTTATGATCAGTGGAAGAGAAGAAATCAATTATATGGCATTTATTATTGATGAATTACATCGCTCAGGGTCTCCAATCAAGTCTGCCATGTTTTGTTCAAAACCTTCCTGAATTTGAAAGAAAGCGTTAAAGTTATGCATGTGTTTGAAAAAGGCAAGCTATGTTTGCCACCACACATTTAGTTGTGTTTTCTTTTTTGTTCAGGACATCCTGTTTGACTCGACAACTCACCTGGTTAAAAAGTTTGTCCTCCATACCAACTACCCAGGGCATTATAACTTCAATATGTAAATATTTGACTTCCTATGTATTATTTCATGTGTTTTGAAATATTTTATTTGGAAAAAACCAAATTCTCTATGTGCAATTGTTGGTTCTGTGTATTGTGATCTACTGTACTCCTGTTTTAATTGCAGCTATCATCGATGTGATTTTAAGATTCCTCTTGTCATTAAAAGAGGTAGGCACTAAATGCTGTCAACTCAGCATTAATCATCGGTTTATTTTTCTCCCCCCTTAGCTAATGTGTATTTTTATTTTATTTTTCTGCCAGAAGGAGCCGACTCTCAGACTGATGACTGCATATTAACTACTTACAGCAAGGTCAGTAATGGACTAGTGTTGGTTATCGTTTACAAATACTGTAGTAATAATAGTATTTTAAGTACGGGAACGGTACCAAAACCGGTACTTCAAAAAGAGTAAAACATACCAATTTTGTCCAAAAGCAATGTCTTTTTTACTTTTAGAGAATTTTGTAACATGGAAGTTGAACAGAATAGTAATTAACTAATTAGTATTCTTCTATTAGTACATTTTTAACATAAATGTATTTATTGCTAATAAGTTCATGAGTAGGAAATAAAATACACAGAAGCGGCACCATTTTGATACAGAGTTTTGGTACGCATCCCTATTATGGACATGACTCGTTAACCTTTCCCTGAGATCGGTTTAGTTTGCAACCCTACTTTTTGGTATTTTTTCCATCTTAGATTTGAAATATACCTTAAAGAGCGCTGTTGAGCATATGCGGAACACTCTGCCACAAACAAAGAGAAGAAAGAGCCCTGGATCCCGAAACAACCCAGACATTTTTACAGGGCAAAAGTATTATTTTCTGGTCCAAACAATAATGTTTTCTACATTTTGTTTTTATTGTCAGTGGGATCAAATTCAGGAATTGCTGGGCCACCCAATGGAAAAGCCTGTTGTTCTTCATAGGTAAAGAAAAAAATGCTGTGTAGTGTAAAACTTAATTTAAGATTCAAACGAGTCTCATGCAAACACACATAAAGCTAAAGATGATATTTATTCCACCTTCATGAATATTATAGAAATATCATTACTAACCAACCACCAAATATGTGCTCCACAGATCCTCATCTGCCAATAACACCAATCCCTTTGGCTCTACTTTCTGCTTTGGACTCCAGAGGATGATCTTTGAGGTGAGAATTATTTTTAGGAGCAGCATGGTTGTGTAGTGGTTTGCGCATACTCAGCCTGTTTTATACTTACTGCATCCGCAAGGTCCCTGCAGCTCCGTGTGGACAATTGACGTCAATTTCGCACCCACGCCCCCTTAACCGGTCCTTTTCATGCGGAAAATTTCTGCTCCATGCACCTCCACAGTTTTCTCTCTCAGACTTTATGTCCGAAACTTCTAACATGTGCTATAGCTCTGATGTACTCATTCCTTATCCTATCCATCCTGGTCACACCAAAAGAGAACCTTAGCTTCTTCATCTCTGCTACCTACAGCTCTGCCTCCTGTCTTTTCCTTAGCGGCACTTTCTCTAGACCAAACAACATCACTAGTGTCACCGCAGTTTTGTACACCTTTCTGTTCATTTTAGTTGAAACTCACAAAAACAAAGTTGATACTTTTCTCCACCCTTTCTAGTCTGCCTGCACACGCTTCTTCACCTTTTTTCTACACTCTCCATTGCTCTGGACTGTTGACCCTAAGTACTTAAAATCCTCCACAATCCTTCTTTATGTCTTCCACTTGGGTCCCTGTCATTCACACACATGTACTTCTTCTTCCTGCAGCGAACCTTCATTCCTCCCCTTTCCAGGGAAAACCTCCACCCCATCAAGCTTTTCCTCCACCTGTTCCCTGCTCTCACTACATGTCACAAAGTCATCTGCAAACATCATAGTCCATCACCATAGCAAACAAGAATGGGCTCAGAGATGATTGATCCCTGATGGAGTCCCTCCCTCACTCGGAACTCCTGTCATACTTACATCACACCTCACTACTGTCTTACAGTCCTTGTACATAGTTTTGCTCTAACATACTTCTCTGCCACTCCAGACCTTCTCATACAATGGCACAGTTTATCTCTGGGGACCCTGTCATAAGCTTTCCTCAGATGTACAAAAACACAATGCAGCTCCATCTGACCTTCCATGTACTTCTCTATCAACATCCTCAAAGCAAATACTGCATCTGTTGTACTTTTTTTTTTTTTTGGCATAAAACCGTACTGCTGCTCACAAATGCTCACGTTTTCCCTTAGTTTAGGGAAACTAAGGGAAAGGGACTCTTTCCCATGAAGTTATGGGAAAGAGTAGTTAAATACTCTTTCCCATAACTTTATGGCTCATCAGCTTTATTCCTCTGTAGTTGCCACAATTCTGCACATCTCTCTTGTTCTTAAAAATGGGCACCAGCACACTTCTCCTCCATTCCTCAGGCATCTTCTCATTATCTAAGATCTTGTTAAACAACCCGGTCAGGAACTCTACTGCCACCTCTCCTAGACACTTCCATACCTCCACAGGTATATCATCAGAACGAGTGCCTTTTCCATTTGTCATCCTCTTCAATGCCCTCCTCACTAATCTTTGCTACTTCCTGGTCCACAACAGTCACCTCTTCTACTCTTCTTTCTCTCTCATTTTCCTCATTCATCAACTCTTCAAAGTAGTCTTTCCATCTCCCCATCACACTACTGGCATTTGTCAATACACTTCCATCCCTACCACACCTTCATCGTAGGGGTATGCTGGAGCGTATTCCAGATGACCTCAAGCAAGAGGTTGAACTGGTCGCCAGTCACTCACAGGGCACATATAGACAGACAACCATTCACACTCACATTGACACCTATAGATCATTTAGAGTCGACAATTGACCTAACCTGCATTTTTGGAATGTGGGAGAAAACCACCAACCTATTGCAGGGCTGTATCCTGAATACTAACATTGAAAGCTAGTGTGTTTCTGTGTGCTGTGAGTGTGTCATATTTATTTTTCAGATCCAACTGCTTTACATTCTTGCACTCATGTATTTGACAGCAGGGAGGTGTTGTTGCTTGTATTTTTTCATAAATTTTGAAGTTTTAGTTTTGGACAGCCAGCTGACCCCAGAAGAAGCAGCGGCATGTCCTTAGAATTATTCTAAATTGTTGTTTTAACATTAACAGGTGATGCAGAATAGCCACATAGCGTCTGTGACCCTCTATGGTCCTCCACGAACCACCAGTCCAGCCCGACCCGAGTCCAGTAGCAGTTTCCACTGAACAAGTAACCCGACACCATATCTCATTCTGGGCTGTCCTGAAATCGTGCAGAGTTGAAACCAAGCGAACCTTAACCACCACCACAGCAACAACAACATGGCCATTCTTGCATTGGAGGAAAGTTGCTAACTGGCGTAACATGCCGCGATGGAATCAGAGTTCAGTTACAACTCAAAAAAGGACTGCAAAAAAAGGTAGGAAAAGATGCTTTGCCATTTGTGAAGTGCAGCTAGGAGCCCATGTGAAGCTTTTAGGTATGAACATGTTGAGGAGCAAACATCTTCTGCCACTGCGGACTTGTGAGAGCCCCCACAAAAAAAACTGTGGCCAGTGTCTTCAGACAAGAATGGCTTGATCCTGTGAATCATCACAAACCAACCGCACTGCCAGCCTGCCGCTTCTGCTTGTCTTCCTGCCACAGAAACCATAAGAAGCAAAGCAGCCCAGCCCAGGAGGGGCGTCCCATGCCGGGAGTAAAGCTGGAAGATCCAGATGTTTTTTGGCGAGAGAAAAACCAAAAGCTCAATAGTCAGACCAGATGTGAAGCCGCTGAAAGCAGAACTGTCCAAACATTATTGTTTCCCCCGTCCATCCGCCTACAGTGCAGTAGAAAACCCTGAATGAGCACCCGCATGAGCTAGCCTGCTGAAGCCTCTCCTGTCATTTCAACACAAGAAAGCACAGACACAAGGGCATTTGCCAAGTTTGTTTTGAGCAAAGGTCTGCCTGCACAACCTGTTGGACTTTCCCACTTGGCCTTTTTAGCCCCAAACTTGTCAAATTACACACAAACACTGCATGAACCTGACAGCCCTGTTTGGATGAAAGGAACCTGAACTGAAAAGCACAAATTGGCAACCTCTTTTGTTTATTTTTAGTCCCGCATGTCATAAGGGTCTGTGCCCTGTCTCTCCAATTCATCGCATGACACTTCCCAGGTTTTGTAAGTATTACTTTGCAAACAAACATACCACCTTGACTTGCTTGATAATTTGGCCAAATCCTCAAGACATTTAACATGAATATATACTATATTTTTTTTTGAACCATTCATCTTGGAGAGAGTGTTGAGGTTCTTCCATGGTGTGTTGTGTGTTTAGATACTACTTGTGTTATTTTGCAGTGTGTGTCACACTAAATGACAGTGATGCTATTCGTCCTTCAGCAACATCTTCATCTTCTTTGTTTGTTGAGTTGCCAAATGCATAAGCCAAAGACATTTCAGGGTCATTTCTGCGGACATTCTCACTGTAACCTCCTTTTGAGAAAGGCGGCAGGTTATTCTATGTTCTAAGTCACTGTGTTGGAAAAGCATCTAAATTCATCGTATAGGTTTTAAACAGCTGGCTGTGATTGCAAAACTTCAAACGAGTAGTATGGCTGAGAAGAAAATAGTAGAAAAAGGTTGAAGAAAAGAAGGAACTGCTATGACAAGTGTTTCCCATACATTCGGCCCGCCACAAATAAATGACGGTGTCATGCATCATGGCCAATTCAGTCAAAGGGGAAGTTAGAATGTGAAGGGAGGGGAAGGCGCAATACAAATGAAAAAAGGTCGTCAATGACTAGATCACATGTCAAAAGAATAAAGTTACCATTAAAATGGTAACATGAGAGACATTTGTAATATTATGCAGAGAAGTCTTAATATGAAAATAAAATGAATTTAATGATTGCAGGTCAGAAAATGTACACAAGCGCAAATGCTTTTTTCTCTTCTTTTTTGGAATTGTAGTCATAAAAATTCACATTTTCTTGCAACAGTACTACTTTATTAGGAATTTAATATGTTTGTTTCTGCTCTGTGGTCTAGTGATAGTAACACTTTATTTTGGTAAAATTAGGTTGTTCTTTTTTTTTTTTAAACTTACCTTTTGTAGTATTAAACTTTTTTTTTTTTTTGCAATAGTAGATTATTAGTTTTTCATGTTTTAGTATTTTTTGAGGGAGGATGAAGCAGGAAGGATTTGTGAAGTTAATATTCCAGTCCTGAAAATTGGAGCCTGTTTCACACCACAACAAGTCATTCCTTTACGATAACAGATTGTATACGAAGGTGGATGAGTACAAAAAAAACATTTTCCCTTACTAAATTTCTTAATGGCATAAAAAGGTTGTAATGCTTCACATTATTTGTTGTGATAACCATAGAAACTGCTGCACTCTGTAAATTCTGCAGGTGTTTGATCATGTTTGCGCTATGGAATCATAGATAGTCATATCTGCAGGACTTCATGGCAGGGCTATACAAATTGTTTTTGCAGAATGTTTTCAATCAGAAATATTGCAAGATTTCCAATTAGGAACATACAAAACATCTGTGGAATTGTCATCCCTCTTGGATGACAATATTTGTAATACAGTATATATTTATTATAATTGTTTACGCGTTCTATTCAAACACTTCACTTTAGTGTACATTTGAAGAAAGAAAGCAAAAAAGAAGAAAACTTTGTGCCTCCCACTGAGCCTGTCTTTGACCTCCGTATCATCATCTCCCCTGTATACGGGATATTAGATGTGCGTGTGTGTGTAAAATTAGGATATCTTTGAAAAGTTAATTTATTTCAGTAGTTCAGAAAAAACATTTTATTGATGCATTACACACAAGGTGAAATAGTTTCAAAAATGTATAAATATTTTATGCTTATAGCGTTACAGCCAATAAAACCTCAAACTCCATAAATTCAGAACATAAAAATAGTCATTAATCTCTGCCACAAATGTCGGGCTGTCCTGCTCAGTGCCAATAACAGAGCCTGCCTTCCTCAGCAGTTTGTCCAGGCGTGTGGCGTCCTCCTTCTTCATGTGGCTCCTTCAGCACACAACTGCATACAAGAGGCCTCTAGCTACCACAGTCTGGTAGAAGTTCTATAGCAGCTTCTTGCATACATTGAAGGACGCCACCCTTCTGAGGAAGTACAGACATCTCTGTCCTTTCCTGCGCAGAGCATCCATGTTGGCAGTGCAGTCCAGTTTATCATCCAGATGCACTCCCAGGTATTTGTAGGTGTGAGCCACCTCCACACGGTCACCTTTAATGAGAACAGGCTCTGGATGTGTCCGGTTTCTCCTAAAGTCCACCACCATTTACCTGGTCGTGGTGGTGTTGAGGTGCAGGTGGTTAGCGGTAACTATTAACTTTTGCAAGATATTCTAATTTATTAATTCGCGTGTGTGGGTGGGGGGGTCTCATTGGAGCATCGTACATTATGCTGGTATGGCATCACATTTATTTTGCCTGTTGAGAATTACTGCATTTTCTACATCACCTTAACGTTTTTTTACTTTTTCTTTGGTTATCTCTTGAGTGGCTGGCATAGTTACGCCAACAAATAATCACAAGAATGCCTACAAAGCCAGAGCCTGTACAGATGTTTTATCATCTGTACAGTCACTTTGAGTAGACTAGTTGTCCAGATGAAGTTAAAATGTGTCCAGATCTTCTCGTCTAGTCTGTGCTTTTAGAGCGTCACGTTATGCAAAAGCTGCTTTGTTTTAGAGGAGGGCGTGTGTGGAAAGGAAGAACAACGTTTGTAAGGGTTCTCCTTTTTGTGAGTCGTAAGAAGTCATGAGGTCACGCGTTGATCACGAGAGCAGCAACTCAGGTGGGCATATCACAACCTTGAAGAACATTGAGGGAGACACGTGATTGAAATGGTTTTTTTTCATGAAGGTGAATGAGTGTTATAAAGTTTTAATTTATACACAGCCTCATCGTGGTTGTAATTATGGTATAAACGCTTTGTGTTATCTCTTTTGTTTCCATTTCCCTGCAAAGCTATCCTTCCATTGTGTGCATTTGTTTTTATCCATTCCTGCAAATGACATTTAACAGTTCCATTTGATTGAAACATGAACATAAAGGAAAGGCGAACTAGTAGATTTTGAATGCTTGTTACTTTGTGTAAGATGAAATGGCATAATTACGCAGAATTTCAACTGGAAAACAGGCAATAATGGAATAATGCACTGCAAATTGAGTGTGTGGACTAAAAGCATTGCAAGAATGTTGCTTGCTGACTTAAACTGTGGCTGTGCACACAACTAACCACAGTGAGAACATGTTTTTGACTTTTAAAGAGTGTAACATGCCCAATTGACATCCAAGGTTCTTCCCAGTGTCAGAACAAGAAAGATGTTAAAGAAATAAAACAATGTGGATGTGAAATGATCAACTCAGTTTATTCATGGACAACATCTGCTGTGATGGTTCCACGTCAATGCTTCTCAAATAGTGAGGTGGACCCCCTGGGCGGCTCAGTGAGGTGTCGGGGGAAGGTGAATAGATTTAACTTGAAAATTGTTGTTGCAGATGTTACATCACATTCTATTTTGATATTGAAGTATGCAGAATGCTGGTGCCAGGAACTCATACAGTTGTTTGTACAGATAAATAAATTGATCTGTCCTCAATTGTATTTCAATCCAGTGGGAACGTGAGAAAAATCTTGTCTCCTAACTGGGGAATGTCAGAAAATAATTGAGACTCACTTGCATAAGGACTGGATGTATTTTAGTTTCTGGTGTAAATTCGGTTCTACTTAATTATTTGTCTACTTTGGCAAATTGTACTCTGCCTCTGGACCAAAGTCAGCTGGCATAGGCCCCTGCAAAATTATCCAATATACTGTCGTAGACATAATAGTAAATATATACATTAGCAGTGGGAGAGTTCCTTCTTGAGGTTTCTGTTTTGTTATAATATAACATTACTGACACCTAGTGACCAGTGTGCGATACTTCATAACATGTCTTTCAACGTGTTTTCTGAATGTCATACAGTCTCTGTTAGTTCATTAAACATAAAATATATTGGCTTAAATACATAAAATTGGTTTAAATATGGATGTTTTAAAACTAATAATAGGCTGCATGTCAGTCAAAAAACAGAAATAGTAGGGCGGGCCAAATAGTGATGATAATAATAATTATGATAATAATGATGATAATTAGGTGATGTCCATTATTATCATCCAAGTGTTACTCGTAACTTTGTAATTATATTCATTCATTCATTTTCTATACCGCATGTCCTCATTAGGGTCGCGGGTATGCTGGAACCATCCCATCTGACTTTGGGCGGGAGGCGGGGTACACCATGTACTGGTCGCCAGTCAATCGCAGGGCACATGTAGACGAACAATCATTCACACTCACATTCATACTATAACTGTGTTTTTTTTCCCCTAGTGGTGGTATCTTTTTAAGACAAAAAAAAAAAAAAAGGTGTTTTTGTGTTAAATATAAGTTGCAGGGATGGAGCTTCAGGGGGGCTGGGAAGGTGCCACGCCCCCGGCCCAGGATAGAAGGTGCAACATGTAAAATTATATTATCATGAGCTTTATTATTGGGGTTTAAAGGGCCCGGTCATTTGCCCTACCCCCGACCCCACTCTAATTTGTTTCGCTACTGTATGCAAGGGTGTCCAAATTGTGGCCCGAAATGGGGATTATTTTTGGACTGCAGGTTCTGTTTTTATTATTATTAGTGACCCTTGGCATATTCTAAAAATAAAATGTATTCATTATGAATGAGATGTATAATAAATTACACAGTCATAACACAACGTTAGGATGTTTTTTTTCATATATTGACCTATGCATTAAACATACATACCATATGAAACAAAAAGAGGTACACACCGCTCACTGCTTTTTGTAGAGAAATATGAGAACGTCAACATGAAAATACCAGTTGAATTAATGATTAGCCCTTGTCCTACCTTGGCTAGTATATATACATACAGAATAATATATTTTTTAATTAATTTGTTAATTTAATATGATTAAACTAATGTTATTAATTTAGCATTGAGCCGTTTACGTTTTAAATACATTTATTTTTTCATTTGGGTTAAAATTCTGAACTGTTCCTGTCATACATGTATTGTGCAAAATAAGGCTGCTGGAGGATTTGTGCCATAGTGGAGATATGCATAGATTTATCTCAGCTAAAGTCATGTTTCTGTTTTGACCACCAACTGACTGACACTGAACCAACCAAGCAGTCTTTTCTGTTCTACCTTAATTATTGCAAAAAAAAATCCCACAAGCAAAACCACAATGTATCCTTTTTAGCAGGCGATGTTTGCTCGTAAACAGTTACAGCACATTCAAAGCATTCAGTGTTTTATGTCAGCCACATGACTAGTAGGCCCCAAGGTAATGTCTCATTTTTGTATCAACAGATTCTCTCTGGCAGCAAATGTTTCCTTAACGCCTTCTTAATCAAAACAATTCTTTTTTCCACTTCATATGATCCGCCAACTTGCCCGAAAGGTCGTGTAACTCGTCTGTGATTTGCAAACGGCATCAGCAGCCTTTCAAGATGGCCACACAGTCTGTCTTCTTATCCTGTTCCACACGGAAAGGGAGTTAATCATGTGGGACAAACACCCGTCCCTCGCCGTAGTCTGTTTCTCTTTCTCCCGTCCTCCACCTGAAGGGTCCGAATGTTGGTTTGGTCCTGTTGTGGCAGCTCAGTTTGGGGTCGTGCAGCAGGTTCCACATGAGCCATATTTGGGGCACGCTGAGGCTGTGGACTACCATGAGCTCCCTGTAGAAACACGGGTCGAATGTCTGGAGATGGGGTGCTGCGGATGGATGGGGAATCCCAAAGGTGCGAAAACCTTGGTGCCGTGATGGCTTGATGCCGATCACCTGGAGGCACATTCCCAGAAACACGTCATCAATGGGGAACAGTTCCACCTGTAAGTAAACAAAAAAATAAAGGAAAAAAACAACAAAGATGCGGATTGTGTGAAAGTGTAAAGTACCTGTTGACAGGCAGCGCTGAGTCGGCGTGCCGTGTACCCCGACATGACAAAGCCTCCTCCCCCGGCATAGGATGGGTACAAAGCAGCTCCATAAACGAACTCTGGCACAAAGTACTTAGAAGTACGGCGACGAATTGGTTTAGCATTGACTATAATATCACCAATAAAAATATCCTCGTCTGATTTTTGACCTTGGAGCAGCTCCAGGATGTTCTCGATATTCACATACACGTCAGCATCCCCCTTGAAGATAAACCTGCATGACCATGACAGGGAAGAACTGCATCAGAAGAACTGAAGCAGACTTCTAGGTTCAGGTTGGTAGAACCTACACAGACCTGACATGAGGACAGGTGTGGTTGACCCATTCTAGAAAGTGGGTTTCCTTCAGTGTCAGGTTGAAGAACGTGTCCTCAAAGTCCCATAGAAGGATGTCCTTGAAGATTTGACTCTCATAGGTCAGCAGCTGATCCCACAGGGGCAAGGCGGTGCGATTCCTGGGGACCCCCAGAAGAAAGACAGTACGAATGGACCTGTCCTCTTTACCCCACGTCCTACGCACCACCTGAGGCCATTTGAAGTGGACAGAACAGAAACCATCAACGTTGCGTCACTCAGGCCCACAGATCATCTGATTCCTTAAGTATGACATTAAAATGAACGGAGGGTTCAGCATAAAATGTAAAAGGCCGAACATTGAAAAGTTCACACAATGTCATGTTTTACCTGCCGTTTATCGAAATCTGCGGCTACAGATTTCACCGCAATGAGCATGTAGAGGTCAGTCGTGGACCCTCCACTTCCTCCAGCTTGTTTTGATCCTCCCGGCAGACATTTCTCAGGTTGATCAATGAGCAGCTTGAAGTTGCGGTTGTCCTTCTCCCTCAGGTAACCCTCAAAGTCAAATGGTGGCATGGTGGGCAGAGGAACACCAGTTCTCTTGGTGGGCTTTGCATTCTTCTGTTGAGACTTTAACTTTCTTTTAGGTTTAGACCCAGCTTTGGACTTGGCCTGGGGATGTTTGGACTTGGACTTTGAGGGAGGAAGCGGAGGCTCAGAAGAACTGACTGGGGACTGCTTATTTGGACAGAAGATGTGAGAGAAGGTGTCATGTCAAGTGCTTCCGATTATTGTTGTCTCAGGGCATTGAATCGATCTCAACTGGATTGTTCAGGTTGTCCTGAAGATGTTTCGCCTCTCATTCGAGCAGGCTTCATCAGTTCGTGCTCACAGACTAGAAGAGTTCAAAACTGAGGGGATGGTGCAAGATCCAAGCATTTCTTTTTCTTAGGTTGTGTTACGCCCCGACCAAAACTGGTTTCACTCTTTCGTGGTGCGAAACGACAGTCGTTAGGATGGAGTGGAGTAAACCTCTGCCAAGCAACAACAAGTCATTTGAATGGAAAGATGACGATTCCACCCAAAGCATCACACAAAATGTAGGTCAAAATAGATAGAAATTATTTTTTATGTACATTATTTGCTGCTTCGTGCCCATAGTCAGCTGGGTTAGACTCCAGCTTACTCGTGGCCCTAATGACGAAACTCCATCTAGTCCTATTTGGCTTTAACATGAATTGATGAAGCCCGCTGAGAAGCAAAACATCTTCAGTCCAGTTGCGATCAATTCAATGCAATGAGAAAGCATAACATATTAGCTTTATTTGGAGTTTGCATGTTCTCCCTGTGCGTGCGTGGGTTTTCTCCGGGTGCTCTGGTTTCCTGCCACATTCCAAAAACATGCATGTTAGGTTAATTGGCAACTCGTAATTTGTCCACTAGAGTATGAATGTTTGTTTGTTTATATGTGTCTTGTGATTGACTGGCAACCATTCCGGGATGTACCCCGCCTCCCGCCCAAAGTCAGCTGGGATAGGCTCCAGCATACCCGCGTCCCTAATGAGGATAAGCGGCATAGAAAATTAATGAATAATGTAAAGCAACTCTTAAGGAAGACAACTAGGTCACTGAGTGCTACCTAGTAGTGTTATTTTGCTTTTTAACTTTACTGGAATCTCACAAGCACTGATTGAACAACTTGTAATTCAACCCAACACTGGACACTTTTAAAGCGACTGATATGGGAAATTAAGGTCAAATTCCCACTTTAGATCCGGTAGCTGCAGAGCAGTACTGTTAACTATTAATAAATACATAATACCAGGATTTATTTGCCTTTATAAAGCATTATTATCCATTAGCTGAACACTATTGTCAATATGTCAGTGCTTATTACAATCAGCTTCATGTCATATAACCTTAACATTACATAGCCTTATTAATGCAAATGAGCAATCAATATATAACCTTATGAATAGAAGCTCATTAACGTTAATTACTGCTTATTAGAAGCACCTTAAGCAAGTGTCCTCATTTTCATCCATGCATTTTCTATGTCGCTTATCCTCATTAGGGTCGGGTGGGTATGCTGGAGCCTATCCCAACTGACTTTGGGGGAGAGGCGGGGTACACCCTGGATTGGACGTCAGTCAGTCCATATTTTTAAATAAATATTTTTGTAGTTAGACCTTAGAGCTCACCCACTTACTTGTCATTCAAACCTGCAATAAAGCCTGTTGTTCCAGCCTTCAAATCTGGCATGTGTGTGTCTCACGGAACATGACAGTAACATTGCTGACACCTAGTGGCCAGTCGTAGAATTCTGAATGCCTTGTATTTGTATTTTAGTTCATTTACTTGTTTTTATGCTTAATTTAGGCAAAATGTGTAAAATTTGCATCAACACGCACATTTCTTTTTACTAATAATGAACCATATTGACTGCAACACAGTTTAATTTATTAATATATTTTAGAAAACACCCAAGAGTGAAGCCATGACGTGGTGTGGGACGACTGTACATGAAAATATTAACATGCACTGTCTCTGTGTCTAATGAAATACACCTACACTTGTGTGACAAGTAAGAACGTTAAGTGAGATCATCTGTGACTCAGTACACCTTGAATGGGTGTTTTTTTGTAGGCCCTAATATTACATCGTTAACTTCTTTTTATATTCTGAAGTCCAAACGATAGTTTTGGAGTTGCAAACGTAACCTAAACAAGTTCCCATCTTACCACTGGAGACTCCTGGGCCACTCTGGCCCCATTGGTTCCCAGCAGGTTCCGACTAGAGCTGGTGGGACGAAGGATCTCCAGCTTCCATGCAGGATTGTCCCAGCCAGAGGACAGAAGGGCCTGGAACATTATAGCTGCTGTGAGGGACTAACAGGACGGGAAGGTTAGTGTGACATATAGGAGTCCTTTTGAGCATACCTGCCGCACGTAGAACAGCAAACAGAAGAGCACCAGCAGCAGCATCGTGCACATCACATCTTTCAAGTGACAGGACCTCCTCCTCCTCATCATCACCACCATCTTCTAGCGTCCGTGCAGCGTTGACCCAGGATTACGGTGGCAAAAGATCAGCTGAGCATCTCTGCTTGGAAGATTTCACCGGCTGAGCTGCAGAACTCATCCTAGCTCTGTATGTGCAGAGAGGCTATCTTCTCCATAGCCAACAGAAGCATCCTGAAACAACCACAAGAAATGGAGTCCGGTGACTGAAATAGAGGCTTGAAATACCATAGCAACATGACTGTACTTATAAAGCACCTTAACAGCCACCACAGTTGAAAACAAAGTCCTGTGCGCGCCAAAGAAGTCCAACATAACAGTAACACAGAAATACCATCAGGGATTTAAGGTATGCTCGCCTCCCGTTATCAATATCGACGTGATCAATGGAGGGGGCGTGTCTGTACGCTGTTATACAGTATAGCATGTACAACGTAAAGGAGCAAGGCATTCCTAACGCGGGAGTCAATCAAAACGCACCAAAATGTCGGAGACGACATAAAACGCAACATAAAATGTCTCAAAGTCGCCGACACGTGACAGAAAACTCGCACAGCGGAATCCCAGCTATAATTTCATACAATTATGCTGCAGTTATGCAACACAATACGCGGCGTTGCTTATTTCAACTTACCAACGAAGACCGAGACGTTGGACAAACTGGGAACATCTGTCCCGAACGCTGGTCCGTGCTGCCTTCACGTGCTGTGGGAGATATGTCCATCGATTCCAGACGCCGCGATAGAGGTTGAGCTAGCCGGCATGTATCTTCTTGCTAATCTTACTCGCTGTTCATTCTTATTCTTTCACTCGGGGTTGTGGAAAGGACATAATAAACACAACAGAATTGTTCGTGAGTCAGAGGACACTCTACAGTGAGACGTTTTCTGGTTTAGATGGGCGATGAAAGGAAACGAGATGGTCTTTCGTGCACAGAAAAAAACGTACACTTGAGATTCGAGTGTGCTTCACACCGCATGTAAACAGTCACGTGTTGAAATTACGCCAGAAGGCAGCGGGGACCCGAAAACGAACTTAAAGTACATGAAGGCAGCATCTTACTAACCACGTGGACACATGTTGAAGGCCCGGCCCTAAGGATGGCCGATACTGCTAATGCTGGTATCGGGGATGCATGCATACCAACTGAATGAAGATAGCACAGTTTGTGTTTTTGGCCTTAAAATTGTGGTGTGTGATTATATTTACAATATCATACGGAAAGGTTTCAGGCAAGAAATAGATTTCTTACATCAGCAAAATTATTTGTGAGAAATACAGTGGAACCTTGGTTTGCATCACTGATCCATTCCAGAAGGTTGGACTGTAACTGAAACAGACAGTAATCGAATCACTTTTTCACATAGGAAATACTATCAAAACTAATTAATCCATTTCAGAGAGTCAGAAATGCTAACACAAAACACATTTTTATAGTTTTAGTACTAGTTTTACATGCACAAAACAACCCAAAACATATGTAAATACATATAAATGACGAATGAAAAGGATAAATGAACATTTTTTGCACCCACTGAAGACCTTCTTGAAGTGACTGAAGACAGGAAGATGACGGTGGTTGATCTCACTGCCACATGTGTCTTTGGGAACAGTCACGCCTTCAGTAAAGATAAAAGTACCCTTCAATGTTCACTTATCCCTTTCATTCGTCATTTAAATTGTTTTTTATGCATGTACAACAATATAAACCTGTTTTGGGTTAACATTTTTGAGAGTCGACAACTGAAGACATCGTAAACGAGTGACTGATAGGATGCTAACCAGGAAGGACGCTTTGTGATTAAAGAAAAAATACATTTAAATAACGTTAAGAACACCACAACGATGTGTTCTTCTGTGCTCAATAACCTATTCTCTGATCTTAAAAAATGAAAAAATCTGAAAAATATCACAATTATCAATATGATACAGATATGACACGTGATATCAATGATATCGATTATTGTATCGACAGAACCCCTCCCATATCGATAAAGAAGACAGGCTTCAAGCCTGTTTGAGGCAGACACAGCAGGATGATGGGGGTTGGGGTGGCTGTAGGAAGAAAAAGTGTGGAGCCCAAAGATGGCGTCTGGGTGAAAACACACAAATGAATACATAAAAGTGGCATTGTTCATAACCCCATGTTCAGGACCTGACACATACGGAACACGAACAAAGTACATCAACTGGAATGCGGGTGCATGAAACCGCTTTCACAATGAGCAGCAGTGATAATTTATGACTCTACACGCCTCAGTCGTCAGTGAACATTAAAGGGCCCTGCTTCTTCAAGCTTGATTGAGCCACATGTGGCACCTATAGAATCCGGCCTAGTGGGCGCGCACACGTTTTACATGAGAGAATGACGGGACGTCCATCCATTTTTCACAGCTCAATGGGTTCACAGGAGCAACACTCCTGAAGGCCATCAGATGCCTTTCCAAGTTTAAATAGCACAAAAGGAGCGCTTTTCCCAACCATACATATCATGTACTTGAGGACAACATGCAGGAAGTCTGGCTGCTCCAATGCAGCTGTGCCATGCCACATGTGATGCCCAGATGTTTAATAAACAAAAGAGGTCCAGTGAGGGAGGAGAATGCTGTGTTTTTTGCTGAGCTTTTCAGAGGAGACATTGACACTCCCTCTTTGCTTATGCACACTAATCTCAGTTTAAAACACCATCAAATAACAGCTGAGTGAGATCTTTGGGAAGACAAACAGCCAACTTCAAGGAACATTAATTTAAAACTTGGTTCATTTATTTAGTCTGCCATAATCACAAAAAGACAAATACAAAACGGGTAATCTTAAAAAAAAAAAAACAGTCATCTGTGACAGTCATTTATGTTGTTTTCTTTGGCTACTAACACACACACACACACCAGCCGAGAGTCAAACGCAACTAAAAGGACCAGAGCCGGCCCATGCAGCCCTGCATGTGCGAGGGGGCTGCTCTCCCTCTTGCTGGTTTCATAAGGTTACTGACTAAGCAGAAGTCAAGAGTTGCTTTTTATTACACGTTTTTTTGTGGAAACACGTGTAGCTTTTCTCTGACTCGGCACATGGTACAGTTGAATGTGGCGCAGTGACCTAGTGATCACTAGTGACCTTTTAAATCTATTTTACCAACAATGTATATTCCCTCATAAATGTATTATGCCCTTATTGTCATTGCAAAAACACAAATTGTACAGTGTAACAAAAATTGCATGTGACTACTGATATATACATACCACCACCATGGTGCGAAATGCTATAATGATGCCTCACAGTATAGCGTTATAATCCAGATACTGTGAAACTACGCCCCCTAGAGGCTGTACAGAAGTACACGGGAGAATTTTGAGGACTCGGATAGTGATGTCATGTGATGTCTTTTTGATTGGTTCAATCCAGGTGGCGACTTTTTTTTGGCCAGGCAGTGTATATGAATGTTTGACTCTGAGCATTCACACTTTTAGTGACACCATCACCCTTCTGAAATAGTGTTGCTAAACTGGTGGGCCGAGAACCAAAAGTGGGTCGCAGACTCATTCTGGTTGTCTTGTGGACAACGAGCAAAAAATTATACTGAAAATATTTTTGACAGGGATATTCTCCTTAGCATCTACAAATATGAATCACCTGTCATTTTAGCGTATTGATTGCTATAGCATGTACTATGGAATACATTTTGCACATATAATTGAGGGTACTTTTGTTTCATGCATGTGTTTTAAATGTTATTTCTAAACAAAAATAAAGTGTAAGCTTGCTATTACCACTTATTGACCATGGGGAAATATGGGTCTTAAGAGTTGAAAACTCTAGTGCTCTAACATATGTTAATTGTCTCCTCAGCTGAACTGTCTACAGACTTACGACTAATCCAGCGGCTGTTTTACACAAAGTATTCTTGGTTCAAATCTGCAGCTAGAAAAGAAATTCACTCAGCTGTCACAGACAGATCACAGCAATCCGATCTAGTACATGTTCAAGTGTCCAGCTCTGTGAATGCATCATTCAGAATGCCCAAATCATGTATGTGTATTTTCCTTATGCTGAAAAAGGTCTCTGACTTTGTTGCTCCACCTTCAGGAGGCGGCCACACCTGCTCTCATGACCCTGAGGAGCACGTTGACGTTATTGCTCTTGATGGCATCCCGACAAGCTGAGATCACTTGGTTCTTGGGTTTACCCACTGCAAAGTCGCATAAAAGGAAACAAACAGATGTGAGTAAATTTGACAGACAGCCATTATCTTATATGAATTAACTGTCCAGCTCACAAAGAGACCCACCTCGGAGTCGACCGGCTCGCTGGATAGCCTGGTTGACAGACTTGAGGCAGGTCAGCAGAGCATTGTGGTTATTAGAGCGAATTTTATACTCGTTGACAAGATCTCTGTTTAGATTGTACAGTTCTCTGTAGCGCTTCTTCATAGTTGTCCTGCAGAGGACAGGGTGTGATTAGTAGGAGGATTATTTGGTATTTTCAAAGCTTCTGTCCGTTCTGGCTTTACTTCACAACACACACAAATATGGACAACTCAGTTATTACAACACTACTGTATGAACGTCACCACAATGTAAAAAACACTGACATTTTGAATGTGTTTTTGTACACAGTATACATTTTTCCCATTACACCAGCATGGACAACCATAAGTATATCCATGTAAGCATACTGGAAACTCACATGTCACCCATCAAACGAGCATCTTCCGCTTGCACCAGCATGTTCTTAATGTAGTTGGAGTGGTCAGCCATTTCTGCAGTTAATTTTTGATGGACGGCATGGAACTCATCCACCTAGCAAATTGTAGATGTCAAAATAGGTCACATTTAAAGCAAGCGCTTTAGCTAATGTAAGGAAACTGATTAAAGCCAAACCTCCGTGAGTGTACTCTGAAGCTCCTCAAAGTAAGCTGGGAAGTCAGCCTCCACTGATAGTTCCTCTATTGCCAGGAAAGAAGCCAACGACTGGATCAGATCTCCTGCCAGGTCAATATCATCTGTTCTCAGAGTAATCTGATTGGATAAATAACTATTTCAGTTCACATCACATTGCTTCATTCACACACACCTCATAGATAAAAGTGTACTCCGCTTTATAGCTCTTGTTAGCGGTACTGAATGTCTGAGCTGTTCATAGTTTTTTAAAGTGTGAAAGAAAAGATACATAAGCTTTAATCACTATTTGTCAGTGTTGGTGTCGGTGGTCTACCTGTCCGTTACCAGCCATACTAAAGGATAGCAGTCCGCCTCCCCTCAGTGAACTAAAAGTAACATCAGCACTATCTACGCCCTCTGTAAGCAAGAAGTTTTGGTTCAGCCACATTACAACCTACACACACATAAAAGTAAAACATGCCAAAATTAGTAGAGACAACACAGTTGCTGCAATGCACTCTCAAAGACTCATCACGTGTACCCGCTGTGGTCGCTCGTTGATGGTGAAGGTCACTCTTCCGATGGGAGGAGGAGCAGAGGGGTCGACCATGATGTCATACATGGAGAAACGTGGTAACTGACGAGTCATTTCAAACACGTGGAACTGGGTGCTGAGGGTTGCCAAAAAAGGAAGACATGGAAAACAACTATTATATATTTACACTGTATATTATATATATATACACACAGTATATAAAATATATTAATACACGCAATATAATATATATAATATAATATATAAATACATTAATACACACACACACATATATAATACCAATCCACTTCGGTACATAAATATCCATTCATCTTTGTACATACAGTTCCCCCAAATTCTTTTGTATGAATGTATACATTTGTATTTAATGTACAGCCTCAGTCTCCATGTGGTAACCAGAGTTGGTGTGGCCTTAATTCAAGTCTGTACAGGTTCTGGGGGGGCTTTGCTCCCCAGTGACGTTGTCAGATGTACTTTATTTAAATTTAATTGTTAAACTGGTTTGAGTGTGAATGTTTGTTTGTCTATATGTGCTCTGCGATTGACTGGCAACCAGTCCAGGGTGTACCCCGCCTCTCGCTCAAAGCCAGCTGGGATAGGCTCCAGTATACCCGCAAAACTAATGAGGATTAGCGGCATAGAAAATTAATGAATAAATGAATGTGAAACTGGTCCCCCTCCGGCCACATTTGCAATAAATTGCTTAGTCAATTTTTTTTGGTCTCACTTCCATATCTTATTGCATTTTGCAGTTCTACTCACAACTTCCATAAGATCCAACAGGGCAAAATGTCAGTTTTACAATTTTTCAACTGCAGGCAGGAACCTTCCTTGGCACATCACAAATGTATGGAAAGCTCTGGAGAAAATAAAACCCAACCATCCCTGACCGCATATACTGTATGTGTGTGTTATGATTGTGTGTAATAAGACATGCTACCTAGTTTTGCCGCCAACAAAGGCCTTGATGTGCAGATCTATTGGTATATCTTTTGGAGGGATGATGGGGATTCGAACACAACCTGACAGGTTCTGGACACTGGGGTGAACAACATGACTTTCGCCCTCAAAAATGCCCTCTGCAAAGATGAGCACTGCTCTGATTATGGTTTCTGGAGAAGATATGTGAAGGATTAAGAGACATATTAGTGAGTTTAGTCGTGCACACACATTCTTAGTCGTACAGTGAAGTGCTACGATACCATTTGGAGTTGTGATGCTGAGCTCCACATGGGCTTTCTGGACTTCGGTTGCAGCTCTCACTGAAAGTGCCGCTTGGATTTGAGTATTGGCGGGAATCCCTTCTGTGCCGTCTGACTCACCCTGAAACAGCAAGACAGCTTGTGTGCATCATGACATGGATAATTAGGAGTGATGTCTTTGCCTTGAAGAATCTACACTGTGCTCCAAACGATTATGCAAATAACAAATCAGTAGGATTTCAGGAATAAAATGTTTTCCAGAAGGAAAATGTTGGTTTGCATTATTCCTTATAAAGTTTTAGATAAATATCATGAATCTACTGTATGAAAGGTGTGTTAAATAGCTAAACTAAATCATTAAGGGGATAAAATTGATAAGACATTCATACTCATGAGTGCAATAATCGCTCCTTTATCACAGGTTCCATTGGTTGGTTCCAGTCCCACCCGTGATAAGTGAATTTCCATAAATTGGATTCCTTATTCATAAACTGAATAATTTGCTGCCCTGTGATTGGCTGGTGACCAGACCAGCCCCTCACCTCGAAGTCAGCTGGGAGAGGCTCCAGCATACCCCCACGAACCTAATGAGGATAAGCCGCATAGAAAATGGATGGATGGAATATTTTGCTAGTTAGCGCATAGAAAACCTGTTTAGGACCTTGTAAATAGGGAGGTTTTAACATTATTAGAGCCCTCTGGACATAAAATAAAGTCCATATAGTCACTTGTACACTCACTCTAAACCAAACAAGTTCTCTTTCCAGTCACTAAAGCAGGTGATTTTAATGATCAACACCTCCTTCAATTTGAGGGATGGAGCTCATCAATTAAAATCACCTGTTGAGAAACTGGTTAGAGAGAAAACCTGCAGTGTCTCGGCCCTCCATGGCAGGAATTTGAGACCCCTGCTCTTAACTATATAATAGATGCAATCAGAGAAAATAAGCCATAAATAACACTCGTGCACATGTGTCATGTGCAATAAATGTGTGTAGACTCAAAGTGACATTGGTTCAGAATCAATTTTAGCTGGATTACGGCCTGAACAGTTGCCCCTGTTTATTATTATGAACATTATTATTGTGAGATAATTCAAACTTTCAATAAAAGCATGCTATTCTGATGATCAAATCTGGCGTTTATATATAACACACAAAACAAAGGAAAAGAAAAAAAAACACACAAAAAAAAAAATATAAAAAAATATTATATAATAATAAAAAAAAAAAAAAAAAAAATATATAAAATATATATATATTTATAAAAAATATATTAATAATATCTCAAATTTAAAAAAATTTTTTTTAAAAGAAAGAAAAAATAAAACAAAAAAAAAAAAAAATTAATAAAAAAATTTAAAAAAAAATTCAAAACGCCGCAAAATTCAAACCACAATGTGGCAGGGTAGGGCTCTATATGTAAATGTATGACTGCAGAAACAGCCATTGAGTAAAGACTGTGTACTTTAGTATTTTCTTCATAGTTGCGGAGCTCCAGCAGCAGGTTTTGTCTGCGATGACTGAGTTCTCTAATGAGATCTTGTTCAGCACTGGAGTCCATGAGATTCCCCTTCAGCTCTTTTCCAGCAGGCAGGTATCCACGAACTGCAAAATACACACCACAGCAGCATTACCAATATACTCCACACACTCTTAAGATAGCTCATTCAAATTTCTTTCAGCGTCTCAGTGCTGCTCATGTCTATTAGTACAGTTCTGTACAAGTGTCAATAAGGGTTTTTACAGAAGACAGTGACCAACACAAAGCACACCTTCTCCTTCAACAGAGGCACAGATAAGTTGTTTCTGTCCATCCAACCTGTAGTCTCCCTCCACAACTCCAGCCACAGAGGAGGAGAAGTGGTCTCTGAAAATGACTTCGCCTGTGCGGTCACTTCGTGCATCAATCTTGATTAAACAAGAGGCAGGGGTTAGCAATGGATGCATTATTGTTTATTAAAATGTACACAAATGTTCAAAATGATAGCAGTGCAATGTGAATAACCAGATTAATCACTGTTATTAGTATATTTTTATTGCTACATGGCAAACAACTTACCAGTAGGTACAGTAGGTTCTCAGAAAACAAACAAGACCCAGAATTTATGATATTGATGCACTTAAGACTGTGCAATTGGGCAATTAGTTGAAAGAGGCATTCAATGTGATTTGGTGATCAGTAGGGGTGTAACGGCTCACAGATGTAGTGAAACGTTTTGGTTTTGCATGTTCGGTTCAGTCCACTTGTGTACCGCTTCGGGTATATTTTATGCAGTTTTTCTCATTAAATTTATTGAGTGATCAAAGGGTCCGGCTGAGTTTCCTTTGAGTGTCGGACACTACTGATTGAGGGGGAGAACGCTCGTAGTTCACACCATAGCAAATGCCGGCGAGAAGGCTAAGCTGGAAGACCCTCCCATCTCACTACGGTCTCCTGTTTGGGAACACTTTGGCTTCCCTTTTAAAATTACGGATTGATCAATGCAAGTGAATAAATTCAAATGTGTGTGTCGACATTGTTCCACAGAGATCTGGTTTGCTGCGAGAAACACGTCTAACATGTTAACGCACTTAAAAAGGTATCATCTGGCAGTGAATGGCATATACAAAAAAAACAACAGTTTAGTGCAAACACCGATAGCTTCAGCTCACTACCTCTGTTGCTAGTGAGCGGGCTTTCTCCACTGCTGGAGATATTGTCCTTGCAACCACTGTACTTTCTACAAAAAATGTGGATTAGTTATTTTTTTTTAGCCAAAAACTTGAATAGTTACATTTGTCATATTCAGGCTGTTGCTGCTAAGTGTTCAAAGTTAACTGTTTTTACTTCTAAAATTTATAATTGTATACATATTTTAGAAAATGTTTTAAATGCAACAGTTCATTTTAGTATTATTTTCCTATTTAAAAAAAGTCAGAGTCAAAATTATTTGAAATATCACCAAAACGGTTGTTTTTATTTATTTAAAAAAATATATTGTTTGCATTTTTTAAAATAAAAACCTCAATGTCATTTTTTGGCCTTTTTTTGCCCTGAAAATGAACCGAACCGAGCACTTCAAGAAACTGAACCAAACCAAAATTACATTTTAGTGTGCCGGTACACCCCTAGTGATCAGCGAGGAATTTTGTGAAAACACAGTTGTGAATCAGGTGACCCTTATTTAAGGATGAAACCAGCACTTGTTGAACATGCATTTCTCTTTGAAAGCATGAGGAAAATGGGTCGTTCAAAACATTGCTCAGAAGAACAGTGTATTTTGATTTTTTTTAAAGTTGATTGGAGAAGGGAAAACTTATGAAGAGGTGCAAAAAAAAAATGCTCAGCTAAAATGACCTCCAATGCCTTAAAATTGATTGAAGAATAACCAGAATGGCAAAGGCTTAGCCAATGCTCACTTCCAGGATGATCAAAGACCGTCTGGAATTACCTGTAAGTTCTGTGACAGACATCTGCATGAGGCTAATCTATTTACAAGAGTCCCCCGCAAAGTCCATCTGTTAAAAAAGGCATGTGCAGAAGAGGTTACAATTTGCCAAAGAACACATCAACTGGCCTAAAGAGAAATTGAGGAACCTTCTTGCGGACGAGAGTAAAATTTTTCTTTTGGGTCCGAGGTCCGCAGACAGTTTGTGAGACGACCCCCAAACTCTGAATTCAAGCCACAGTACACAGTGAAGACAGTGAAGCATGGTGAGGCAAGCTTCAAGATATGGGCATGTTTCTCCTACTATGGTGTTGGGCCTATTTATCACATACCAGGGATCATAAATCAGTTTGCATATATCAAAATACTTGAAGACGTCATGTTTCCTTATGCTGAAGAGGACATGCCCTTGAAATGGGTGTTTCAACAAGACAACGACCCAAATCACACTAGTAAATGAGCAAAATCTTGGTTCCAAGCTAATAAAATAAATGTTATGGAGTGGCCAGCCCAGTACCCGGACCTTAATCCAATCAAGAACTTGTGGGGTGACATCAAAAATGATGTTTTTAAGGAAAACCAAGAAATGGTAATGAATTGTGGAATGTTGCTAAAGGACCTTGGAGTGGAATAACAGCTGTAAGGTGCCACAAGTTGGTTGACTCTATGCCACACAGATGTGACGCAGTTATAAAAAAACTGTGGTCATACACCTAAATATTACTTTAGTGATTCACAAGCTTGCCAACTCCAAGAAACAAATAAGTTTGTACAAAATAAAACTTTGAAAATAGCAGACATTGCACCTCCTTTCAACTAAATGCCTAATTGCACAGCTTTGAGAGCGTGCATATCAAGAATGCTGGGTTTTGTTTGTTTTCTGAGAATCCACTGCACTAACTGGTAACTTGTTTGCCATATAGCAATAAAAATATACTAATATCAGTGATTAATCTGGTTAGTTTATTGCACTGCTATTATTTTGAACACTACTGTAATAGGCAACGAGGTCTGTGCTGCAAGCTGACCTTTCCGTTGGACCAGCCAGTGATGAGCTCCACAACCCCGTCAGCATTCAAATCAAAGGCATGTATGCTCATTGCATGGTTTTTAGACTATATCGGGAAAGAAAAAAATATTTCAGAAGTGCTACAGAAATTGTTTCTTATTGTTAAATATGTTAGTGATAACAAAAAAGGAAAGATGAACTGCACATACAGTATATAATTAGCAGTGCGTGTGCAGAGCTAAATTTTAGATGATTTGGTCAAATACCTTGATCCTCCAGTAGCGAGCACTGCCATCGTACACTCCCACAGTGCCATTAGCCAAGGCGTAACCGAACCTGCTACTGTGCATGTGACACAGTGATGTTACTGTCTATTTGGAGAAAAATAACCCAGAAATATCATTAACTTTACCTAGAAATGTTGACAGTTTTGATTAAGACAAGATTATGAACAGGATCAAATTCATACCAGTCTGACAATGTATTGGAAAAAAAACTGAGCATTATTAGCTTTGAAGCGTTCTCGATTTTGTATTCATATAAAATCTGGGTTGCATGTGACGTCACATTCAGTTGCAGTCATCATCAGCTCAAACAGATGGGGGGAAAATAAGTTTAAGTCATGTTTGTCATGTAAAGTCAGAGCAAAAATGCAGTTATACATGCGCTGTGCAAATGAGACAGTTCAAATAGGGATTTCTGGAAAAGTTATTACTAACATAGTCCATCATAAAAAGAAAAAAGTTTGAGAATCAACCAAAAGAATGTTGCAAAAAGTGGCTGCTTAAACTGGTCTCTCGTCAAGTGGAGACGAGCATGAATAAGCTCATGTTTGCGGTGATCAACAACAAGAAAAATTAATACTAAACCAAGTTAAAATATTGTTGGAACTCCAAAATGCTCTTGAAAATGGAAAATGCAGAAATTATTGTCTAACAACAGAAAACTCCACATTAATCGTTTCCTCATGCTGCTTAAACTAAATGCTACAATGTGTAAGCACCCGATTAACACAATAAATCTAACACCAACGTTAAAAAGCCTGCTTTGTTGCATGAAAATAAGATGGAAATCTAACAGATAAAAGAGGAGGAACATTTGCAAACGCCATTACGAAATTAATGACTATGTGAACACACACCGTCCCCTGTTTTCTTCAGTTTTTCTGATTCTGATTAAAACAAATATTTCTAGAAATAAACTGGTATTCTGACAGAGCCATACAATTTAGCAGCAAATGGGACAGCTCATGTCAACTGTGGGGTACTGGGAAACAACTTAACAGGATGGAAGTTACATTGTTTACATGAATTTAATGATTAAGTTAACACCCTCTTGGAAAAGCAGAGCAGCAAAACGATAAAGGATACATACAAGATTGTATTCATGCACACCCACTTAATGTAGGAACACAGATAGACATGTTAGAAGGGACATTTTCATCCGCTACATTCATTATTACTGACAAGGAAGATAACCTTTCACGACTGTTTGATCGCCTTACTATTAGCTATTTCATGACTTCATGCAACACACCATGCACACTCGCACAATTAAAAACAAATAATGTCAGTGACATGCACCGTTATTCACTTTAAGATCCTGAGTGAGTATGTGGTCATATTCACTGTTTGACCCCCAAGTGTCATAGCAACGCAGACTGCCTCTAGATCACGTGGTTGCAACCCAGCAATGCCTTATAGTGAGTGTCAAATACAGTGCCCCTACCTCATTTTCAGTCATCTCAGACACAAGTTCATCCTCTTTGAAAACCCTGATGTCAAAATCTTCCGATCCAACCAGGAGCTAAAAAAAAACACACCTCTGCTCATTAATTGGAAATAACTGTTTAAATTTTTACTACTAGAGACTTGCTTGCATGTTGATGAAAAAAATTAAGAGCTTACCTCATTTTTGCCATCTCCAGTAAAGTCACAAAGGACAAGGGATCTCACATTATCCCCAGTTACCTTGGGGAAAAAAACAAGTGTTCATTTCATAATGAATGAAAAGGAATCACTTCAAAATCAAACAAATGTAGATAAAATTAACTCTTTAACATCAGTGTCAAATATAAAGGCGTCTCTTTTTTTGTTTGTTTTTCTAGTTCTTACAGTCCAGAAAAGGTCATTGCCCTTCGAGTCAAAGCCTTGTAAGGCACAGTTGCCGCCGATGATAGCAAGAGGATTTGGTATGTCTCCTAGCTTCCCTAGCACTATTGCGTTGGCCCCATCCGACACCTACATAAACACACAGAGAAATAAATTGAGTGAACAATTGAGAAATGAATTACTTGTGCAAAATAATTTGTGTCCACTTACCTCCTTGTAGAATATGTCTGCATTGTCATGGACATCATAGGCCAGCAGGTTGGTCTGAGATCCCACCAGCAGTGTGTCACCATTGGTGTTGGAGCCCAGAGTACCTGCAGTCAGACATGTGACGGCCTGGTTGATGTTGAGCAGAGACACATCGGAATCCTGCGTGCTTTGGCTCAGCCGGTGAGACGCAGGTTTTTGAGAACGAGTGTGAGGGTTGTGTATGAAAACCTTGCACAAAACAATACAAAAGCAAGCTTTGAAAATGACAAGATACGGTTTCATGACAAATATAGAAGCGGGATAGAAATGTCTGTTGGCCAGGATGTTTAATGCTCACCTTTCCGGCTTGAGTGGCTGCAGTGAGGCATGGGTGGACGCCATCAAATTTTCCTATAGTCACCATGCGAGGGTTTATTTTATGGCTCAGTTTGAGAGTAAAAATGGGGACCAGCATGATTCATATGCTCCTGAAAAGAAAAGCAACAATCAGGGAAAGAGCTTTGATAATAAATCAAACACAGTACATGTGCGGACAATCAGGTCAAAGCCACGCATGTTAGCAGGTCACAAAGCGTGGTTTTGCAGCACTAATGTAATTACGAGATTTGCACTGGAGTTCTGTTGCCTAGCAACAAAAAGTGTCACGCCATAATCGCCTGTAGTTCGGTCAACAACAGTCCTATTGAGGTAGCAAATGGAACGCAATGCATACGTTTTGGCCAATGCACTACACGCCATCAATACCAAGTAGAACAACAACTAGTAGAAGCTAATAACATGAGTTTGCCTTCGGCGTGTTAAGAGGCTAGCATAGCGAGCTAATGCGAATGACGCAAAATCAACAAAGTACAATAATGCAGAGAAAGGAAATCAGAACGTATACGTACAAGTCCGCTGGCAGTACCCCAAAGTCAGAATCCTACCTTTTGTTAAATAAAACGGGATTCGGTACTATACTAAGACACCAGCGGAAGGAAAACGATTATGAGCTTTGCTATTCACTACCATTTCCTATTTGCCTTTTTCAAAATAAAAGCAGTGGAGGCAGGCTAGAGCGGTGGCTACGCATGCAAAATGGGGTATATTAGTAGAGCACGACCTCTACACGCCCTGACGGACCTCTTGTCAGTCATACAGTCACTGTCTCTGTGGGGGGGAGGCGTGGCTGCTAGAATACACACACAAAGGTAATGTACAAGAAATTAGAGGTGGGGGGGGGAGACGATTACAAAGGTAAATGCCACATTATGTCCACGTGCCCCAGTATGGCAATATTAATAATGACCAAGAGTGAGCCCATTAAACACATATGAGCCAGTATGCCCAATTTGGTTCAAATTACACTGGATTGATTTGAGCATCTTTAATGTACAACATGTATCACTGCAGCCCTACACATCCTTCAATTTTTTCGTGTACGCGGCCACCGCTGGAAAAATTTCAGACACTCGGCCTGGGACCAGCTCGTTAAATCTGAAAAGTATAGTGCAAACAGCGTTTTCTGTGAAAATAATTATGGAATTACATACTTCTACTGCACTACCACACACAAATGTGATCAAAGTACTTGGAAATATGCTTTATTTGTTATTTCTCGTGGTCTTTTACATAAAAATAAGTCGATTAATCTAAAGTTTGAATAATGGAGTAATCAGTTAATAGTTCTAAACCATAACGTAAACAGTTAGTGGTTTGGTCAGAAAAGATGCAAAAATGATGGTGATTGGTCAGCTTTCATGCATGTCTAAGAAACTTTAAAAAAATATTCATTTTTGAGATAATTTATATCAAAAACAATTAATCGAATACCATAATAATTGTCAGTTAATTGGATAATCGATTACTAGTCGATTCATTGTTGCAGCTCCATGCAGCACCTTACAAAACTCATGTAAGGTTTCTTGCTTTGTTGCTGCTTTTAAGGATCCAGAGGAAACTGGAAAGACTTGTTCCCTGTGCGGCAGCGCAGCTCTGCACAGTCCAGCCACAGATGATACGGCCCCTCTTCATGATTATCAGCCACATTCTGAACAATGAAAGACGATTGAATGGATCATCACCATTATATACAGGTACATACTAAATAGTGGAACAGCACCTGAAGCTCCTGAAGGCACTGTCTCAATTGCACAGTGAAGTCCCCAACACACCAGGCCAGGCTCACATGGAAAGATGGATCCTACACAAGACGCAGTGGTGGCACTATGAGGACGTGCACAATAAATGCTAGTGACAAATTTATGCTATTTGTGTTCATCAATAACCTGATAAAAGGTATCTAGGCAAAACTGTGTCATTGTTTTATCAACAACTCGGACCAGACCCAGCAACTGCGTATGCCCATTTACCACTTCCATCCCAAGGAAAGTCCTGCAGGAAAAAGACTGTCAGAGACTACAAAAGGGAGTCAGATCACAAAACAAGATACACAGATTGACTGTTCTGGATGTTGCTGAAATTGTGATTATCACGGTTGTTTATAATATGGTTAAAATATGTTTGTGAGGTTCTTCTGCACCCTCTCTTATATCCCTCCCTTTTCAGGTCAGGTCCGGCATCGAAATGTGGCGCAACAAAATTCATAATAAACGCAGTCAAATGTCAAGGGAGACTCATTTGGATTATGAAGTCTCCCTTGGCAAAGAAATTTTGCTCAGCATTTAAAGGCAGCTTGACTCCCATTCAGCTGTTATGATGCTGGACAAGACAAAAACAAAACAAAACAAGATACACAGATCTGGAGAATTAGGTCAGGGGTGTCCAAAGTGTGGCCCGGGGGCCATTTGCGTTCCCGCAGCTGTGTTTTTATTGGGCCGCGCCACATTCTAAAAATATAATTTATCAAAAAAACTAATAAAAACCAACAAAAACAGTAAAAAAAAATCAGTGGGTTTGTAAGAATAAGGTCATTAAATTTGTAAGCTAACAAATATTATTTTACTAGTATTTAGTTGCAATATAGCAATACTAAGGAAAAAATAGATATGCAAGGCCATAATATAATAAGATAATGAGAAACAAAACAACACAGTTGCCGAAAAAGTGACAATGTTACTAGAATAAGGTCTAACGTTATGGGAATAAAGTAACTAAATAAGTATGTGGGAGAAAAAATGTACAAGAAGAATGTAGAAATTGTAAAAAAAAAAAACAACAACAAAAAAACAACAAACATTAAAAAAAAAAAGGACAAAACTGCTGTAATTTAGCAAAAATAAAGTCAGAATATTAAGAGAAAAAAGTCGTATTATAACAATCAATTTTGGGAGAATAAACCTCTAATAGTAGGAGCAAAATAATGTAATTTTAGTAGCATAGGGTTGCAATACTAAGTAAAAAAATATGTTATTTTTCAAGTTCTAATATTATGAAACAGACAAAACAAAATAGTTGTGATTTATGGAAATTAAGTTTAGGAAAAAAGTTAGAATATTATGGAAATAAAGTCATAATATTCCAAATAACAAATATTGTTATTGTGTTTACAAATATGTTTTAAGAAGAATGTCGAAATATTTGGAAAACTCACCAAAAACAAAACAGCAGCAAAAATATGGGAAAAAAATACCAAAGTTAATGCTAATACTACACTTTTTCACTTGAACTGAGATGCATTTTTTTTCTTGAAATATTTTTACAAAATATAATTTTTACGAAATATCAAAATGGCCCTTGCATCCTTTGATTTTTCATTGAAATAAATGTCTGGACACCCCTGAGTTAAGTGAATATCTTAAACGTAAGAATTGATATCATTTTATACAATCATGCAGGATTTAGATTGTACCTTGTCTTCTCAGCATTACAATAGACCTTCAGTCTGCCTGCTGAGCACACAAACCTGCAAAAATCATGCATTTCAGATCTTTTTGCATCTCCAAAATTGTACACTCAACTAAAGTCTAAACACAATACTTCTCATTTTTCATGAGATGAACTTAAAAACATATAGTCATGCCAGTGATCATCATTTAGAAACTGGATTGCACTGGATAGAATCAAGATTTTTTTTTGCTGCCTAGTACACACACATTATCTTATCCAAATGGAGAAACAGATTTTGGTAGTTTATGACACAGCATTTCAAGTTCTGCTGTATTTACTGTAACATTCTCAATTAACTTTTCTGAATCATGTTTTCCTTTCCTTGTTTTGCAATTAAACCAAAACATACAATATGCCTTCATAGTGCTTTCTGCCTTCAATTTAAAACACAATGTATAGGTTACTTCCTGCCGCATTTTAAGAAAAATGTTCTAATTTATTTGGGCATATACTATATTGGAGAACTTGTGCAAAGTCTACATGCACACAGGATGCCCAGCAAACCTTTTGCAGTGTGCCAGGCCCGCCTTGAGACTCTGTGTGAAGGGCTGGATCCAATGGTGTCTCAGCACCACCGTCTGAGAGAGGCTAAGATGGAGCTCCTCCTGTGAGGTCAAAACCACACCAAACGCAGCTGCTGTCGACAGAAGCTCTTCCATCATCTCCTCAAACTTCTCTTCAGGTTGGTCTTATAAAGTGAGAGGACAGGAATTTCTAAGTTGTGATAATAATAATAACTCAATATAAGTGCAGCATATGTCACGCCCAGGTGTATATAAAATTCCACAATGACCAAAAACTTTGATTTCATATAACTATATAAAAAATCCACCAATTATTACAATTGAGTAGCAATATTCTTTTCCTGATGGTTGACTCCCTAAATCTACAACCTAAATCTAATCCCACAAATCTATTATTAAAGCTGACTATTTACATTTAATTTCAGACTGTTGGCTTTTGATCTCACTTTGTGGAGGAATTCTATAATTGCTGCAATTTCTAAAAATCTAAAATATTTGATTCTCAAGTGCAAACCGGCATTGAATGCTTAACTAACTCCAGCTGTGATTAAAAACAGCTAGCTAATGTGGTGTCTTACATTGTAATAATTTTTTAGCAATACTGGTTATAGGTCATGTCGCTCAGCGTGATTGTGTAACAGTCTTACATGGAAAATAAACATAGGTGGCCCAGTTTCCCCTCTCGTGTTTAAAAGAGCGAACACGGCCGTCGTGCAGAGAGCTGTCCTCAGCCTGTGGTTCCACATCGTCCGGAAACATGGCGAGCAAACAACCAGGGATAGGCAGCCTGGTAACGACACAGAACACAGTTGAACAGGTGAATTTAAATATTTACAATTCTGAAGAGTTGAGCCATTTTGAAAGTGACGTCACAGACACAGTGTCTATTAAACTCCTGCCAGCCACTTAATTGGTTGCAAGAATGACTTAAAATAAGGGGTGTACAGACGTTTTCCACTGAAGGCCACATACTGTTTCAGATGTGTACTCCAAAATATAAATATTCACCATTTAAATTTTTTTCGGCAGTTTATCCAGATTTGGAGGAGGAGCATGTGACATCTAAGCCAGACGGTCCTACCAGGAAGTTCTGCTTCGCTACTACACAGTTGGTGTTGTTATGCTCCAGGTCTTGGTGAATTTCTATTGTTATATTTTTCTAAAATATTTTGCCCACTCGTTGTGTTGGAGACTTTTGCTGAAACACTAGCGGTAACGGAGTAAGCTTGATCCCAGTCCTAAAAGACACCATTTGCCTCATCACATGATCAGCAAAGTTCATAGGACAAATGTTTCTGTACAGACCCGCATATGAAAATAAAATCTAAAAAACCCACAAGACATTGGCAGAAAAGTGTGCGAGGGTGGCAGTAAGTCAGGTCACATTTCTCTTGTCAATATGCTCCATAGTAGCAAGCCTACTGCAATGTGGATTCCTAACTGACATGCAAGCTAGGTGGCTAATGTCTGTTGTAACGATCACTGCCTGTAAAACATATCATACTCATCCCAACACAATATTAGTGAATGTTATTATTGTTGTGAATATGTCACTTTCTTTACATGCTGGGGCTGTGCTTGTTTGCAACTGGTTGCCGATGTCACCCGTGAGTGTTGTAGACCTGAATTGCTTGCAAAACACGAATTGCAGTCACTCGTCTTTCAAGCCCTTTCTTGCAGTCAATCACTTTCAGTGAGTAAATCTAGATCCATTCTACGATTCATAGAATAATATTATGGGGTTTTATTCCAGGGCTAACTAATCTTTTATTTAGCAACTGTCAGTGTCAAATACTGAAAAAACACACTTTTTGTGTGTGTTATAGTTATCGCAACACCATATTAGTCAATGTTATTTTTGTGTTTTGCTGTGAAGCTGTCCCTTTCTTGGCAGCACGTGTTTAAATCTGGCGGTGATGTCACAACCAAGATGGCGTCGGTTGAAAAAAATGTACTGGGGGTCAAATCACCAATTCATTTCACGCCTATTGCAATTTCCAATTCTATTCTATTACTACAACACCCCAGACCAGTCTTCTGCTAACGTTAGCTATTTAAATTCCCCTTTTTTTGTTTTTACTTCCATTTTCTACCATGAACTTCCTTGATTTCAGATGTTTTTGGGGGATGTCTGTTTTTTGGCAGTTGCAGCATATTGTATTTTTTATTTGCAAAAAAATTGCCAGCGTTTTGTGACATTTATTTAATTTCAGCATTTTTAATTAGCATTATTTTCCCATTGTATTTGTTTTATGGAGTTTGTTTTCTTTTAGTTTGAGATATTTTTGTATTTGTAGCCCCGCGACCCTAATGAGGATAAGCGGTATATAAAATGGATGGATGTATTTGTAGCATGAGGACGTTGCTGCAAGTTTATCCCTATCGGTCACCGTACAAATGATTCAGGCAACACTAAACGCCCCCCGACTAAAATCTAAACAGGACGAACAGCAACATACCTCGTTGTAGGATACATTTGGTCACTTTTATGCTTCTTCCTCGTCGGGCAATCATCGGTGTCCAGTCGAAATTATCGAGCAGACCTTTTAGTAAGATCAGCCATGTCTGCATCTTCATCGCCAGCTTCTGATTCGTCGTCCGAGCTGCTGCTGTAGCTGACCAACATTATTCAGTAATTCGTCCGTGCACGTTAAAAGAGTGACTTTCCTCGTTTGTCCACGTTCGCTTGACCAGGTGGACCACAATTACTTGCCAAACTCAACTATTTCCCGTTTAGAACAAACACTTCCGGTTTAAACAACCTGTGGTGCGTGTCATACATGTCCCTTTTAAAACAGCGACTCGGACAAAACAGTTCCCAATGCCATTTTGACAGTATTCGCTCAGAATTCACAGAGAATACTGTTCCGTGTGTTTTGAAATAATAATATAATAATCATAACTGGTGTATATAAAAACGTGCGTTGCGCAGCGAAGAGACAACGAAGAAGCAATTATTTAGCGTTATTATGATAGGGGCAGAGTGAGGACCACCACGCAGAACATTTGGGTTCTTGTGTCCGCGCGGGAGAGCCTGCTACAATCTTCTATTCATGTTCCCGTGCGCTGGGAGCTCAGAGAGAAGCTAGGTGACAGTTAGCTACAGACTGATAACAAAATGTACACGTCTCCCGCCTGCCGAGTTCACGGCCGAGAAGCCAGATAAATGCATACCTGCAATTGTGACTTTTATGGCCATTTTCGGCAAGCGGAGCAGGATTTTTACCTATTTTACTAAGCTCAAAATCCATTTATTTGAGCCGCAGCATTTCAGCAAGAAGATGAGAGAGGGGGAGTCAAATGTTGTTTGGAGGAGTAACTAATGCATGGAAAAGTGGCCATTTGCACGCCTCTGGTATGTAAACACAGAAGTGCTTAAAGGCTTTCAAGGCGAATAGCTGTGATGCACCGTTTGCTGCTGTTTCCCTAAGGCTAATAATGCTAACCTGCCGTGTTTACATTGATGTTTGGAGAGACGCTGTCTTCTATTTATTACAACTGTACCAATTTCATTACTAGAATAAGCATGACATTATGTACCGTTGTTTTGTTGTCTCTTCGCTACGCTACGCACGTTTAAGACTCAAATTACATTGTAATGACAACGTGCTATATACAGAATCTGCCATTCCAACAAGATGAATTACTGTATTCAAATATAGTATAAAACACTACTACTATACTGTTGTACTATTAAAATACTATGACAATTTATAAACAAGCTTTAAGGCGCGCATGAATAGGGAAGAGACCTCCAACATAATAAGAAAGTTGACAAGTTTACATTTGATTCTGAAATGGTTATTTTAAACCAACAATAAGATCGATTACATGGCGTTTATTCACTGGAGGGACGTTGTTTGTTGCTCTTTTTGTTTGATTCAATGTAACGAGATGGACCAATCACAATAATATCGGTAGGATGACATTAAAACAACTGACTCCTGTCCGTTTGCTCAGATAGCACGGTTCTTTGGGCAAATGTCAACGCAGTCCAGGACCAAACAGGGGAACCGAGACCACCTCAGAAATGTGTCTCGGTCGACTGGTGATGAAAACTATCAAAAATAAGTTAAAAATTTCATCAATGGGGTCATGTTTCTTATTACAGTTTGGTGAAATAATCAGAAACACTGTTTCCTTGCAGTACATCTCAAGGAACCTTTTTCATGTCTTTATAGAATTTATATCTTCTTTGTTACATTTCAGCTGGAAAAAAGATGACATAGAAGGGAAAGTCCAATGAGTCTACGTGACCCGGAAGACATGACTTACTTTGATTGTATTGTCCACACAGATACCACTCACAAGTGAAGGTGGGGTATTCTGCTCCAGTTATCCATTGTCAACATTCGATCTCCACTTAGTCCTCCACTTTACAGCGCTGGGCCTTCAGAAATCATCTTGACAGTTGTACATTGTCTTTGGCAGCCATGGAGTGAGTTAGTTTTTAGATGTCAATACACCAATGCTTTAAAATTGCTTTTAAATTTCTTACATTTTCTGTTATTCACTGCAGCTGGGCCACTCCTGCTGCCAAACTGAACTCATACGCCCGTGCCCGTGTGACAGAGGCCTGGCAGCAGCATGCTGTCTCCCAAACTCAGGTGATCCACACCATCCCTCCAGGAGCTGAGAACTCACTGGGGTGTACCGTGTATGGTATTGTCCTGCAGCAAGAGTCCACACCTCAACAGCAGCAGACCCAGCTTGGACATACACAGCATGGAGACGGGCAGCAGAGTCAGCAACACTCCACCCAGGACCAGCAGAACACCCTGCAGGCTGGCACTGAGGGAGGACACAAGTGTGAAGCATGTGGACATGATATATCCCACCTCACCAATCCCCATGAACACCAGTGCATGGTAAGTCAGGAAAGGTCATTTCAGTGCACCCAGTGCTTGAAAATCTTCCACCAAGCAACAGACTTACTAGAGCACCAGTGTGTTCAAGTGGAACAGAAACCCTTTGTTTGCGGGTTGTGCAAGATGGGCTTCTCCCTGCTCACATCTCTTGCCCATCACCACTCATCCCACAACAGTACTCATCCAATGAAGTGTTCTATATGTGAGAAGACGTACCGGCCTGGTTCTTCTGGCAGTATAACCCCCAACTCCTCCTCGAACAATGCCCAACAGCCCAGCAGGGATGGGGCTTCATCCAGCAGCAACTCATCCATCCTACCCTTCCCCTCGGCTCGTGACCGCCCATACAAATGTTCCGTATGTCAAAAGGGCTTCAAGCACCTGTCTGAACTCACACGGCACGAGCGAGTGCACACTGGCGAGAAGCCTTTTAAATGTGACACGTGTGACAAGGCCTTCAGCCAGTCCTCACACCTGCAACATCACCAGCGAACACACAGCAATGAACGCCCTTTCAAGTGTGCGGTTTGCGAGAAAAGCTTTAAGCACCGCTCCCACTTGGTGCGTCACATGTACGTGCACTCTGGTGAGCACTTGTTCAAATGCAACTTATGCGAGCTGCACTTCAAAGAGTCGTCAGAGCTCCTTCACCATCCCTGCCACCCGCAGGGTTCCCGCCCCTTCCGCTGCGCCACTTGTGGAAAGGGTTTCAAGCGGCCATCAGACCTCCGCCAACATGAGCGCACACACTCAGAGGAGCGTCCTTTTCACTGTGACGAGTGTCAGATGAGCTTCAAACAGCAGTACGCCCTAGTGCGGCACCGTCGTACACACAAGGACCCGGGGGATAGACCATTCAAATGCAATCTATGTGACATGGGCTTCATGCAGCCGTCACACCTCCTCTACCACCAGCACATCCACGGCATGGACAACCTGTTCAAGTGTACCTCATGCCAGAAGGAGTTCAGTCAGTCAGGAGAGCTGCTCAGGCACAAATGTGGGGAGTCGCCAAACACTGCACCAGAAAAGCCGTACAAGTGTGACGTCTGCGGCAAGGGTTACAAGAAGAGTTCCACATTACAGCGGCATCAAAGCGCTCACTGCCAAGAAAAGCCCCTCAAGTGCTCCCTTTGTGATCGTCGCTTCCTCTCCTCGTCCGAATTTGTACAGCACCGCTGCGACCCATCCCGGGAAAAGCCACTTCAGTGTCCTGACTGTGAGAAGCGGTTCAAATACTCCTCAGACCTCAACAGACATCTACGTGTGCACACAGGCGAGAAGCCATACAAGTGTGACCATTGCAACAAGTGCTTCAAACAGCGCGAACATATGACCAAACACCAGAGCACGCACTCCAGGGAAGGACAGTTTAAGTGCGTGTGGTGTGGTGAGCGTTTCAGTGACTTGGGCTCTTTACAGGATCACACCGTGCAGCACACGGCTGAAGGAGGGGACTACCCTGTGCCCCACTG
The DNA here is from genome assembly GCA_024372805.1 of Oostethus manadensis. NCBI lineage: Eukaryota > Metazoa > Chordata > Actinopteri > Syngnathiformes > Syngnathidae > Oostethus > Oostethus manadensis. The sequence continues at coordinate 4,374,045 of QODF01000014.1, forward strand.
CATATAATGCAGTCTTTGAACTGAAATTGTCAACTTATTGTTCCACACAGTCCCGCCTCCACCAAGCAGTACAGTTCAAGTTTAGTGCAGTACAAAGTATTTTTGGCAGTTTGGGTGATGGGTACCAAAAAAAGGCATTTGTACGGATAGGCCTGTCGACAATAAGAATGCAATGGGAAGAACTCAAAGCGTGCCATCTCTCAAATAAAGCCATGTTCTCACCAACGTTTCACATCAGTTTTAATAAAGTAAACCATGAGCAGACATGCGCTTCTTCCACAGAGTGGAAATGGCTGTATCAGCTACATAAATAGTGTGACATTGTAGCATACCAGGGACGCAGTATTCTACATTCTGCATTTAATGAGACAAAAATGCAACATAATGTAGTGAGCTTTGCTGTAACTGCATACGTGAATCGTAATTCTATCATAAACCACAGTACAGTGTAACTCGTTTCAACCCCGTCCGAGTCGGCCAACTCATTAAGTCCTGGTCCACCGTGTTTGTCTTGTTACTTAAAGGATGACCAATAAAAGTGGCTGCTTAAGCTGACGTCGACTATAGCAGACTTCAAAATAATAACAGTGTAATGCGACTAACCAGATTAATCACTGTTATGTATTGCTACATGGCAAACAAGTTACCAATATGTGCAGTAGACTCTCAGAAAACAAAACCCAGTATTCATGATATGCACGCTTTTAAGGCTGTGCAGTCGGGCAGTTAGTTGAAAGGGGGGTGTAAAAAAAATAGTGTCTGCTGGTAACTTGACAAACACAAAACTATTTTGGACAAACTTTTTTGTTTCTAGGATTTGGTAGTGCTGTGAATCACTAAACTAATATTTAGTTGCATGTCAACAGTTTTTTATAACTGGTTCACAACTGTGTGGCAGTTATGTGTGGTATGAAAACTGATCCATGATCACTGCTATGTGATAATAGGCCCAACACCATAGTAGGAGAAACATATCATGATACTTGCACCACCATGCTTCACTGTCCCTTTGTACTGTGGCTTGAAGTCAGAGTTTGGTGGTCGTCTCACAAACTTTCTGTGGCCCTTGGACCCAGTTGATGTGTTCTTTGGCAAATTGTAACCCCTTCTGCACATGCCTTTTTTTATCAAAGGGACTATCCAGGGGATTCTTGTAAATAGTTTAGCTTCACGCAGATGTCTTCTAACTGTCACAGTACTTACAGGTAACTCCAGACTGGAGCTGATCATTGGCTGAGCCTTTGCCATTCTGGTTATTCTTCTATCCATTTTGATAGTTATCTTCCTTTTTCTTCCACTTGTCTCGCAATTTTAAGGCATTGGAGAACATAGCTGAACAGCCAAACATTTTTTTGCACCTTTTTATAAGTTTTCCTCTCTTCAATCAACTTTTTAATCAAAGTACGCTGTTCTTCTGAACAATGTATGTAGCGACCCATTTTCCGTAGGCTTTCAAAGAGAAATACAAAAAAGAGAAGTGCTGGTTTCATCCTTAAATTGGGGTCACCTGATTCCAATAGGGGCTCTACATTGGAATATTCAGACATGAATAAATGCCCGATTTGCCCGTGACTAAAACCGCCTCTTCCTGATTCACACCTTTTTCACAAAGTTGATCACTGATTAAAGGTCACAGTGCTATTTTTTGAAAACCCCCTATCAACTAATTGCCCAATTGCACAGCCTTAAGAGCATCCATATCATGAATGCTGGGTCTTGTGTGTTTTCTTAGAATCTACTGAACTGGTACCTTGTTTGGCATGTAGCAAAAAAAATATATAGTAATAACAGTATCTTAATCTGGTTAGTCACATTGCACTGCTATTATTTTGAACACTATGGTACAAGGTTAACTGCTTCTGTTGACAAAATTTGAGACTCACAGGGGTCATTTCTATGAAAAATCGGTCCATTTATGTCGGCATGTTAAATTGTTGCATCGTTAGTTAATTGTTAACTTCACCATAATGCATTTGCATTGCGTGTTTTTGCAAAACCAGATTTGTGGTTATGTCAAAATAATTAAAAAACAAACTGCAACATTCAGGAAAAGAACTGCCACTTAGTCTATGCTTGAGCATAGGACCAAAGGTCCTTTCTTCTTTTGCTGCATTTTACATCCCTATTTTTCTTACAACTAACAAAATGCACCAATTTGCACTAATGGAGGAAAATAAAGGTCAACAAACTGCCATTGGTTAAAATGTCTTTTATTATGGTACTTATTTCGATATCCATTTATGTCCACTGAAACTGGTACCACTGTATTTTTTAAGATAATTTTGCGATTCTCGTCATTCCATTGTGACATGTAAGAACGTGCGGCTGTGCAAGTGTAAGTTGGTAAAACCTCACTCCCTCTGCCTTAAGAGCTGCCCTGAAAAGTTGGTGCTTTGGGCCAAATGGTCAGGTCTCCCATTCCAAAAATCCTGTGTTCGAGCCCCGATGCAGGGAGTTTGAAGCAGGCGGGTTGTAATTGCTTATTTACAATTTACAATGCAACATATCTGAAAAGAGGTAGAAAAAAACCCGAGAAGAGACGATAAAGCCAAAGAAGCCCGAAAATTGAATACGTTAATATTTTTAAAGTGCATGCTAGGATAAGTGGCAGAATTTCCTAGAAAAAGATAGTTTTAATGTGTTACAGGACACCTTAGTACATCCTTATTGAATAGAAACATTGTGTGTCTAGTGCCATCACCTAAACCAGAGATGAATGGGAAAATGAGCATTTAATAAAATGAATACTGTGACCAAAATTATTACAGTTCTTAATATTATGACAGTATGGTTCAGACTTGCTGAATATATACAAGCACTTCAACCATGGTCCTATTTATAGCTGCAAAAGTATTAATTAATGTCACTGAACCGTACAGCTCGGTGGAAACAGTACTGTTTTGCTTGATGGGGTTCCCTTTTACTTAAGAGTCATAATTTAGTGTCATTTTATAAAGTTTCCACCTCTTATTCTCTGCTTTTATAAGCTCCTTTGCCACCTGAAAGTAACAGTGCAGCTCCATCCATTTAACAGCCACTGGTGCCATAATGGAGGTTAATCCAGACAACATTAGCAACTGTGTAAATTCAACAACAACAAAAACAACTTAATGGCCAAGATAAGGGGAAGCAAGACTTTTATCTGCTGCCTTGTTTTTCCTCCTTAAATACTGTATACCCTAGCACCCATCTGTTTTAACACACATTAACTTTATATGCGTTTTTATGTTTTATGTTCCTTGCAAATGAGAGACCTTAAAAGATGCCTCTTTGATTTTTACAAAAGATCATAGAAAAGTGTAAGAATGTTTAAGTGACACTAAAACAGTAAACAATCTAGTATAAAATATACAATATATGAAAAGAATATATGTTTATCATTTAACAATACAGGTCAAAGCACTTTAGTGGGCAGCCAGAAAAGACCAAAGCAATGAATTACTATACAGTTTTTTGCATGTTTTAAATGGTGTTAAGTGATTGTACAAGTCATACTAAATTATAAGACATAGAAATAAATACAATTGTAGATGTAAGAGGGGCTAAACAAGTAAAAACTTTACCCACAACTGATCTTGGGAAACTGTTCCCCGTGTGTGTTTTCTCTCCAAAATACCAATCAAACGCTCCTCTCCCTGAGTATTCAGTGTAATAACGCTTGCATCAGAGGTCATTGCTGTACATACTGGCTGAGTCAGAAAGTGTCTTTCTAAATGAAAACGTAGCAGATGGTGTTTTGTATTTTTGCTACTTTTTTGGGGATCACAGGAGTGCCAAAATGAAAAGTAAAAACATGTGGAAATATAAAGAGAATCAATAATACAAAAATATACAAATGTAGTCATATTGTAATTCCATTTTGCCGTTGCCTTTTCCATTATGTCATTGCTTTTTATGTATTGTCTTTGTTTTTTTCATTTTGGCGTTCATTTGCCCTGTTTGGTCTTTGTCTTTTCCATTCATTGATTGTCTTTGCATTTATTGGAAAAAGCAACGTCTATTCATGGCCCCGCAGACAGCCTTTGCTGTGGGCGGATACTGCTGCAAAGGTGCCAAAATGGAAAAAACAAAGACAATACACAAAAAGCAATGAAAAAATGTATTATTGATTTTTTTTTATTCCTTTGAATTTTGGCCCTCCTGTGATTCTATACTTTTTACCGTATGAACCTTTTTTAATTTGTGGTCACATAGTGATAGTATCATGTTGATGGTAAAGAGAAGCATGTCTTCTCAGCGTGTGAATGGAAGCTGTTTTAGGTCTAATGAGGAAACATAGGCTGTTAACAATGTTTGGGCAAATCAGCACCTTTAAAAAATGTAGCCCTGGTCTGTCATAAAGGTGTTTTTGCACCTACACTTCAAATTTGTGTCGTTATTGTTGGCCTGGTGTTGTGTCTGTCATGCAATACGTCATTAGTAGCAGTCTTCATAACTTCTGTTAAGATGACAAGCTCCCCATGTCCTTCCCATCCCGAATTGCTCCCGATTAGCAGTTTGTGTGCAGTATTAAAACAGTATTTTTCATTTTGACTTGTATTGTCTGTTGAAGAGAAAAAAAGTAGCTGGTCTGCCTTTTTCAACTATCCTTCATCATTGCTAGCTGGGTTAAGAAAACCTTAAGAAATGACAATAGGATTTTACGGTTTCACACCTATTTGTATTCATAATTTCACATTTAAATAACTATCTTTCAAAATAGAGATGTGGGTCTTGACATTGACAAAAAATTGCAATTGTTTATTGCAGTTAATTGGTTCGACCGCGATAAGTGAATTTCCGCTAAGTAGGATTTCTTATTTATAAATGAAATATTTTTGTAGTTTTGAACATTATTATAGCCCTCTAGGCATGATATAACACCCCTATAATCACATCATTACACTTGTATTACCTAATATAGTCAACATAATCAGAGAAAATAAGCCATTTAAAACATAACTAAAGCTCATAATCATGTGTCATGCAATAAATGGAGGACAGTAAGTGATGTCAGGGGTTCAGAGTTGAGTTTTAGCTTGGAGTGTATTACGGCCACAACAGTAGCCCATGTTTTTATTATGTTATTCATTAATTCATTCAATAATTTCCTATACCGCTTATCCTTATTAGGGTCGCGGGTATGCTGAAGTATATACCAGCTGACTTTGGGTGAGAGGCGGGGTACACCCTGGACTGGTCGCCAGTCAATCGCAGGGCAAATATAGACAAACAAACATTCACACTCACATTCATACCGATGGAGTGGCATTATTCAAAGCTGCAATAAAAGCCTTTTGTTCCAGCAATCAAGTCTGATGCTTGTGTGGCTCACTGGACATTACAGTAACAATACTGAAACCTAGCAACCAGTGTAGAATATTACATACCACAAAATGTCCTAATGCAAATCCCAATGTGGGATTCTAAATCTGAATTTACTTGGAAAAGCTAAAATTTAGGCAAAAGTACATACATGTGGTTCAATGAATGAATGAGCAAATGGTACATCTTTATATTTATTTGGGTTAAATAAAGGCAGAAATGGTGAGATAGTATCAAGTAAATGCACAAATGCCAGCAGGGGTGTCCTGGGACAAAAAATTGACCTGACTGGTCCACGACAATCCACACGCATATACTGTGCCAACTTGCCCCATTACACAAGCCCCTATAAGCCATTACCAAATCAGTGATTCTCAACTGGTGTGTCTCTAGTCCCCCCCCCCAAAAAAAAAATTGTGAAATGACCCGATGTCCGTGAATGCACCTCAGGTATGTGGTATTTTCTCGCTACGTCATGTTTAACTGTTGAATGTTGCAACTTGGCTGAGCTTGACTGCGAGGGGAAGGACATTGAGTGTGAACTGAACTTGCCGTCCGTTCTTTATATATAGCATATTTAAGACGTTTTCGTTGAAAAATTCCCACGATTTGGGCTGCTTGTTGTTGAGGGGTAATGGTGGGTCCTCCAGCCAACAAGTTGAGAAACACTGATCTAAAGGGAAACAGGCTTTACCTCTGTCTTTGAGGTTTTGGTCGGCCCACCCGGAAAACTGCCATTACTCCCAATGGCCAATCTACCCCTGAATGTCAGCATCCACCGTCCTATATTATTACCCATCTGTCTGTCATAATTTATTTTCATATTTAATAAAACATATTTGACCCGAGTGGCTCTCACTGTCTGCATGCTCGCGTGTAAGTCTTTGGCAACTGATGCTCCACCTTTCCTCCGGGATTTTTTTCCATCGTATTAATTATCATTTTAATGGCTGTCGTTGTATGTAAACAAGATGGGAAAACACCTACTAAGTGTACATTTATGCCATGATAATCTGTATGTAGCTGGTGGGGGGTCAGTCCCACTTAATGCTTGCACTTAATAAGCTCTGCTTCTTCCTGTTTCAACACACCCAAAACCAACCATGCCATACCAAAGTGTACTTTGTACTTACCTATGTATGTACAGATTTACACAGTAGTTGCAATATTTTGTTAAATATTCGAACATATAGCACTGTGTATACAACAATTTTTATAGTGAATCCAGATTGTGTATATCACTTCTACTCAGGTGTATGAACTCAGAGTGGTTTATTCAGGACAGACAAGTTAGTTTTTATGGTTCAATCAAAGACAAGATCATGGACAGAAAAGTCATGATGCCATGGCATCACCTCAAAGTTCTAAATAAGCATCAAATCACTCTGATGTCATATCCATACAGTTTGATCTGTGTATATCGACATTCATATGTACATGGTAAATCTTTGCATTTGACATGCAAATTGTGAGGGAAATTATCAAATTTGTAAAGGCTGTTTTTTGATAGAGGTCTTTGAGTAGATACATGTGTATCAAAGGTTAGCAGTCCTTTCTTTGGGAAAATGCCTAACTTTCCCTGCCGCTGGAGGGCGCTGTAGCACAGCAGCATTGTGATCCTCGTCGTCACCCCGGCAAACGGCAGCTTTCACATCCGGGTGGCTCTCGCACCTCTTCACTCTCAATCCGCTCCCCTTTCCTACGCTCTCAACCGGGGGAGTGCTGTGGCCACAGAAGACTCCCGCGGTTCTTCCGTCGCTGTTTAGTCCAGGGACTCTCTAAGCGGCCATTACCCGCACAGCCGGTCGCTCATGACGCGGGCTCCGCTGAAGGTGGTGCACGGCGCCGAGCCCTCCTCGTCTGTGCGACATCTCCGCGCTCAAGTAGCATCGCTTGCTAACGTTAGCTAACAACATAGATCTCTCCGCCACTCCTGCCCTCTCTCCCAAGACGCACCACAGCGCTACCGAGCCGCCATATCAACGCTTCAGCGAAAGCTAAGACTGGACCACGGAGGGGTGGCCGCCCTCCGGTTATAATCTGTTGTCGCTGGGAACGTATCCTCCCCTAACGTTCCATGATAGTCAGGGCCCGTGGCTCCGGAGTAGCCCCTCGCTTTTAACCAAGCCAAGCAGCGTTTAAATTGCCAACAATTCCTCCGCGTCCACTTTTGGAGTCGCTTTCTTTTCTACCTCAACACCCCGATGCCTGCGCGGCCCTCTCAGTAACCCCAATTCTTGATTCCCAGCCCCTCGGGACCGAGCCAGGTGCCACTGACAATCCGGTGAGGGAGAGCTGCCCGGCCGTCCTTCTATCCACGCGCTCCCCTCGTCACTTCTGGCAGTGCAGAAGGAAGATAACCGACCTGTTTGTTAGATTCTTTACTTTGTCTACAACTGCAAGCCAATCCAGATTCTCCGTGACCGCCCCGCTGCCTCCGAGCCACGGTACTCGCCATGCCGGGTCCGGTGGCCGGTAGCAAGTCCCGAGTGTACGCTGATGTCAATTTGCTCAAGAGCCGGGATTACTGGGACTACGAGGCCCACATACCCAATTGGAAGTGAGGACCTTTCTGTTTACTGGCCTCTTTAATGTCATGCATGTGATGCCTGAACACGGCACATAATGGCTGCCTGGTGGGTAGTGTGGACGATGGCTGTCTAATAATACACTGCTAGGCGAGGGTGTGATGACACCAAGATGGTGCAGTCCCTCAACCTCCCACCCCTATCATTCTCTTTACCATCTTAAAAAAGACTAATCGATATATATGCTTTTATAACCTCCAACTTGGTTATATATTTTTTTTCCTATGTAGCTGAAGTTATATTTCTCCTACGGATTCTCTTGTCTGTCCCCATAGCAACCAGGAGGACTACCAGCTGGTCCGTAAACTGGGCAGAGGGAAGTACAGTGAAGTGTTCGAGGCCATCAACATCACCAACAATGAGAAGGTGGTGGTCAAGATTCTGAAGGTGAGTAGGTGTGATCCTTATGAGCAGAATACAATCGGTGAACTTTTGATTTATTTTTTTACTTAAAATTCATTGCAAGACAGGCCGGATGTTGACACTGACCGATTTTTGTCTGTTTTGTTGTTTTTGCCTTTGGTCTTACAGTCTTTACCATAAGAAATAATAGCGTCACAAATAATGCTTTCCAGTGTCAAGCAATTACCATCATAAAACCTTTGATTGTCCAGGCAAATTTTAATCACCATTCCCAAGTTATGAATTTATAACATAACTGTCATACTAGTAAAAATAAGTTAACCACTGTTAAATATTAAGACGTCATCATAATAAAGTTTGTTCCCGACCCATTTAAATTCAAATAGTTAAAACGATGAGAAACACATCAAAGCTTAATTGCATGAATATGTGTTGAAGTGTTTTATAACGTGCACGATAGTAACGTCTTGATTGCATATGAACGTCTTTTAAAAGAGGCTCTTTGAAGTTGCGGACAGTAGCCGGTTCTTTGAAGTGAACAAACCATCGCCTTTTTGTTGTCCTTTTTCTGTTAAAGCCGTGTGATTGGTCAAAATGTCCCTTGTGTGTCGACAATAAAGCACAAAATGTGCCTTGTGTGTCGACACTAAAGCAGAAGGGAGGGGTTACGCACAAACAAGCAAGGTGTGGTAAATGAGCAGTAGGAAACAAAAGCTGAGGTACTTTAGTTCTGATTTCCAATCTTCATTAAAGACCAGGAAACCACTTACCTAGATGCTTTTTTTTCTCTTAGTTTGACATGTTTTAATTTATATTTTGTTGAGGTTGTGATGTTCCACTTTAAATAGTTGGAAATGTACAAATAACATACTCAGATTGGATTTTTGTAATTCCGATGGTCTTTGTTTTCATGTTTTGCACAACAGGTTGGGCTTTAATTCTGGTTTTGTTGAGTTTTTATGTTTGCTGTTTTGTTGTTTTTTTTTTGTTTTTGGCGTAATGTGCAGCTGCTTAGGGGTTGCTAGAAAGCACGTGCAGCGGTACCTTTTTAGTAGTAACCAGTGCTACCATTCAGGGTCAGTCACATTCAACAAAAAACAAAACCTAACACTTTACAGTCATTGCCAATTGCATATTTACAATCCGGAAAGCAAAACTGGGAAGTAATTCCAGACTGCTAAAATACAGCGGTACCGGGCAAGCTGCGCCAACATCATTATTAGCAGAAAAACCAATACAGATATAATTTTTATTTACCTAATTTTAATGTCAGTATTGGACATCCTTGAAAAAAGTCACCTAAACAATACACATTTGTTCTAATTACATTTTTACTTTAGAAATTCATTTTACATATATCTTGGTATGAATTCAATTTAAGCAAGAAAAAAAATGAGAGGATTCATTTGGGAGCTGAAAGATCTCTTCTCTTCTTCCCCCTGTCTCACTAAAAAAGCAAAACTTTTCATCACTAGTGCATTGTCAATCTGGAAGTATTGGGGCTCCACGGAAATTGTATTGCTTAGATTGTGAGTCCACCTCAACTGGAGAGAGAACATTGCTGTGGCAAATGGGACAAACGCGCCAAACACGGGAACAATCTTAAAACCAAAAACACACAATGAAACAACTATTAATTGAAAAATGCTGCAATAGATGAATGCATAAAAAAATGAGACATGTCAAAAATCTACCCTCCAATGCATGGGAGAAATGCTGCAAGTTCATGGATAAAAACGCTGCAAGGGGAGCCATGCTAACATTAGCTGCTACGTAAATCAGTTGCTCTCTAACACTGGAAAATATTACGCCCAGATGTGTAACAAAAATGTAAAGAAATACGTATTTTTCCATCTCTTCAAAAGTCACGTCTACTTTCTTCAGGACATCACTGTAAAGATGGAAATCACTTATGGCCTGCTCCCCTGGAAAACATCTGTTTTGTTTTGCGAACTAGCAGAAATTCTCCCTAATGCTGTTATTTTGGTGGTTTGTGTATGTTGTTGTCATTTGCAGCATTTTGTTTAGCATTAATTTGGTTGTACATTTTACATTCGCAGCATTTGCTTTTTTTGCATTTGTATCATGGTGTTTGTTTGTAGTATTGCATCATTTCTGTGTATGGAACGTTTGCCCCCAATTGGCCACCATAGACAAGTTATTTATAAATAGAAATCCAGTATGACTGTTTAATTTCGGATAGATGTTAGGGCACTAGTAAATTAATTGTAGGAGAAGCATCATACATGTTTGCAGCATGCCATTTGTACATAAACTGCACTCTCGGTGCAGGAGTAGTCTTGTCTGTTAAGATTGACAGAATGATGATGAATCAAGCAGACCGCAGGCAAGCAGAATCAGCAGCTTCAGAATCAGCAATGCAATCGTGACACTTGGGAGAACTTTTAGGTGCAAATTTTTATTGTCTGTCTTATGTCTTCTTTTAGCCGGTTAAGAAGAAAAAAATCAAGCGTGAGATCAAAATTCTGGAGAACCTACGTGGTGGGACCAACATCATCCGACTTGTGGACACAGTCAAAGACCCTGTGGTAAGTGTGGTGTACAGCGGATTGTAAAATATATCAGTAAAGGTTCATGTTTAGCAGTATTGCACATTCATTGACATTTTTAACCACTTAAAGAGACTTTTGCGTAGAGAGCGCTGAACTTTTCAATGTGCTGTACTTATTGTATCCTGACCTCTTCGTGCTGCAAGCATGTAAGATAAAGCCTACATCAGTATTTTTCAACCTTTTTTGAGCCAAGGCACACTTTTTTTCATTCCAAAAATCCCATAGCACACCACCAGCAGAAAATGTAAACAATCTCTGTTGCCTAGAAACAATATTAAATTAATATAAAGTGGTGCCACCTAATGCTATTTGGCTGTTTACATGATTACTCTGCTGATCATTGGACAGCACAGACACTCAGCAATGACACATTATTGGCGGACTCATTTTCAAAAATTATTTATACACCGATTAGGTGAAAGTAGATGATTTCCCACGGCACACCAGACACTACGCCACAGCACAGTAGTGTGCCACGGCAGAGTGGGTGAAAAGCACTGGCCTATGTAACACATAAAATAGTTGATTGTTAACTAATGATAGCGATTTGGCAAGGTTTAAACATGTAGCTCAGTGTTTCTCAATTCTTTTTTTGTTTTCTTCTTTCAATTAATGCGTGTTATCTATATGTGGCTGTATGAGTTATAACTGAAAGAAAACAAAGGTGCTCTGCTAGATACAGTGGAACCCCAAGATACGAAATTCATTTGTTCCGGAGGGGCTTTTGTGTATTCTTTTCCAGCCCCCCTCAAAAACAAGTATCAAGTGTAAATATTGTACCCACCCAAAAAAACATATTCATTAATGACAACATAATAATTTACATGTGCATGAATCTTAAAACAATGAGAAAATAATCAAAAAATAATATTAAAAGTCGTTATGAATAATGACACTTTACCTTTCGGGTCGAGGGAGGTGGTGAGCTTGGAGGAGGAGAAGGCGAACAGGGTTTTGACAGATGGAATTAATAATACGTAAGTTCACGTACTAGTACTTAATTCAAATGAATACACAACATTACATACTAAACCTAACACTAGGATTTTTGAATTTTCATTTAAATTTTTAACAATGGACCGGAGCGCTTTGGTACGCTGAGCAAAGGAACGGCATGACATAGCAGCATTGAGGATTCTGTGAGGAAAAGGATAATGGGAGATAACCGATGTGAGGGCAACTTCTTCTTCTTCGGTTTTACGGTGGTTGCCATCCATGACTTTGGTGCATTACCGCCCAAGCATACGGCAGCTTGTATGGCAGTGCAGTACATTCAAAATTCGTATTTTGAGTAGTTTTTCGTTAAATGGGACAGAAATGCTCAATTCGTGTTATGAGTTTTTGTAAGGTTGTAATAAGGTTTTCCTAAGTCGAGGTTCCACTGTACTACTCTCCAAGAGAAATTGTGTGAGAAACCCCCCTGAAATGGTTTGACATGAAGCTAGTGTTTTTACTTCTAAAATTAGAGGGCTCAATCTGCCACTAAATAGTGGTTCTTAGAGTCCACTTTTGCACAGTCAACTTTTGTTTTATCTGTTCTTGGTCAGAAATATGTCTTGAACTCTAAACTGACAGGTCAGATCAAATTGAACACCATTGTCTTCACAACACTTTTCCTCACTTCACCAGACAAACATCCGGACCTTCCTGAGAAAACAAGACCAAATATTGTTTTTTGTCTTTGAGGAGGAAATCATTGATACATCATTGTGGTTAATATTCTCTTTGTGAAGTGCACATGAGAAAAGATATTCAATATTAGCTTACCAGTATTCAATATACACTAAATATATTGTCCAACACGTCAATATGGACAGAAGCGCTCATCTCAACCTAATGTCAGGTCACCTCTTGTGTAATGAACAAACATGTTTTTTTAATTAATTTTTTTACTGTGATCCCACTTGATGCCTTTTACAAATAAACACTTTGTGCAAAATACGACAAATGCTGCAATCTATCTATGCAATGCAAGTTATAAAAAAGGTATGGGCCAATATTATTAGACATCCCCTACAAATAAGCTTTCCAATTGTGTTTTTAGTATGACATTGTTTATCACATAAGATTTCTGTCCCTCTTTGCTTTTCCTGGATGTCTGCACAGTCAAGAACTCCGGCGCTTGTCTTTGAATGCATCAATAACACAGACTTCAAGGTAAAACGGTCATATTTATTCTACTGTTGCTATATGTTGTGATTTTTCAATTTATAGATTTTTTTCCCCTGCAGGAGTTGTACCAGAAGTTGACAGACTATGATATCCGTTTTTATATGTATGAACTACTGAAGGTGAGACTTTGCTACCTCCATTTATGTGAATTATTTTTTACTACTATTAATTAGCACCATTTCAACATCAGTACGTTCATTATGGTTATGCTATGTCCAGGCTCTGGACTACTGTCACAGCATGGGTATCATGCATCGTGACGTCAAACCCCACAATGTGATGATTGACCACCAGTTGAGAAAGGTAGGCAGTGTATTATTACACACTATTTGTAAGTCTTCTGCGTTTGCGTGAATTATGGGCAAAAACTCTGATAGACACCGGAACCGTCGTTTATTTACCTTAAAACTGTTGAATCGATCACGCTTTTTAAACTTGATAACTACATAAAAATGTGGGAACACCAGCGGTCATGTCTTACAACGAGGCTATGTAACAATTCCGGTCCTACTAAAATTGAAGGATGGGAGGATGACCTGAAAGTGGCCAAACATCACCTATAATAGCATTTTTAGCTACTTTCTCAACTCTATTGCGGCAGACGGCGAGGATATGAACAATCTCAAAAGCTTCAAGGCATATAAATACCTTCATAGCAATAAGGTTGGTCGGGTTTTGTTGAAAAATGTTGGGCACAATCCTATGTATATAAAAGCATATGTTGAACCAATAATCCGACGGATAATTTAAAGGTAAGTGAGCAGGTAGGTAAGTTCACAAAATCGACTTTATTTTTGCTTATTTCTGCCGTGGTAGTACACAGTGCTGATCTATTGTAACGTTATCGCTTGTTTACATGCTGCGAGAGCAGATGAGGAGTGCGCGGTGGTACTTTTGGAATAACTGATACCAGGGAGATGTACACACTAAATATCTTACCTGTTCTTGTGACACTGCTGTTACGTCTCCACAGTATCCGGCGTCTCTTCGCTGGTGGTTTAGAGTATCCCAACCATAATCTAGGATGTTAGTACAAACACGAACCGCACAACATGTCTTAGAGCTGCGCAAGGCCAGTTTTGGAAATTTAAGAGGGTTAAGTAAAACACGCTTCTAATGTTTGTATGGACTATTAAAGCTAATAAAACCACCAACTCTTAATTGACCAATAGTGCAGTGAAACTTACGGTTGCTATGCCGGAAGTTTCACCCATAACCCGTTTTACGTCAGCGGCCACACAAATAAGGTGGATAGAATCTGGTTGTCATCAGACATTCACATGGCACATGACAGTCATGATCTCCTGAACATGGCAGAATTATTTAACTGCACAAGCAAGGCCTCTTGCTGCCAAGGTTGGATGCAATAAAGTTATTTAAATTTCTTAAAACATCCTAAATGTTACTGGACAAAAAAATCAACCTCAGTCAAGAGGGATGTCGGCTGCCCACTGTACAATAAGCTCCATCTATAAGCAATCTTTGCAGTTGTTGTTTTGTGGTTATTAGGCTGCAGTCAGCGTCAGAAAGGGCCTTAATTTGGATCAAGGATTGGCCTGTATCAGTAACAGCCCCTCGAGTCTTCCAACTTTGCACAGCTGAATATTTTCTGTTTGTCCCATGATCTATTTTCTGTCTGTCCCATTCTCCTCAGGATCTTTTTCAAACCACAATCAGGCTGCGCCCAACAAAGGTGCATTATAAGAGGCTGTTTATTCAAAAATCCTGCCATGCTCTAAGACAGAAAAAAACATTTTTGCCTTTGCCATTAGGAGGTTATGACTGTGAATGTCTCCAAAAAATGACACCATCTAGTGCAGATTTTGAGTTTTTAAAGGGCATAGAAAAGCGATTTTTTACCAAACGCATCTAATGTAGATTTTAAGAGAGTTTTAATGGAAATAAACAATTAGAAATTGGTTTTACAGCCTTTTATCGTGTTTTTACTGAGCAATTTTGATGAAAGGAAACCCTAATAGACGAACTTGTATTGTCCAACGCACTCGGGATGATCGGGATCGCTCGACAATTTCCGACGCGTGACGTCAGATCTGCCACAGATGAATGTGTACCATACACGGCACACAATCACAGCGTGCTTTTATTGTCCTCTGAACTTTATTTTCACATGGTTTTATTAGATTTTGCGAAAAAATTTTTTTATTGTGCAGCTTCAAACTGCACAAAAGGTACTCGCCACTATACAAAAGAAAAGGATGGTACACGGCACTATGCATTTCCAGCTGATCCAACTCATTTAAGAGCATCTGGCTCTAATTCCTCCTCCTTTGCCATGACTGTAGAATAGTCAGAACAACACATTGAAATTGTCCCCAATGTTTGCGGAGCACACCACTTGTCACATTGACACTTAAAAAGAAAAATAAATAAAATAAAAAATAAATTAATGAATATGCTTGTAATGAATAGAAAATCTGCAAGCATTTAGAAAAGAAGCTAGTAAAACATGTACTGGTAACAATAGCTTATAGATGTTAGCGTTTGTTTTGCTGGCCACGACTGCTTACTGAATTTTGTACATGTAGCGTATGCAAACAAAAAAAGATGGCGACTTGCCAGTCATTGTTTCCTCCTCTATTCCTTCTTCCTCAACATCATCACTGCAAACGTCTTCATCCTCGTGTTCCTGGTGTACGACTGCTTCAAACATATAAGGTTGAACCTTCAAATGCGACTTGCTGTGGACAAAAACGTCCTCGAAATCACTGCTTCCTTCATCACTCGACTCCATGTTGACTAACTCAGCTGTTTCTGACTTGTAGCAGATATGACGTAATCGAGTCGCCCCCTAGCGTCCAACGAACTAATTACCTTAAAGTTCCTGTGGGCGCGAATTCACATTTCTGAATTTTTTTAAACGTGCATACCTTTATATATAGGCTTGCTATTATAACCAAATTTCGTAGAATGATTTGAATTGGCTTACATATCATACTGAGAGAAAAAAATAGCATTTGAAAAATCCCTTTCAATGCCTTTTAAGGTGGATAATTAACTTTTGATCAGCTGATGAATGTCTTGTTGCAGTTTCAATAAATGGCCAACCATTTTTCCCTCTAGGACCTGTGTCTTGTTTTTGCATCTATATGCGCTCCTTAGAATCTGGTTACAATCCATCAGCGCAAAATTGTAATTTTGCCCATCTTGTTTAAGAGTGTACAATATTGTGAAATTATTTTCACATAGCAAAAAAGTACATGCCACACTGAAACCCAATGGCCAAAAAACATTCAACCCGATGACTATTTTGGGCCTTTACTCAGTTTTGTAATTTTATTTTGGCGTTTTTCGAAAATTATTATTACAATGCCTCAACGTTTTCTGCTGCCCTGTGGTTGGGGACCCTTCTTTTAAAGCATGCATGTGGATGTGATGTGTTGTTTAACATATGCCATTTTTATAGAACTGGCTTCTTTATTTTTTAACATAAGACTAATGTCTACATCAACTAATGTAACCGTTGAATAGTATCAAATCGTATCGTTTGAGCACTGTATCGAATCGTCCTATTTTTAAAATATAGCGTTTTTGAATCAGGTCTTTTTTTGACAAAGAGATTTACATCCCCTCCATGTACCTTCCATCCATCCATCCATTTTCTATACCGCACAGTATTTCAGTGCTATCAGGAATGATTATTACATAAAATTGTTTTATGAATCAATGTTTTTGCATTTGTATGAAATTATATCCAAAATATATAAATAAATGCAGTTAATGGGTTGAAATTGAAAATAATGAACAGCCAGTTTACGCTCCATTACACCTTGATGTCCAGCAGAGGGCAGTAAATTGCAATGGTTAGCCCCAGAGGGACCCCACTTCCTAAATTTTTGGGAATATTATGAACTTCCAACAGATTGTGCTAAGTTTCATTTTTGATATTGAAGTCTGGCGCAAATGAAAACAATATATTCAAGCAACAAATTGTTTTTATACTAACTGTTGAACACTATTTTCTGTATTTTCCGTGTGCATTTTATGGAGATTTTAACAAGTGTTTTATTTCTATAGCTGCGCCTTATAGATTGGGGTTTGGCTGAGTTCTACCACCCTTCCCAGGAGTACAATGTCAGAGTGGCGTCGCGATACTTCAAAGGCCCAGAGCTCTTGGTAGATTACCAGGTAATACGCACACACAGGGGTGTCTAAGTGAGGGTGGAGTTGGAATGGTGTACCATAGACCCAAGCACAGGGGTGGAGGGCTGGGCTTTTGCAAAGTTAGATAGTAAAACAATTTAAGGACAGACTGAAAAAGATCGTAATCCAAGTTAAGCATAGACTTCAGTCTGTGCTTGTATGGCAACAGCAAGGGAACCCTTCAGGAGGCTTACGTATGGGGGGCCCAGAATTTGTCGCCCCTGGCACACACTTCCATGTCCCAGCACATGAGTTCTCAAAGATATGCATTTACAAATAAATATGTAATCCTCATTTGTAAAACAATGGCTGGAATTATTGTCTAATAATGTCCTTGTCTGTCATCATCATTGGCAATGCTGTTTGGTTATTTTGTGTTTCAGATGTATGATTACAGTCTAGACATGTGGAGCTTGGGCTGTATGCTTGCTAGTATGATCTTCCAGAAAGAGCCCTTCTTCCATGGCCAGGACAACTATGATCAGGTAACAATGTCATGTCATGTGACATGCATTTTTTGCATATTACAGTTACTGTATTTAGTCAATTTCCAAGTGGTTCACAGTTACAAACCTTGGGCTGTTTTTGCAGCTGGTGCGAATTGCTAAAGTTCTGGGGACAGATGAGCTGTTTGGCTACCTGCGTAAATACCATATTGAACTGGATCCACGCTTCAAAGATCTGCTCGGACAGTAAGTCCAATCTGGATCAGCCATGAGCCAAGGATTCACCCAACACATTGGTTGTGGTGTCTGGGTGAGAGGCAGTGTGTGTTTTTGCCCGTATCTACGAGATTGGCAACGTCTTCAATGCCACTGTGTATAGCTCTTCGGTAGTTACTTTTTATTTTAATCTGAAATGACAAAACAATCAACTTCTCCTGCACTATAATGTCAAAAAGGCAATGTCTGAATGTGTTTCTGCATACAGTACAGGCCCAAAGTTTGGATAGACATTCAAAGTTTTTGCAATTTTCTGGAGTGACTGGCGTTTATTTCTTAAAGTAATGGTGGCCACTTGTGTTTACTTAGCCGATTGTTTCTTGTCATAATATGAATTTTAACAGTTGTCAAATAGGGTTGTGGGCTGTGTCATCCTGACTTCTGCACAACACAACTGATAGTCCCTACGCCATTAATAAGAAATTCCACTAAGTAACCTCAACAAGGCACACGTGTGAAGTGAAAAGCATTTCAGGTGACTACCTCATTAAGCAATTAAAAAGGAAAGGGTGGCTACTTTGAGAAATCTAAAATATAAGACATGTTTAGAGTTCACTTTTTTTAAGTACATAATTTCACATGTTTATTGTATATCATTGACCTTTTGAGCTACACAAAATCAAAAAGTACTTAGACATAGCTGTTGGAGACTCCAGACTTACCCAATAAAAAATTACATTAATGCTTTGTTATGGTGTATCTTTTCAGACAGAGCAGGAAGCGCTGGGAACAGTTTGTGCAGACTGAGAATCAGCACTTGGTGAGTCCTGAGGCTCTGGACCTGCTGGACAAGCTGCTGCGTTACGACCACCAACAGAGACTGACTGCCACAGAGGCCATGGAGCACCCGTATTTTTGTTAGTACACCGCACAGCATTCTCACGACTAGACTAGCACGTGGATTTTGCTGCATCAACGCCCCCTTTAATCATAATTATTTTCAATCTTGTGCAACTGCATGTCAGTGTTAAGTTATGGGGTGCACTAACATATCCTATGTCCCTCTCCTGCAGACCCTGTAGTAAAGGAGCAGTCTCTGTCAAACTCTGACAACATGGTTTCTAGTGGCAACACCACAGCTCGATGAAACACAGGTAACTATTAAAAAAAAAAAAAGTAACAACATGTAAACAAAGTTATTTTGGTCACTCCATCCCAATTCTGTTTTTGGATATCTTCCAAAACACATTCTGCTTTTTTATTAGACTTGAATATAACAAAATCCTTTTTAGAATTGTAACCTGCAGTAAGACAAATACTTTAGGGTAGAACAGAACAAAACCCCTACCTTTCATAGGGTCCTATGATTTCCACTTTAACGTAATTTACTGTTAAATGCGGAACCTTGCGGAAATTGGCATCATGTGAATGAAATGCTGTCATCGTGAGACGAAGGAACGTTTGTGTGTAGATTTATATCCAGCAGCCGGCTAAATCGTGGCGGAATATCATTATAAACACTAAACCGCCTGCTCCATTGCTGAAATGATGATAACCACCGGTGAAATTTGGCAGAGCTCTGTGATGGAAGTGAGCATGCTAGTGCCGTTGTCTGTGTGACTGAATGAGTATATTTTCACTGTGTTGTGGTAACGCTTTATGTAAAGAGTGTTTTACAATGCCTGTTGATGATTTTCAGGCTCTGAGTGGAAAAAAGATAAATGTTTATTTTTGCACCTAGCTTGTTAGCCGTAAAGAGACTTTCTCAAACACATAACCTTCTGGCCTTCAAAATAAGAGTGCCGTTTGACTCATGTCTAACTGTAAACAAAATAAGTGTTTCATAAAAATATCTCACATATGCTGTTTGATTTGCATGATTGACTGCATTTTTCTTAATCACACGCACAGACTCAACAATTTGTTGAAGATTTTTATAGCAAGGTGTGCAGAGGCTGACATCCCATTAGAAAAGTTAGCCAAGCTGCATCAATTTCTCAATTACTGGGCAAAATTGTGCATTGATGGATTGCATCTATAAATACTTTTTTGCACTTAACGGACCATTTATTCACTAACTGAAAAATCATACACAAGGCGCTGGTAAAAAATAAGTGTAAAATGTAAAAAAAAAACAGAAAATTTAAAACAAAACAGAATCTGAGGGGAAAAAATGAAACAGATTTCATAGGGTCGTACCTTCAGAATAGGCTGTTTAGCATTTGGAGAACACAAAAAAACCCAGTGGTTTTATAGCTCCATCTGAAAAACAGTCTGAAGATCAGGGTTTAGAAAAAGTGAGTGTGTGTAAAAAGAAATGTGGCTTTTGTGTGTAAACTGACCATTTGAAATGATCATTTATGTGCAGACAAAACATCCAAGTATAAAATGCAACATGTTTTCTAATATTACAAATTCTCCTCTTTTTCTGCAGAAAGTGGAAAGAAGGATGTTTGTTACCTCAACTTTGTCCGCGGTTGTGACAGTTACTTTGACAAGTGTACAGTGACAATGGATCAAAGTAACTCAGACCAGTTATTCACAGATATGTGCATACAGACACACACACACACACATATGCAGGCAGGTATACATACACCCTCCTCCTCTGTATCAGTCTGTGATTGGCTTGTTCTGGTGTCCTGTCCAGCAACCTGACCGATGAGCTTGAAGCTGCCCCACCAATCTCATCCCCTCAGACGGCCCCTTTCCTCCCATGCCAATCTTATATACAAGGACAAAGACACTTCCTGTTCTGTTACTCCCGACCCCTCCATCCTTCCTTTATATCGATCCCTCTCTTTGTTTGCATCAGCATGGAAGATGGACAGGAGTGTGACCCTGTACAAGCCACCACCACCAGCCCCTCTCCCCCCAGACATGTTCCTCCATGCATCCATCTGTCTGTCTGCCCTCCTTGCCATCGTGTATTCTGACAGACAAATGTCTTAGCACTACTCCAGTTCTGAAAGTGGCATGGTGGACTCTCTCTAGATAGAATGATAATAATATTAATGAAAAATAAATGATTTTTATTTAGATGAAATTTGCCTGGACGAGTATTTTTTTTCTCTGAGATATTTGGTTTTACAATCTTTTGGCAAACGTTTATGAAAAAATAGTCATATTTTTCACTTTTCTTTTGAGATTTAGATGAATGCCAAGCACAATAATAAATCATTATGGAGCGCCTACAGCAGAAAAGACTGTATCACAAAATTCCGTAACTGCGAAAAAATGTGGCCTGACATTAGTATACTTTATTGTACTGTTTTCCATTTCTTGGAACGTGTGTGAGATGTTGAAATAGTCGCATTACAGTCATTTTTTGAGGTGTCTATGGTGCGCATGCAGGTGCCAGTGTATGTGGCCAAACATGGCCCCCGCTCTTTAAATACTGCCCCAGGATGGGAGGTGTACAGAGAGTGCGAAGGAGTATGTTTTCCCTTGACATAATTGTCAAGTGTGCAGGAGTTACTGAACTTTTGGTACAGTTTGTTTCTACTACCATCATGTTAGGTAGGATCCTGAATTCTTATAATGTGAAAAATATTTTTTAAGTTGAACAGTATGTTTTCTTCAGCTTCTTATTTTTAATTCCTAATGAACGATTAATCAGGGGTTAATGCAAATAATGAGATTATTTGTGATTTATAAATGAATATGACAGCCCAGTTTTAGAATACATGATGCTCCAATTTGAATGTTGACTAGCAACAAAAACTTGCACATGCCTCCCTAACAACTATTACGACAATCAAAAACTGCTGTCCTTCAAGAAGAGTAAGTACATGTCTTCTCTGCATTATGATAGAACAGAACTTGAGCCTGTGTAACATGAGGAGGTCCCATCCAATCAACTGATGACCACATGTGTGTGCGCGTGGGTGTGTACGTGAGAATTAAAGTTAAGTTGTGTACATTTAGTAGGGTAAATGCCAATAAAACACTCCTGCAACCATGAGCCTGAAGCTTTTAAAAAAAATTAGATTTATTTGTGTGTGTGCATGTTTGAAATCAATACTTATATACTATTTACTGTGTTAAGTCAACTGTAGTCAACCACTACAGTCAAATTAATATACAAGTCCAATAATGCTGTCTTTTAAATACTTAAACAAAGTTTTTTTTTGTACTATATGGTTTTTCTTTATATATATTTTTTCTCTGCAAAGTATTTATGTAAAATCTAAGGGTTGCAACATTCCAATGGTTGTCACAATTGGAAACTTTGTAATGTACAAAAATTAACAGGAATGTAGGTGTGGTATGTTTATTTTATTCAGCTTTTCAGGTTTTATTGATTCAATGAAATAATTTAATTGTATAACCAAAAAGACGAGTGTAAAAATGCTTTTTAATTTGTGTGCATGTCTGCTTTTTCCATTAATTCTGATTAGGAAAAGACTTCAACTTACTTGTCCAAGTAACTACAGTAGTGTTCAAAGTAATGGTCCAATGTGACTAACCAGATTAATCACTGTTGTTACTATATTTGTATTGCTACATGGCAAACAAGTTACCAGTAGGGGCGGGAGATTATCAGAAAACAAGACCCAGCGTTCCTGATATGCACACTCTTAAGGCTGTGCAATCGGGCAGTTTGTTGAAAGGTGTGTGTTAAAAAAATTGCGTGGTCTGCCATTGCCATCACAAACTCAAAACTACACTGCTCAAAAAAATTAGAGGCACACTTTTTAATCTGAAAAGTTAACATACCAGTCATACTCCTGGGATATTGATCTGGTCAGGTAAGTAGCAAAGGGGGTTGTTAATCGGTTTTAGCTGCTTTGTTAATTAAATCTACAACAGGTGCATAGAGGGGCAACAATGAGACAGACCCCAAAATAGGAATGGTTTTCCAGGTTGAGGCCACTTGACTCCTCATCTCTTTTGGCTGATTTTTTACTGACTGACTGAATACTGCTGTAGTTTTTCGTTTGGCTAGGATCAACATCTCTGTTGATAGCATGGTGCGGTACCTGGATGCTACAGAGGTTGCACAAGTAGTCCAACTCCTCCAGGATGGCACAACTGCAGACTGTCTTAGATCATCCAGCAGCTGATCATTGGCTGAGCCTTTGCCATTCTGGTTGTTTTTCCATCCATTTTGATAGTTGTCTTCTGTTCTCTGCCACCTGGTTTGCTCGGCATTTTAAGGCATTGGAGATCATTTTAGCTGAACAGCCAAACATTTTTTGCACCTCTTCATATTTCAAGTTTTCCCTTCTCCAATCAACGTTCTAATCAAAGTATGCTGTTCTTCTGAGCAATGTCTTGAACGGCCCATTTTCCTCAGGCTTTCAAAGAGAAATGCATGTTCAACAAGTTCTGGTTTCATCCTTAAATAGGGGTCACCTGATTCACACCCATTTTTTGATCACTGATATTTCTTTGAACACAACCCTTTCAACTAATTGCCCAATTGGACGGTCGTAAGAGCGTGCCTATCATGATTACTGGGTCTTGTTTGTGTTCTGAGAATCTACTGCACCTACTGGTAACTTGTTTACCATGTAGCAATAAAAATATACTAATAACAGTGATTAATCTGGTTAGTCACATTGGACTGCTATTATTTTAAACACTCCTGTATGATTGTGCTAATACTTTTACCATATTAGGTTCATGAGTAATGTAAATGCAAATATTATCATACATAATGTGTCTCTCTGCTTCTATATGCTATGATGCTGAATATACTTGTTGTATACTTAGAGGGTATGTCATGGATGGCTAATTAAGTTTTAACAAGTTGCTCTCACAGGGGTCGTCAAACATTAGTTGTAGCTGTCGTCAGTGTGTGGTTGTGAAACTAGATGTATTAACGTCACTAGTAAAGGAAGCAGAGCTTGTGGCCTCCTTTTCTAAAACCCGACTCCTTGCTCACGTTCAGCTGTGCTCACTCACATATGTAAAACAACACGTATGGGTGTACACACAGCAACACTGTTTTACTTTTTAGCTCCAATTTAATTTTTATTCTAATTTATTCACTTTTTTACTTAATTTTAATTACCTAAAATAAAATTAGATCAGGAATTTAAATTTTCCATCATTTATTTTTCTACATTGTATTTTTTTCTTCTCTTTTTCTCCCTTTTTAGTTTTTTAAAAACATTTATTCCTATTTGATGTACTCTTATTATTCACTCTCTTACGGTCTAATGTAACTTTAGCAACTTTAGCAAGCAATTAAACAAATAAACAAACTTAACTTATGTTTTGGTAGATGCTTCAGCTTTTGTGAATTTCCGCTACTCCATTTATAAGGTAAGTTTGCAAATGCCACTGTCATTCATCTGACCAAGAGTATTGTCATCTGTCTGGGCCAGCCTTGAACTAGAGTTTGTTTTTTTTAGCCAGACAGCTAGCACTCTTAACTCTTAACTTTCTGCAGACACTGGTCTGGCTGCACCAGGCAGGTTACAGTACCTGTGGCCTACTTAGAAAACCATCCATTTTTATACCGCTTATCCTCACTAGGGTCGTGGAGGTACGTGGAGGTACTATCCCGGCTGACTTTGGGACTGGCCTACTTACAAAACCTAAAAGTAAAATTGTTAAATAGACTGTGTAGTGGGTTCCTCCAGCGCCCTAGAGGGAGCCAACATTCAGATGTACCGCCAGCATTACTTCCTGCTCTGAGTACGTACTACGCCCGACATAACATAAGCACGCGCACTGTGTTTGTTGTCATGGTGATAATTGACTGTACTAACATTGAATGTAGCACAACCACACAATGAAATTGTTGGTCAGGCTCTGCAGTGAGTTTGTCAATTACAGATTGTTTTTAATTTCTTCACTCAGTTTTCACACTTAATACAACGCCGCATGCACATGCAAAAACACTGGAAATGATTGCCACATTGTCATTAGCTTATGAGTTTATCCAGAAACTAGCAGGTCTGCAGATATTTGGAACATGAGGATGTTTTTGAAGCAAACACAACAAAGTGACTGAAAACGTTTTGTTTTTTTTAAATCACGGGCATACTATTTACTACGAATAAACTGATTTCATATCAGCTGCAGTTAGTTTTGATCAGTTTATCGGTACATGGCCAAAATGTGTTCATAATGAAAACAAAAGTGAGTTTGTCAGTTTGTAAACTCCTGGGCTAGTCTTGGGGAGATTAGCAAACAAAAAAGGCGTAAGTAGGCCATGTATATTTATCTAAATCTGGTGGATCAGCGGGCACGTTTTGCATTGCGCTTGTGTCTGATACAGCTCAGGATAGATTTCCTCTCCGACTTGGTGCTGCAGGAGGTCAGTGCTGGGGCTGCACACCCCAGTTTCCTGTAAAAAAAGAAGAAACCGGACACAGAGAGAAATTAGAGGAGCAAGTGTGATTGAATATTCGTTGTGGTGACCGTTTAATTATTTACTGCACTCCCTCGGCCTCCACAAAAGGAAGCACACATGTGATCACAGTCCAGTCCCTGGCAGCCAGAACCAGTACAAACAGGCTGACTGTTGCATACAGGGGTGTGAAAAAGTGTTTGCCTGTTTGTCACACCTAAATGTTTCAAATCATCAAACATATGTAAACAACACAGCTGAACACAAAATACAGTTTTGTTTTTAGATGAAACTTTTTATTGTTATGAGAGAAAAAAATCCAAACCTACATGGTCCTGTGTGAAAAAGTGATTGCCCCCTAAACCTAATAACTGGCTGGGCCACCTTTAGCAACAGCTGCAATTAAGCGTTTGCGATAACTTGCAATAAGTCTCTTACGGCGCTGTGGAGGAATTTTGGCCCACTCATCTTTGCAGAACTGTTGTAATTCCGCCACACTGGAGGGTTTTCCAGCATGAACCGCCTTTTTAAGGCTATGCCACAGCATTTCAATAGGATTCAGGTCAGGACTGGTCAGGATGATTTTTCTGAAATACCTTTGCGCCAGATGTAATGGAACACACACCTTCCAAAAAGTTTGGTTTTTATCTTGTCAATCCACAAAATATTTTACCAAAAGTCTTGGGGCTCATCAAGATGTTTTCTGACAAAATTAAGACTAGTCTTAGAGTTCTTTTTGTTCATCAGCGATTGCCATCTTGAAACTCTGCCATTTTTGCTCAGTATCTTTTTTATGGTGGTGTCATGAACGCCGACCTCCACCGAGGCAAGTGAGGCCTGCAGTTCTTTGGATCTTGTGGGGTCTTCTGTGACCTCTCAAATGAGTCGTCACTGTGCTAATGATGTAAATTTGGTTGGCCGGCCACTTCTAAGAAGGTTCCCCACTGATCCATGTTTATGCCATTTGTGGATAATGGATCTCACTTTGGTTTGCTGGAGCCCCAAAAATTTCGAAATATACATTTTTAAACGTTTTACAGACTGATAGAGCTCATCTAATCTAAGTTAAGTTATGTTTTGACTATAATTAGTATGATTTTTTTGGTAACATTCAATCATTTTGTAAATTGCATTTTAAATTCATTCATTCATTCATTCATTTTCTATGCCGCTTATCCTCATTAGGGTTGCGGGTATGCTGGAGCCTATCCCAGCTGTCTTTGGGCGAAAGGCGGGGTACACCCTGGACTGGTCGCCAGTCAATCGCAGGACACTGCATTTTAAACTGTAGTCTTTTATCCTCATTTCTGTGTTATTTATTTTGTATTATTAGTATTATTATTATACCAAGCAGCACATATTTGGCCAATGGACACAGTGACATGATTGGTACGTGTTAGTGATAACAATACATTACAGTATTATCTATGTAAACAGTCATGGAAATATGAGGGAAGTTACTTTTTGTATTCAGTTGCTAACCTGGCAGCAGCAGTAGCAGCCTCTCTTTTCCTGACCTGTTTCATAAGCTTCAGCATGTGACAGATCTGCCGCAGGGTCATGCTGGGAGGGTGGCGGGGTCGCGGAGCGCAGCGGGGACCCCTGTACGTGAGGAGTGACACATAGCTGCCCCCGATGGGCCCCTTGCCAAACATCTGCAGGGGTTGAACGCTGCTGTGCGAGTAGCAAGATGCACACTGTGAGAAGACATGTATCACTTGACATGTTGCAGGGGTTGAAACACCACTATAAATGAAATCTACAAGATTAAGCACTCTTGATGCACACAATAATAATTAAGCGTACTTATTTGTTCATACAAGAGCAATAAACAACTTCATCTTGTCTGCTTTCTGCTCGGTTCTCCTTGCTCCATGAGCCGTTCAGGTGCACTCATAATTGTGAGTGTTAGGCGCTAATTGTTTTTAAATTTTTATTCACGTACCCCCTTTTGCAAATGATGTACTCCAGGGCGTACGTGTAGCCCACTTTGGGAACCCAAGCCTTATAAGATGTGCGCTTATGAAATCATAATAGCATGCTATTATTTATTTGACTCATACGTATCCCTAAAGGGAGAATTACCTACAGTGATTAAGGTAATAACTGTTTTTTTTTTTTTTTTAAGTTCATTGCTTTTCTCAATGAGTACAATAAATTGGTCACAAAATGAAACAACGCACTAGATGGGGTCTCGTGCATTGGAGTTGAGATTTTAACATTAACTTTTAAGAAAGTGCAATGAAAGAATATGAATGAACAATCAAACTTTATTATTTAACCAAGTCCAAAAACAATGCAGGTGTGTTTTGAAATGTTTATTGTCCCACAAATTGACACTCAAACATTTAGTTAACATTTTTTTACATTTTTTTAGTCCAATGAAACCACTCTTATGATAATAATGATAATAATAATAAAACTCACTGTTTATCTGTTCTCTACTTGTCTTTGTCTATTTATGTCAGGACTGTCCAGCTGTCTTTTGATAAAAAAGAGCAATTTATAACAAAATCATTCGACATATATTCAAGTTATTTAGTTATTATTATCAACATTTTAGCTTTTCCTAGTTATATTGTGCCTTTGTGCTCTATGTTTCCACTTTTCCTAGATTTTTGTTCATTTTATTTCTGCAATGAGCTAGGTTGTTTAAATCCTAGTTCCCCTGGGGGGACACCACACTTCTTCTGTTTTAAGTGTGCGCACATCCTGCCTGACTACTTGGTTTAAAGGGTAAGTCTCCCCAGTTAAAGTTGAGACCTCTAAGGCAGGAGCGACAAGCCACAAATGCCCACTGCGCCACACTTTGGACATCTATGCATGTTTTGCCAGGAAGGCGAGTGTGTCCAAGCTCTCCCTTCTTGGCTGTGTTGGTCAGGGACTTGGTTGCATTGTGGATGTTTTTTTTTTTTACACAGCTTTCTGACGTGCAAAGGATGGCATTAGGGAGGTGGGGCTCACTCCTGCACGGCTGCTCGGCAGATGCGCCACCTTTGTTGATTGCTTGTATTTAATTACCAAATACTGTACATGCACGATGCAAGAAACACTAAAATGTGCACCCTTACTTGCTAAATATAGCGACCACATCGCTAAATTGTCAACATGTGATATTCTTTGTCTGAGGTGTGTTATGAAACCAAACTTGTGCTTTAAAGCCAACACTTAGCCAAATGTTATGAGGGTTAATCCAACCACTGGGTAATTAAGGGTGCAGATAAGTTTAGACATCTGCGTTTTGTTGATCTGACAAATTGTTAAGTAAAGTTGATCAAATGTAGAATTACCACAGCCTCTGCTTGGGCATCAACAAGTAGCAAGCAGCTGTAAAAAACAGCCGTACGTCACACTGACACTGTCTACACCAAGGTAGTTTGGATTGCAAGGTGTGCCTAAAGCCCTCAGTTTGTGCTTCCTTGCACACTAATACTTCTATATTATTGTATTATCATTCATAATAGCCATGCATGCAATAATTCAGTCTGTTTGGCTTCTTGCTTGTTCTCCCAATACAGCTTTTCACCAAATGAAAAATCTTGTCACGTTTGAATCTCTGACATTTTCCTAATGATAAATAATCTCCTCATTTGCTGTGTTACAGGGCTGCACTGCAGCATCAAGAGTCTTGAGCCTATAATAATCATCTGTAAGTACAAACTGCAATCAAATATAATTAGCATATTGTTAATCAGAGAGCTCTCTGACAGTGTCAGTCAAAACAAAGCATTATTATCTTTGTTAATAATCTTATTGCAGTCATTTTGTGTGAAACAAATTGAATATCCAACTATGACACGGCCTTATGAGCAGCAGGCACCAGCCCTAATCACCCACTCCATCAGAAAACCCAAACCTCTACTCCCATACACTCTTTTTACAGGGCTGACACTTGGTCATGTTGCCCACCAACAATTACTTGGGTTCATACAGGACATTTAAACATACGATAAAGCCTCAATTAACCCTCAACAACATCCCACCTAATAACCTCATCGGATGGAAGTGTTAAATCAGTTGAGATATGTGCCTATACTCACATGGACGACGGTAGCCATGATGATGCGTTAAAGCTGTAGTAAAAACTGTCATCGGTATGGGTCTTGCTTCCTTCTTATACACACAGATACAAGCAGGGCAGAAGATCAGCCAATCACAGTCAAAAACGCACAAAGCAACACCACCTACCTTCTACCATTGCAGTGAGGTCACACACAGTCAAACGCACACACACACACTTATATGCTTGTTGCTTCAGGTTACAGCCACTGACACGAAGTCTGCAATGGAGAGGTCTTTTGTTGCATGGTGAATATTTAGAAGCAGCTGTAATTTGGGGAATGGAGAGGAAAAAAAGCAAAGAGGGTGAATGTGGAACAAATCTACACAAAGGAGAGGGAATTCAGAGAGAGATAGGGCACGTAAGGACTACGCGAGGAATGAGAGTGCTGAGGGAAGCAAGCGTCACGACGTGTCTGGTGTCATCTCAGAACAAAGTGATGCATCGGGGCGTTACTTATTGTCTGTTGTCACTGACGCAAGCATATCTGTCCAAAAGCTATTTACCAAACACCCTGAGGTGCTCCCTAGGACTCATCCCTGTAATCATGGTGTTATTGCTGAAACATAACAATTCATTATTTCCAACAAACAATGCTGATTTACCAGCTTGTGCAAGCATCAGCATTATGGTCCACAGCTGAATTGACCACCCACCTCAATAAAAGTGTTTTTATTAGTATATTTTTATTGCTACATGGCAAACAAGCTATCAGTAGGGGCAGCAGATTCTCAGTAAACAAACAAGACCAAACATTCATGATATGCATGCTCTTGAGGCTGTGCAATTGGGAAATTAGTTGAAACGTTTGTGTTAAAAGCCGCACAGTGTATGAGTGGGTTGCATGTTGGCCTCACAGTCAGGAGATCAGGGTTGGAATCTCCGTTGGGCATCTCTGTGTGGAGCTTGTATGTTCTCCCCGTGCGTGCGTGGGTTTTCGCCGGGTACTCTGGTTTCCTCCCACATTCCAAAAACATGCATGTTAGGTTAATTGGCGACTCTAAATTGTGTGAATGTGAGTGTGAATGGTTGTATGTCTGCCCTGCGATTGAGTGGCAACCAGTCCAGGGTGTACCCCACCTCCTGCCCAAAGGCAGCTGAGATAGGCTCCAGCATACCCGTGACCCTAATGAGAATAACCGGTATATAAAATGGATGGATGGTGTGTGTTAAAAAAATAGTGTGGCATTCAATGAATGATCAGTGGTCAATTTTGAGAAGAAAACAGGTGTGAATCAGTTGGCCCCTATAGTTAAGGATGAAACCAGCACTTGTTGAACATGCATTTCTCTTTGAAAGCCTGAGGAAAATGGGTTGTTCAAGACATTGTTCAGAAGAACAGCGTACTTTGATTAAAAAGTTGATTGAAGAGGGGAAAACTTATGAAGAGGTGCAAAAAATGTTTGGCTGTTTAGCTGAAATGATCTCCAATGCCTTAAAATGGAGAGCGGCAGAAAACGGAAGACAACTATCAAAATGGATCAAAGGACTGCCAGAATGTCAAAGGCTCAGTCAGCCATTGATCAGCTCCAAGATGATCAAAGACTCTGGTGTTACCTGTAAGTACTGTGACAGTTAGAAGACATCTGTGTGAAGCTAATATATTTACCAGAATACTCCGCAAAATCGTTCTGTTAAAAAAAAAAAGGGCATGTGCAGAAGAGGTTACAATTTGCCAAAGCACACATCAACTGGCCCAAAGAAAAATGGAGGAACTTTTTGTGGACTGATGAGAGTAAAATTTTTCTTTTTGGGTCCAAGGACCACAGTTTGTGAGACGACCCCCAAACTCTAAATACAAACCACAGTACACAGTGAAGCATGGTGGTGCAAGCATCATCATATGGGCATGTTTCTCCTACTATGGTGTTGGCTTTATTTATCGCATAGCAGGAATCATGGGTACGTTTGTATGTGTCAGAATACTTGAGGAGGACATGCCCTTTAAAATGGGTGTTTCAACAAGACAATGACCCCAAACACAGCAAACCAACCACATTATTGTTAAGGAGTGACCAGCCCAATCCTCTTACCTCTGACCTTAATACAATCAACAATCAGTTGTCAGTTGTGGGGTGACATCAAAAATGCTTTTTCTGGAGCAAAACCAAGAAATGTTAATGAATTGTGGAATGTTGTTAAAGATTCTTGGAGCGGAATAACGGCTGAAAGGTGCCACAAGTTGGTTGACTCCATGCCACACAGATGTGAAGCAGGTAAAAAAAAACTGTGGTCATACACCTAAATATTAATTTAGTGATTTACAAGATTGTCAAATCCTAGAAACAAAAAAGTTTGTACATAATAGTTTAGTGTTTGTAAAATAACTGGCAAACGCTGCTATTTTTTAAACACACCCCTTTCAACTAATTGTCCAATTGCACAGCCTTTAAAGCGTGCAAATCATGAATGCTGGGTCTTGTTTGTTTCCTGAGAATCTACTGCACCTACTGGTAACTTCTTTGCCATGTAGCAAAAAATAAACTAATAACAGTGATTATTCTGGTTTGTCGCATTTACTGCTATTATTTTGAACACAACTATACATTACATTGGGAGTAAAACAATCTGTGCATATACATCTGATTATTGATTACAATTATAGAATAAACTGATGATCTAAGCAGGTCATTTTTCTATGTAATAGGGAAAGCACCCTTCTAATTTTTTTTATATTAAAACATTTTTTGATAGTAAAAATCTTTTTAATTGTTGATTTGTATGGTATAGAGTTTTGTTTCCATGCCTTATCTTTGGTCTTAGACAAAAATAGAAGGTGTGATGCTGGTTTAGTTTAATTTTGTTTTTGGTTTATCTGGAAAGTTAATCAGAGTCTGCTTGGCAGGAAGAATGGTGTTTATGTAGCTACGTAGAAAGCGGTTTGTGTTGACCACAGAAATAAACAGAAGTTGAGGTAGAGGTTTGTGCATACCACCGGGCATCTGACTCACACGTTGTTAATCTTTATCCTTATTTATTATTGTATGTGATGTGTGTTGCTGATATGATGCCTCTCTTGCACTGCACACTAATTTACCTTAGCGTAATAATAAAGAAACCTGAACCTGAATCTGAACCCTAATGTGTTCTAGACACACACGCAAATATTCACAAATTGTTATGTGCACTGTATGTCTTCATTGCTAAGCAGGGTGAAACGTTATAACTTCTGTCTAAAATGCTGTTGCAGTGCACGTGCATGTTACACGTAGGTCTATATTTCCACTTTTTAAAAACATTTCTGTTAATCATTTTATTCTTTTATTTTCTTTAGACTCCTAGGAAAAGAAGAACGCCAGTCAGAAGACTAAAGAGAAAACAGCAACAGTTACACCTGTCACATCACACACAGCCACCAATATCTCTGAACCGCTGGCAACAAAAGGGAGTACACCCCGAAAGGAAATTTCCAAATTATGCCCCAAGTGTGTATTTCTTTTCAATGGTGAGCTCCTTCCCTCAAATTGAAGGAGGTGTAGATCATTAAATTTACCTGTTGTAGTGACCGGCTGAAAAGAAAACCTGCAGGGTCCGGCCCTCCATGGCACGAGTTTGAGACCCCTGCACTAGAACATCAAAGTGTGCCTCTGGAATCCTCTTTCAGGCCTCCATGATGAAATCATGAAGCTGGTGACACTTTGCACTCCTTCACCTTCCCTTTGAGGATGCTATTGCATGTGGACTCAAACTGGAGCCCAAATGCAGAGTGAGGAGGCAGGTGAGCAGGTTCAAAGTCTTTTAATAGAGTCTGTGATGATTATTTAAACAAAAGGCGATGGCGCATCCAAATGTGTAACAAAATGGCACCATTAACAATTTACATCACCAGAACAGTGGGGTTGCCAAGCTGGAGAACAGGAAGCGCTGGATGCACCTCCTGGGAGAAGCTGGAGCAGGCTTTAGTCCTCAGAAGAAGAGAATTTGTGAGAGTGCCTGGAGGAGCTGGAACAATGCAATAAAGAAGTCCCACCAATTATAAATGTGGAGCCACTGAAGAGACTAATCCAGCGTCTCCCAGGTGCAGACCATCAGTTTAAGACTGGTGAGAGCTCATCAGGAGGTGCAGGTGCAACCAGTGGTCCCGCCTCCAGCCGAAGAAAGGGCTGCTGCAAAACAAAGGACACGTCCAGGAGAAGGCAGGGAAGAACAAAGGACAAAACAGGAGTAGCCAAGCGGTGGAACGTGACAGATGGCCCACAAATGCTCAGTAGGGTTTAGGTCCATCATTTCAACCCTCAGTTTCTTTAGCAACACAGTGGTCATTTTGGAGGTGTATGTGGGGTCGTGTTGGAATATTGCCCTGCGGCTCAGTTTCAGATGTTGACATTCATATTTTCCTCAATGACTCCTCAGTGTCAGCAGCACGCGTGACTCCCACCACTGTAGGCAAGACATTTTTGTATTCGTTACAATATGTTTGTCTTGGTGTCATTGTCCACTGATCATTTAGTCTAAATATCTTCAGTAACCTCTTTGCAGGCTCTCATCTTTAGAGAAGATTTTCTACTGGGACGACAACAATGCAACTGACTTGATGCAGTTTAAGGGATTTGGTCGGCGCACTGACAGGCTGACCCCCCCACATCGTCCACCTCTGCAGCAATGCTGGCAGCACTCGTTTGTCTATTTTGCAAACACACCCCCTGGGTCGACGCTGATCATGTGCACTCAACTTCTTTGGTAGGCCATGGTGAGGCCTGCTCTGAGTTGAAGCTATTCTTTTAAAGCCCTGTATGGTCTTGGCCACCATGCCACAGCTCCCTTTAAGGGTGTTGGCAATCTTCTTACAGCCTCAGACATCTTTATGTGAAGAAGTGGTTCTCAGTTATTTTTCTTTCACGCACCCCCCCCATTTGAAATACTATTGACAACTGATAATGTCTATTTATTTATCAGTACTGTAGAAACTGAAACCAGGAAAATGCAACAGAATGGAGAACTGCATGTTTAGTATGACAAATTTGGACATGTTGGCAGGTTTGCACTAACATTGAAAGTACTGTCTGCTTCTCACCCACTCCCTGACAGTACTTTCACATCCTCAGAGTCCTGTGCCATGAAGTTCCATGTTGAACTTCAGTATAAGAGAATGAAAGCAGTAACACCCACACCAACTGATATCCAGCCACGCTTAAGACTTTATAACATTAATGAGTCACATGGTCCTGGGGAGAAAAATGGCTAATTGGGCCCAATTTGTACAGTTTACCATAAGGGTGTACTTACTTTTGATGCCAGCAGTTTCAACATGAATGGTTTTGTGTTATTTTGAGCATATTTACACTGTTATTCAAGCTGTACACGGACTACTTTATATTGAGTCGTTTCTTTAAGTGTTGTCCCATGAAAATATACTATAATAAAATATTGACTGATATGTGAGGTGTACTCAGTTTTCTGGCATACTTTAATTATTGTGTTGCACACTACACAGAACTAGATCACACACATACGGACGTGCAAGGAAAGATGTCAGAGTGAGGGGGTGCAAATGGTGAGCCCCTGAGCGGAACAGAGTGGAATTCGTTGCCTTGCTCAAGTTAGTCTTCAGGAAGCACAATAAAATAATGTACTGGAGGTAGTAATTGAATAATAATAGTAGTGGTACAGTATGAGCATGTATGGCTGTTAAATTAACAGTCTGACTGCAGTTGATTCAGTGGAGGTTCTAATTATGGGGCACATGGGCAATTGCCCAAGGCAGTATTCTCCAGGGGGCGTTGCAAGGATAAGGGGGAAAAAAGGTTCATAGTTTTGTAATCAGATCATGTGTCATGATATGAGCGACCTTTACCGGTACCATCCATACTGCTCACATTAGGTTTACATGGGCATCAGGTTAATTTGATAGTTCAAAAAAAGTAAACTGCAAGAGAAAATGCTTACAAATAAAATACAGTGCACATTTAATATTGTATCATATTTAATAAATCCCAAGTCCAGAGTCTTAAACAAATGTTACTACACCACAAAAATGTTAAACAACAAGGTGGGTCTCACACAGGGCGCCTCTAAAGCTGCAAACGCCACGGGGTTTACGGATGAGGTCGCTGCTGACTGACGTAACAGCCTAATCTCGCCAGGGGGCGCTCTTGAGCCAGTGCTGGGTCCGAACCGTTGCTTTCCAGCGGTGGCTGTCGGTAACCGTCAGGTATGATATGTAACATGAAGGAAACGCTACAGTAAACGAACAGTCAAATTCAGCCGGGGACGCTTCTGTTGGAGCACAGGTGGAAACGGCAAATTCCGACAGAGACGTGAAGGCAGCACAGGCCTGAGAGATCAAGATAACGGTGGGGAATGTGTCAAAAACAAACACGCCCCCTGTTTACCGAAAACATACACTACCAGCTACACAAATAAAGCGTTGGAAAACCGCTGTGGATGTGGCGCTTGAAAATTAGCTTGAAAACGCCGGATTTTCTTCGGGAAGAGAACATCGGCAGGTGCTTCTTGTCAAACTCGACGAGCTGCTGTGCGGTTGCCGCCAGAGCAACAGGTGCGACGGGATGTCTTGCCGCATTCAAAGACAGTTGGGGGTGTAGTAAAAATCGTTTTCATCGCCAAAACAGCTCCACTGCTCGCGGAACCTGAAATAAAAAAAAAATCGCACACAACGAATTGAAACTTAAAGGAAGCATGTTAGGGCATTTGTCAGGCGCGGGAGCCGACAAGGCACACAGTCGCCTGTGCGTTATGTACAAGTGTAAATTGTTCCGAGTTTTTGAACGCCTCAGAGTCCCCGCCCCCCCCCTCTCTGTCTCCTGCGTGTACTTTGTGTCTTTTGAGTGACTGGGCGTTAACTGCCAAGGCGAACTCTGCAACAGCAAGTCATCGGTCAGTCGAGGAGCTCTCTTGGCTCCCCTCTCTCAGACTGTCGCTACAGGTGGATTGTGCATCCGCACTGCCAGTATGTCTCCTTCCGCATCCCCCCGGTTTTTCACCGAGAGGGAGGTGGCCCGCCACTGCTCCAAGGACTCTTGCTGGGTGCTAAGAGGTACCCGGGTGTACGACGTAACCGCTTTCCTGCGAATGCACCCGGGCGGCGAAGCGCTGATTCTTCGCCGTTCGGGGAGGGATGTGAGCAGGGAGATGGAGGGACCTCCGCACCGGCACTCTGACAACGCCCGGCGGTGGATGGAGCAGTACTACATAGGCGAGCTGGACCGAGACAGCGACAGCGACGAGCACCCGGTAAGCAGCCCACTTGGCTCGCCCGACCGCAGCAATTTGGTGTGTAACTTCACTGGTAAAACGTTTTGGTAGGAAACCAACAGGTGTGTGACAGCTCGAGCCAGAACACAGAGAAGAAACTCATTGTTTACCGTCTTACGTCACTTCCCGACCTTTCACCTGCTTGCTAGCGCTCCCTTGGAGTGCCTTACCGCCAAATTGGAAGGCAGGCCGTTATTTGTGGTATTAGGAGTCCAACGGACACTCACCTGTGGGTGTGTTCACGTTGGTTATTTGTGTTCCTGTTGAAGCGGGCTAGAGTCTGTTTGCTCTGCGAGTACTGCCCGTTTGGTCAAGTGTGAACGCCTTCCAGGACCAAACAGGACTGGACCAAACACGGGGACAGAGATCGCCTAAGTGATGGGTCCGCGACTGTCACCCAGTAGGCCTCAGTCCGGCAAGTGTGAATGCCAACTGCACCAACTGGACCGAAACATCTGACCATCACTATGCAAGGCAAAGCAACACCCAACTGAGGGCAGACTGAAAATATGCTAAAAATAAGTTAAATGTAAGCCCAGAAACGTAAATACTTGTAGCGGGCTGTGCATTTATATAACACACACCTAGAACCATTATTTCCATAATTGATGTCTACACTCAATGTCTGTCTTCTAGCTTTACGTCAGAACAGGATCCGTGCTGCAGGTCACGTGGTGATTCATTCAAGTGTGCTGGTAACGTTGAGTGTTCGCATAGGCTTTCAGACGTCAATCGGTCACAGGGCAGAAAAATGCTGATATCAATGCTGACCTTGTGAGGTGTATTTGAAATCTGATTGGTTAATTGCTAATTGTGTGTACATGACATGGGCCAGCACTCCTGATTCAGAAGGCCCTGGGCTCATGACATTGACATAGATGAACACATAGAAGATGAAATCTGATTAGAAAAAAAAAAGCAGTGCAGCAAAGATGCAATGAAATTAAGATATATATTTCATGGAATTAATTAATCAAATTTCATGGCACAAATACAATAATTTTAGTTGTAGATCTAGTGCAGTTTCTGTGCAGTGTTTATTCCAGCAGAGAGGCCCTAGCTGGCCCTGAACACACGCCACTGGGAAATACGGTAGTTAAACATGCCTGGCTTCTGTAAACAAAGAGGTTGTTGCTCTTTACAGTTTGGTGAAGTCATCAGAAATGCTGTCTCTGCAGCACATTTGTGGGAACCTTTTTGATGTCTTTATGCATTTTATATCCTCTTCTCAGCATTCAAAATTTCAGACTCCCATATGAAAGGAAAGTCCTACGAATGTATGTGGCATGAAAGACAACGTGCACGTCACGTACAGCATCCAATCAAGGCACCACTTGATTATTTGGTCCGGTGGGAAAGCAAACCAGACTGCACAAAAGTCATCACCAACTATTTTCTACAATTTTGGTCTGTACCAGTGTACCGCATGTAATTGCGAACACATCCTAAGTAATACCACCTCCTGTTTTTACATCATGAAAAGGCTCATCCATTCAGACTACGTCCACTCATGCATGTGTACTGAAGACATGAAACAAATATTTGTTGAACATACTTTGTCCCGGCGAGCATTTAGGCTGGTCAATTGCATGACAAAGTTGTTTTGTTGCTATCTTCCATACTGCACATTTGGAGTGTATAAGTGCATTCACACCGACAAGTGTGGCAAAATTCTCATCGGTACCAGCAACCGTCTTGGCTAGTCACAATTCTAGTTTACAATTCAGTTCACAATTTAATAGGCGAGCAGAGGAAGAAAAAAAACGAAGATGCATAAAGTACACTTGTCAGGTGAAAGAGCCATCTATGTGTCAGTGTAAATAGGTTTATGTTTCGAAGAAGAGCAGCATGACAACGGCTATGGCAACTTCTCAGAGTAGCATTATTTTTCACAACATATTAGTAGCATTGTAACAGTGGTTCAAAACATTAAGAAAAGGACTTTCCCATTCCATTTCGAAGTAATAATTTAAATAAATACCCATCGCTTGTTCATTTTCAATTTAGACAGGAAATTTGGTTTAATGCCCATCGCTAACAAGTTGGGTTGTGACCGATAAACACAAGAATAGCAACTGGTTGACAGTGTCTTAACGCAAGAGCGTGGGGCGCCGGTGAGACGATTGTCGCGCATGCTTAGAAGCTTAGCAGGACTGAGGATGAGAAAAGGATGTAAATAGTGGCTGGGGAACCCTGCTTTACAGGATGGTTGGGGACTTGTCACTTTTATAGAATAGGCTTTTTTATTGTATAATGTAAGATTAATGTCTACATCAGCAAATGTAACCGTATTGTTTGTACACTGTATCAAATCATATCAAATCATTCTGTTTTTTAACATTTGAATCGTATCATAACACGTGTATCTAAACGCAAATTGAACCGTCTATCACAAAGAGATTTACAGCCCTACTAAGAAGAGACAAGTCAAAACAAAAAAGCGTTCCAATCTACAAGCAACGGCTGGAAAAACACGTTTTGAGAACTTCACCTTGCTTGGAGTTTTTCTTAAAATCAGTTTCAATGATCTAAAAAGAAAAAGAAGAGCTGTTGGCTTGGCTTCCGTTCAGATGAGTATAAGTAAGCTTGCAGGAGTTTAAGTCAAGTAAATGTGTTTTGGCGGTACTTTTCACAGGAAGTAGTCAAAATGCATTGCAGAGCCATATGTAGACCGCAAGGCAGCAAAGTAAGATGGAGCAACAAGATTCAAGCCTGTATAGAAACATGTGATAAGAGATGGAATTACCCACAGTTTCTTATCAAACCCCAGCCTCAAGGTTTTTAATGTTCTTTAGGGTCCGTCACTTTGTAGACATGACTTTACACTCATGACTTTACTGGGCGTTTCTGCAAGGAAGCAGGGAGCATGTACCTGTTCTCTTCCCAGTTTCTGTTGATTATAGGGGAGGGAATGAGATGTTGGTGAAAGGCAGCACACAGGGAGGGATCTGGTTAAAAACAGTCAGAGAGAAACAGGGAGGGGTGCACAGGTGATATGGTAAACCTGTCAGGTAGGGGATGAGTGGTTGTATGTGTGTGCGTGGTGGTGGGTTGGGGGGCAGTGGTGGAAATGAATGATTCAAGAGGAGTGTGTGGAAGAGAGATAAAGAGCCAGGAAGAGCAAAAAACTGGTTTGTCTAGTCTCTATAAGAGGAGGACTACAGCAAAAATGGAGAACAATAAACACAGAGAATATCAGTGGAACTGGAAACATAGTCTGCACTGAAAGATTACCTTAAATATATAGTATATACAGTTTGTGAAAACAGTGAAAAACTATTTGCCCCCTTCCTGACTTTTTATTCTTTTGCATGTTTGGCACACAAAATGTTTCTGATCATCAAACACATTTTAATATTAGTCAAAGATAACACAAGTAAACACAAAATGCCGTTTTTAAATATATGTTTTTGTTATTTAGGGAGAAAAAAAACCAAACCCACATAGCCCTGTGTGAAAAAGTAATTGCCCCTGCACCTAATAACTGGTTGGGCCACCTTTAGCAGCAATACCTGCAATCAAACGTTTGCGATAACTTGCAACAAGTCTTTTACAGCGCTCTGGAGGAATTTTGGCCCACTCATCTTTGCAGAATTGTTGTAATTCGGCTTTACTTGAGGGTTTTTCTTGCATGAACCTCCTTCTTAAGGTCATGCCACAGCATCTCAATGGGATTCAGGTCAGGACTTTGACTAGGCCACTCCAAAGTCTTCATTTTGATTTCTTCAGCCATTCAGAGGTGGATTTGCTGGTGTGTTTTGGGTCATTGTCCAGCTGCAGCACCCAAGATCGCTTTAGCTTGAGTTGACGAACAGATGGCCGGACATTCTCCTTCAGGATTTTTTGGTAGACAGTAGAATTCATGGTTCCATCTATCACAGCAAGCCTTCCAGGTCCTGAAGCAGCAAAACAACCCCAGACCATCACACTACCACCACCATATTTTACTTCTGGTATGATGCTCTTTTTATGAAATGCTGTGTTACTTTTACACCAGATGTAACGGGACACGCACCTTCTAAAAAGTTCAACTTTTGTCTCGTCAGTCCACAAGATATTTTCCCCAAAGTCTTGGCAGTCATCATTTTGTGTTCAATTATGTTATCTTTGACGAATAGTTAACTATTTTTTATGAGCAGAAACATTTAAGTGGGACGAAAAGTCCGGAAGGGGGGGCAAATAGTTTTTCACACCGCTGTATACTGGTTAATTCATTTTGCCTGTGAGAGAAAGTTAGCAGTACAGCTTTAGTGTTCCATTAACATTTAAATGACTTGTCAAATTGGTGCTTTGAGATAGCTCTTGCTGCTTTTTTATCCCTGAATACAAATCTAAAAGTTATCCTTTCCTCCTTTTTTAAGTCTTTGCATCACCATGCCTCTGATACTGCGAAAGGCCCGATCACTGTATGCTCCAAGCATGTGCAGAAATAGATGTGTGCGTTTAAATGTTGGATACATCACTGCGCCTTTGCTTACATTTGACCATTTTATTGGAATGACGCTTAGTTAAATAGTTATTAATTCATTTGAAATGGGCAGATTTAGCTCAGATATGAAGAGCTGACAAATATCGAACACATGCATGCTGGCCAAATCCTACAATGACAGCAATACGATTACTCTTGTTTCATTTATACACAACCCTCACTTTCCTGAGATAAATAAATACACTTTCTGTACATTCCCGCATGTAAAAAAGATGTACTTTAATTATTGCGATCTTTCCGTCATGTGCGTTACAGAGCGGAGTGGAAAACTGTATTTGCATGACTGTGTAGAGACAGAAATACTGACTAAATTATTTCATTAATTACTTTACAATGTTTTAGCGTGGCTTACCGAGCTTTGTTGCCTGTTGCACGAAGGTAGCTCTCTTTTAAAGCAGCTGTAGTCTAGCATTTTCAAGTGCCACAGTTTCACTGTTTAACTAATTCGGAGATGGCATCACCATTTATGAAACCCACAAGGGATCATAGAGAAAAAACATTGGAAAAAAAAAAGACAATTACCAGAGTATCCATCTGTAAGAAAGAGATTTTCATATGAGGGAATACGCCAGATATGCACACTTTTTGAGTCTAGCACCAGGAATATGAAATATTAATAATTGGGTCAATGTTAATAGATGTCACATCGGTCCTTGCGTAAGTACTTAGCCAGTCAGTTTTAGTGTTTGCTGGGGAAATAAGCTCTATGAGGCATCAATGAACTGGAAGAAAACGCTTGTGTTATTGTAGCAAGGATAATATTGTAAAAGGAAAAAAATTAAAAAGGTGTATAAAATACGTCACACACAAAACACTGCCATCTAGTGGTTGCAAGAAGACCACATTTCCAAACAAGAATGCATATTTCAAACAAAAAATACAGTTGTGGCTGCTATTTATTTCTTTTTGTAATGGTGTGAAGTGTTAATATCTCAAACTCGCGTAATGCTGAATGTTGATGAGTGAAAAGAGAAGTAGGGTATCGTTAGTGTAATAATCAGTGCCATGCCACCGATCCTCCCTTGCTCTATTGGTGGCGACAGTGTTCCTTTTTGCAGTTACAACCTTTTGGGAACTCCTCAAAACCCTTCATAATAATTACTTGCTCATCTTGTGTAAAATATTGCGTGCATCTTTATTTTGCGTGTATGTGTGGTGTAAATAGACAAAGAAAAACAATAAGTTGTTATTGTTATTACTTACTTTGTAACTCTTAATGCTGTAGTACAATTTGCTGCATTTAAGTTTGCTTGGAAATCCCAGAAAATAAATCCAAAAAATGTGAATTCAACATAAGTTATGTGGTGTTAAATGTAACCCCCTCAATGTTCATAACAAATTTTCTGCTGCTATTAAAAAATTTAG
The DNA here is from genome assembly GCA_024372805.1 of Oostethus manadensis. Classification (NCBI taxonomy): domain Eukaryota; kingdom Metazoa; phylum Chordata; class Actinopteri; order Syngnathiformes; family Syngnathidae; genus Oostethus; species Oostethus manadensis. The sequence continues at coordinate 4,416,303 of QODF01000014.1, forward strand.
TGTTGCATCTTTTAACTTGATTTAAATTTTCATTTCATTTAGAGCTTTTAATACATGTATTATATATTGAGTTGATAATATTGCCCCACTGATTGGATGTAAAATTCTGGCCACAATGTATTGTGATATTTACCAAAGTAATTAATTGATAAATTATGGTTGGTTTGTTGTTCAGTATGGACTATTATTAGTCAAACAATACTGAAAAACAAATAAGTGTATTCTGGTGACTAGGTGTCAGTAATGTTACATTGATGAGACATGACACTGGATTAGATTAGACTCTCCACTGCATACTTTCAACCATGGCATGTCTGACATGACATAGTCAAAAGAAGTTATCTTCCCAATCCGTGCAGAGGTTTGTTTCTTACTTCTTACTTTCCCATTCTGTTGGAAACCCTTTCTTGAGTTTAGAATACATAAATTGGTCGTTTTAACAAATATTAATGAGGCAAGGTTGAATCTTTTTGCTTTTTTGCAGTTTTACGTGGTGCAGAATCATGCTGAATGTCCATTTGGCGCAGTAATAAGTCTTGTATTGAATTACGTTCCTAATTGATTTCTGTACGTTATGTGCCTTTGTTCTCATAATTATGTACATGTTTATGTGTAACATTAGTTGCATTGTTCTGATAGTGTTGCAGACCAAAGCACAGCCAAAGAACATAAAGAACACAGTTCACAATTTACCACATCTTGTCACCACTTAAATACATAATACACTTACAAATACAAATAAATTCAACAAACAAAAGACAAACCTGTCAGGAGATATTTTACCTCTTTTAAATTAGTAGCCTATGTGTGCAGAAAAATAAGACCTGTATAATGTCATAATATATAATATATTTATTGTGTGGCTCACGTTTTTGTGCAGTAGAGTAAGGGGGTAGATCACTCCTAGTCAGATGTCTGTTGAGTGGTGCGCACAAATGACCTCTTGTAAAGATGCAAATGCACGAGGTACAGTCCGTGTGGATTTTTTCATAGAATATTGGGTGCATTTTCATTCATAAAGTGTTTGTAGATTACTTATTATTCTTCAATTTTGTATTGGATTTGTACTGAATGTTCAACCACATCAAAAGTTAAGTCCAAGCCTTTCAAACTCATGAATCAGAGCTTCTGGACAAGAAAAAAAATTAATATCTATGTGCTGATAAAATTTAAAAATTAAACTCTGATGGTGCAAAATATGTTATGTTTGGTAGTATAGTGTGCTGCTGCACTGCAAGTGCGAGGCCTACATGAAAATTATGACACTTGATTTTCTTCCCTGGACTTTTTCATGATTAAACAAATGTAAATGGCTACTGCAGCTTTTAAAACAAAAGCCATAGCCTAAGTTTCTATATAGTCTACAAAGTGATAAAAATGCCCGCGACCCTAATGAGGATAAGCGGTATAGAAAATGGATGGATGGATGGATGGATGTTAATGATTGTATGCAGAAAATACTTGCATAACACAGTCCAATTGACAAATATGAATATTTATTTCATGCTTTTTTTTCTTCTCCCCATTATGACAGCTGAGGTAGAGTCTGTCGTAAGCATTTGAACAGTGATTTTATTTTTAGTAAAGTTCCTTCTTAAGTGCAGTATTAATAGTTGCCATGTGTAACACCAGACACATCTATACTGAACACTGGCAGCATGCAGCTTTTATCTTATGCAGGCATCTGTCCGTTTACAGAGGTGAAGTGTTCAAAAACAGGTACACCTAGTCTGGAGTCGCCTCTGTGCATCGCTACAAAAGACGGCTGGCACACCACTGCTGAACACCGGCAGCAGATGCTTATGCTCTCTGCTTCCGCGCCGAATGCCTCACCTTTGTGTCCACTTTCGGCAGAATAGTCCTCCAAATATTTGTGCAGTGTGGGAAAAGTGGCATTATGTCGCAGGGAGGACTTTTTTTTTGCCAGCCTGGACAGCCACGCGCATGTAAACACATGCTCAGAGCAAGATGAATTGGAAAACTGTAGTCTATCGGGTCAAATTATATCGTACAGAGTGGTTTGAACTCACTTGGTTGTAACCCAACAATGTACCACTCAAATACATTTTTGTTTTTCTTAAATAAATATAAAAGTTTAATAAAAATAAGTTATATTGCATATATGTTTTCTGGTAAATACACAGTAGTGTTCAAAATAATCGCAGTGCAACTTGACTAACCAGATTGATCACTGTTATTAGTTTATTCTTATTGCTACATGGCAAACAAGTTACACGTAGGTGCAGTAGATTCTCAGAAAACAAACAAGACCCAACAGTCATGACATGCACGCTCTTACGGTTGTGCAGGTGGGCAATAAGATGAAAGAGGTGTGTTAAAAAATAGCAGTGTGGCATGTAAACAGTGATCAATTTTGTGAAAAAACAGGTCTCAATCAGGTGACCCCTATTTAAGGATGAAACCAGCACTTGTTCAACATGCCTTTCTCTGTGAAAGCCTGAGAAAAATGGGTCGTTCAAGACATTGTTCAGAAGAACCGTGTAGATTGATTAAAAATTGATTGGAGAGGGGAAAACTTATGAAGAGGTGCACATTTTTTTTGGCTGTTCAGCTAAAATAAACACGTGGCAGAAAATGGAAGACTACTATCAAAATGGATGGAAGAATGGCAAAATTTCAGCCAGTGATCAGCTCCAGGATGATCAAAGACAATCTAGAGTTTCCTCAAAGTACTGTGACAGTTAGAAGACATATGTGTTGGGTCTGTTTATTGCATACCAGGGATCATGGATCAGTTTACATATGTCAAAATACTTTTCATGTTGCCTTATGTTGGAGAGGACATGCCCGTGTTTCAACCAGACAATGACCCCAAATACAGTAAACGAACAAAATATTATTATGGAGTGGCCAGCCCAAAATGTGGGGTGACATCAAAAATGCTGTTTCTGAAGCAAAACCAAGAAATGATAATGAATTNAACGAACAAAATATTATTATGGAGTGGCCAGCCCAAAATGTGGGGTGACATCAAAAATGCTGTTTCTGAAGCAAAACCAAGAAATGATAATGAATTGTGGAATGTTGTTAAAGTATCTTGGAGTGAAATAACAGCTGAAAGGTGCCACAAGTTGGTTGGCTCAGATGTGAAGCAGTGAAAAAAAAAAAACTGTGGTCATACAACTAAATATTAGTTTAGTGATTCACTGGATTGCCAAATCCTAGAAACAAATAAGTATGTACAAAATAGTTTTGTGTTTGTGAAGTCACTAGCAGACACTGCTATTTTTAACACCCCCCTTTCAACTAATTACCCAATTGAACAGCCTTAAGAGCGTGCATATCATGAATTCTGGGTCTTGTTTTCTGATCTACGGCACCTACTGGTAACTTGTTTGCCTTGTAGCAATAAAAATATAGAAACAACAGTGATTAATTTGGTTTGTCGGATTGCACTGCTATTATTTTGAAAACTACTGTATATCAGTCATCTTGTGCAGCCCTATTTCATTTTGTGGTGATGTCCTTTTAAAGGGACTGCAGTGTATGACCAGAGCTTACTGAAAGAAGTTAATAGAGTGTTGCCTATTTAGCTCATGTCTCACCCACCTTCCAATAAGTCTCAATTTCTTCTAACTGGCCCCATTATGCCTTGATAGCACAAATAATTTTTGTCTGTAAAAATAATGAGAACAAATTCAACAACTCCAAACCAAGCACTTATATTCACATGGAATTTTTGTCACACTGTGTTTGGGGTCTGACTATTTTACCAAAAGACCACCTAATTTGCCAATGTGGTCAGCAGGTTTGCCAACTACAATAAAATTAGCTGGTTCTCCAAATGTGGCAGCAATGGTTAGGTTCTGTTTTGATTTTGGGTATGTCGCCAACCGCTTATATCCACGTTAGTCAGCTAGTCTGCGGGGCTTTGAGATAATCCGGTTCCATTGTAAAGGTTCCACTTTAAATATACAATGCATACAATTGTATTGTGATGTCTGTTTGCACTGCTTTACATTTTCCATGAAGTCAGACAGAAATTCATATCGCTCTAATCCTTGTGTCAATCACAGTTGCACCTTTTGTTTGCACTGTGTCAATCAATATAGCGTTCCTCAGGACAGCATGTGGTAATCCACTCCTTAGCATTCATTGGTACATTCTTGGTATGTTTTCTCTTTTACCTTCTACTTGTACCTTTTGTCAGTGATATTATATACCTTATCTTCTGTGTATCTTTCTTTTGACATAGAAAATAATGCGTTACCAGTCACATACTTAGGAGGATAGTACAGATATTGTTCAATGAGTAGAATTGCAAATGGGTGCATGTGTGGATGACTGAACAATTGACATATTGTGGTATGGAAGAGCTCAAAAAGCGTAGGATTAGAATGTTTTTAATAAAGCAGAGTCATGTATAACACTTTGATTCATTATCAGTGCAGATTTAAATATCAGAAGACAATCATCAATCTCTGGGGGGAAAAAAATTAATAAAGTTGCATCATTAGAGCACAGCATTTTGAGCAATGAGGTCATGATGGTGGGTGTTATGTTAAGCGGATAGAATGCTGGAAGGCAACAGAGTCAGGCTAGTGGAGTGCTGGAATGCTGACTTCCATCTGCATCATTATCTGGTCAATGATGCAATTGTCTGTCAGAAAGCACTGGGCAAGGAGACTGTGGCGTGAGTGAATAAATGAAAGTTTAAGGAGTTCAATATAAACATATACATATACATGTCAGCACATAGTCTATTGGTAAAGATGTTTGTCACTAGCTAGGCTTCAGCGATATATCCATTTTATTGACTAATTTGGGTTTTTTGTTGTCCGTTCCATCTTTTAAAGTTTTTGATAGAAGAAAAGCAAACTTGTTTGTATCTGGCATTTGTTATTGTTTTTTATTTAAGTAGGTTAATTAATTTATAAATGAAATTGTTAAAGGAAAAAAATCTTTAATATATCTTTTAGGCCCATCCCTACCACTAGCATAGTAGATTGCAGTTTTTTTTTTTTTTAACAAAATAGAGCCTCTATCAAAATCACTGCTTATAGGATCATACGCAACCTTCATTCATTCACTCACCAGGGTAATCAGGTGTACTGTCTTACAAGTCTGAAGAGCAACTCAGAGTTAGCACCATGGTAATACATTACCTGCTCCATTGTTTTTCTTTGCAACCATGGAGACTGCCAACATGACAAACAGTGCTCAGGTGAAGGCCTCAGGTGGCTTAACAGCTCATTACTGTTAACATCTGGTCAGAAGAGAGAGAGACTGAGTGAAGTCAAACTTGAAGAAAAGAAGACTAATATATATTTTTGTATTGTAATTGATTTGGACGACTTACTTGCAGGAGGAGGCGCCACTATTAAAGCCTGAACTACAACTTCTGTCAAATCAATCAAAAATTTTTACCGCAGCTTGCATTTAATGTTGCTGCATGAAAGTTTTCCAAATTATTACAAAAAAAAATGTCTATAGTTTTCTGTACTAACAAATGAAACTGCAATAAATACGCAAATTTTGTTAAAGGAATTTCTCCAATCATCCGTTGTAACTTATTTTATTGTTCACTTCATTTAATAAAATCATTGAGAAGCATTTCAAATGGACTGTTTACTTGTAGGCTTCATAAGTAGCTGGCTCACTGGTTAGTGTCGGTCAAGTAACTTGATACCATGTGCTCAAAATGCCTAGCTACAGACAGCCTCTGATTCTTAAGTAAATCTTGGCTGTCATTTAAAACACAAACAGCTCACTTCTCCTTTCTTTTTGTCAAAGTAGATTTAATAGATTAATAGTGTTTTAATAGTGCTGCAAGATGTATACACTTGTGCTATCATAACCCAGGATTAATTTCTATAACCATTCCTTTCCATTCCATTTTCCTCCGCTTATCCGGGTCCGGGTCCTTTGGGCAGCAGTTTCAGTAGGGAAGTCCAGACTTCCCGGTCCCCGGCGACCTCTTCCAGCTCCACCGGGAGGACACCAAGGCGTTCCCAGGCCAGCTGTGAGACATAGCCCCTCCAGCGTGTCTTAGGTCTTCCCCGGGGCCTTCTCCCGGCTGGGCATGGCCAAAACACCTCAGCAGGGAGGCGCCCGGGAGGCATCCGGACTAGATTTGGGTTTGTTTTAAATAGTACAACATTTTGTACTTTTGCACTAGTCACATAGTACCATTGGGCTAAATAGGTCAGGTAACAAAAGACATTTTAGACTCTCACTTTAAGTGGTCTCGGCAACATTACCATTAAATTAACGTTGCGCAATGTTCTCAGTTCATGTTCTGCTGGTTGTTGAAATAGTTCATTCATTCATTCATTTTCTATGCCGCTTATCCTTATGAGGATTGCGGGTATGCTGGAGCCTATCCCAGCCGACTTTGGGGGAGAGGCGGGGTACGCCCTAGACTGGTCGCCAGTCAATCGCAGGGCACATATAGACAAACATTCACACCGATGGACAATTTAAATAAGTTAATAAATAAATAAGTCATAAAACATGCTATTTGTCATTTAAAGAAATTTCAGAAGCAGCTGTGGCACAACAGTGGCGGCAGTCCTATGCAGCCCACTGCCACAGTTTCAAAAAAACTAAAGGGAAAACTCACAAAACTCTTCAAAGCAATGTCATTTTTCGCAAGGATTTGAAGTGAATATTCAACTGTTTAGAAACGTTTGCAGTCGCAAAATAGGGGTTACTTGGTGTTTCCTACATGACAAAAGATTCTGTTATGTACTCTTTCGGTGGACCAAAAATATCAACGCATCAGTCACCAAGACAAGTTATTTTTCATAAACAAATCCATAAGTGATATATCATAACTTCCTTTCCTACACTGAGTGACAGAACGTATACTCAGTTGTACTGTGTGTTTTGTCAAAGAAAAACACAGTTGTACTTATACAGTACCATACAATTCAATTTGTTTTGTTGTGCAGAGGTGTTACCCTTTGACTTCAAACAAGGTCAGTCACGTTTATGATTGAGTCACTTTTGACACCAGTACAATCAGCTGAATTTTGTCAGTTATTCAAACACAGCATGGTTGTTTGCACGAGCGTAGAAGATAACAGGAGCTCTTGTGTCACATACCTAAAAGAACCTATCATACCTGTATAACCAGAATTCCAGATCCAAACCCCACTGTGTGTGTGCGTGCGTATGTATGTGTGTGCACATACAGTAGTGTGAAAAACTATTTGCCCCCTTCCTGACTTTTTATTCTTTTGCATGTTTGTCACACTTAAATGTTTTTGCTCATAAAAAATAGTTAACTATTAGTCAAAGATAAAATAATTTGACAGAAAATGCAGTTTTTAAATTAAGGTTTACGTTATTAAGGGAGGAAAAAAACACAGAATCTACAGCCCTGTGTGATGTCCGGCCATCTGTTCATCAACTCAAGCTAAAGCGATCTTGGGTGCTTCAGCAGGACAATGACCCAAAACACACCAGCAAATCCACCTCTGAATGGCTGAAGAAAAACAAAATGAAGACTTTGGAGTGGCCTAGTCAAAGTCCTGACCTGAATCCCATTTAGATGCTGTGGCATGACCTTAAGAAGGCGGTTCATGCTAGAAAACCCTCAAATAAAGCTGAATTACAACAATTCTGCAAAGATGAGTGGGCCAAAATTCCTCCAGAGCGCTGTAAAAGAATTGTTGCAAGTTATCGCAAACCTTGGATTGCAGTTATTGCTGCTAAAGGTGGCCCAACCAGTTATTAGGTGCAGGGGCGATTACTTTTTCACACAGGGCTATGTGGGTTTGGGTTTTTTTCTCCCTAAATAACATATATAAACATATATTTAAAAACGGCATTTTGTGTTTACTTGTGTTATCTTTGACTAATATTAAAATGTGTTTGATGATCAGAAACATTTTGTGTGACAAACATGCAAAAGAATAAAAAGTCAGGAAGGGGGCAAATAGTTTTTCACACCACTGTATTACTGTTACTGTTATTACTGTCAAGTTAGAAAAAAAAACAACACATTTTTAAGGTGTGTTAGCCTTTATTTTGTATTGGCGTACTGCCAAGATCAATTACATGTAGCGGAAACCTTGTGGTTCTGTCAAAATTGTAACATTAATCCATGTAACCAAGGGAAGAAAAATTCCTCTTCCTTCAGTTCTCAGAAGCATAGATATCCTGTGCATGTTGTTGACTATGGGAAAAATAGACCTGTTGTGTAATTCTGTGAGGTTGGGTATGGGGAGACCAAAGACAGAAGGTGGGGTGCAACATACAGTAGACCTTTCTTTCTATAGTTTGCGAACGACTGACTGAGAGTTTTGGTGACTTGTTTTTTAAATATCTGTTGTGTGCTGATCAAAGGTGAGTTATTGTCCAGGGTTATTCCCGGGTATTTTCATTTTTTCCTCAATTTGGTTTTTTCCATGTTGTTTTTTTAGAACCAGCACAGCAGGTGATTTTTGGGTTAGTGAATAAAAAGTTTGTTCATAAATGCAAAAATCGTTACATTTACTGATGCAGTACATCAATGGACAATTTTGCCTAGTAATTGATAAATAGATGTAGCCTGGTAAACTTTTCTAATGAAATGCACACATTGCTACAAAATGTCCCTTTACAGACAAGCTTGGTGCATAAATAAATGCTTATCTTGTCTTTTTTCACTCAGAATCTGCACGTCGTTATCGGGCATTGTAAAAAGCGCTTTCCTTTAAAGCAGTAAAACACAACATGGTGAAAATGTACTCATCCAGCCCGAGTCGCACACACAACTGCACTAGTCCCGCAAGCTTCCAGTTACATTCCACGAATGGAACGAAACTAGGAGGAGGTTGGTCCAACTTTGTCAATTCAATATGATTAGTTTACGAGGTTTTGCATGTTCTCCTCCCGCATTCCAAAAATATGCATTTTAGGTTATTTAGAGATTGTCCATAGGTATGAATGTGAGTGTGAATGGTTGTTTGTCTGTATGTGCCTTGTGACTGGCTGGCAACCAGTCCATGGTGTACACCACTCAAAGTCCGTGTCAATGAATAAAATGCAAACATAAATGAAATGAATAATATATGAATAAAATCCTTACATATCCTAATTCAAATTTTGCCCAGTATTTTACAACTTTTTACATTACAACTTTCAAACTCAAATGATCATGTCCGTGCTTGTGGTTAAAAATGTAGTTGCAGATGCAATTGCAATCGTTTTCTTACTGTAAACTATTTTTCAAAGACACCCTTATTTTATGACCACTATTACAGAGTGGGTGCCGCTCTTAGTTTGATTGCCGTAAGAGTTGTGTGTTTGTGTGTGTGTTGAAAATGTACTGTATTTTGACAGTTGTTAAGTGAGATAGCTAGCTGGGTGACTTTTTCAGCCGTCGCTGTCATCTTTATTTCATGCACGAAGTCATCAGGCATGGGCATCCCAAAGCACAACTTTGGCACACATGGAGTTTCACAAGCATATGCTGCTTAACTCAGCTAACTCAGCAAATTTTCATTGTTCACATGTTGGTACTTTTAAATCCTTCTAAAGAGGCCACCATACTTTTTTCTGTGTTTGGTATAGCGTCTGTGAGAAGCTGAGCGTTAATGCATTCAGCTTGACAAAAGGCATCACTTGTAAGGTTCATTATGTGTCCCGTCCATGTAGCGTGCTTTGAATTTGGGAATAAACGGTTGACCGTTTGCCTTGGGTCAGGCTCAGGTTGCCTTCCTCTAGGGAGGATCTAAATGGCCCGATGTGCTGGTGCTAGGTCAGCGGCTCAGAGTCCCTGGCGAGTTGTGTGGCTGTTGGGTTGAGGCTGTGGTTTGTGGACTATGTTTTCGGCGTGCAAGTATATACATACTTTGTTAATCTCCAAAAGAAATTGACAAATAGAATAAATTACTTGAAAGATGATAAAAGTAAGAGTACACAGTTGCTTGAAAGGCAAAAGCTTCAGTATTATTTTCTGTAATTTATATCTAAAACTTGATTGTAAAGGTGAAAAAGATAATTACCTGTAAGCATACTTTTGGCTCACCCTGTATAGCTAGATAAATTGATATAGCTGTATAGATAGAAGTTTCCAGTCTTGACATTCATTCTGTTGTTGTCATTTGAAGAATAATGTTTTTTAGTTACATTGTGGGCACACTATGGGGGTTACGATTGCAATGCATACACATTTTGTTTGTTTGTTTTCATCCAAGTACATGTTTTGGATGTTTTGCATTGCATTTAATTTGTGAAAGTAAGCATGCTGCATATAATTAAGGTATTTAAAAACAGTTTTAGTTAGGGATGTCGCTATACTTTTTCACTTCTGGTACGGTACTTGATATTGCAGCTCGAGTATTGACTGATACCGATATTGATCAGATTTTAGCACAAAACATACATACTTTTACTACCTTATGTAGTATGGATTGTTAAGTTTGATCAAGTGGCAGAACAATTCAAACAGAACAATATGTAGTTAAGTAGCTATGAGAAAAACAGACCCATTTACTTCTTGATGCATATGGGGTATAGTTTTATTCACAATGTCGTGAATAAGCACAATGTAGTGAGGCTCAAGGTGCTCAATGAATCGTTTAAACCGATCATCACCACCACCGACAGGGGCTGGCTCTTTTCTGTTGGAGCTAATTACCAGTGGGAGTTTCTCATGCTTTGCACATGATATGGACAGGATGTTTGAGCCATGGTCTTATGAGAATCCTCATTGCGATGAGGTTGGTTGTATTAAACTTCACCACGGGAAACGTGTTTATAAGTTGCAAGTGAGCAATGTGTTTGGCACTTGTCTTAGTCCTTTTCAGACTGTAACGGAAGTGCTGCCTCATGGCCAATGTCACGCCTGCTCCTTACTAAACATGTTAGCACACACTGATCATGTGGGCTCTGCATGCTGGATTTGGTAGTACTGGATAATTCTACATTCTTCTACCATCTCTCTCTGCCCTCAGTGGCTCACTGTGGTGCCAGTACTCTGATGGTACCAAGCCTCATTGCCACCCTCCTCCTAACTAGTTCCTTTGTTTTCTGTTTCATTCTTATATTTCTGTCTCTTTTGACACTGCTAGCCAGTCTGGTTTCTGTAGTACCCCCACCCCCCGCTCCAGAAGTCCCTGTCATTGAGCTTGTTCTTCTCCATAACATGATCATAGAAGTTTATTTTGTCATTGGTCTTTCGCCAGCTCTGATACATAAATATGTGCAGTAGTAAGATGGAAGGGAATTCAGAAAGCCTTTCTTAGTCAATAATTAACTGAATATCACAGCCACGAAACCCTGACAAGGTTCAAAACAAATACTTTTTAAAGCATTGCTTTCATAGATTATCACTCCATATTCTGGAACAGAGCGATTGCTGTCATTGTTGGTATGACAATAGGCCACCCAAGAGTGGGTGGTTTCCACTTTCACAACTGAAGAGTACAAAAGCACACCTTTTATGCCAACAATCACCAAACTTCCTCTGCCAACCCCCCCGCCAAAATAATATAAATAAAACTTTACCAATATACAAATAAATAACATTTCTCTCGCCCCCCCCTCTCTCTCTCTCTCGCCCCCACTGATCTGTGCTCACACCAAGCATCTGTGCTTCCGCCCATTTGGTTGTGCCATCACTTTTCTACAATTTCACTGACTTTATAGATTCATTCCAGCCAGAATTTCTTTACTGTGGAAATTGGCGGCTGTCATCACTTCAGAGGCGTGAACATATTCATTAAATGATGTGTCAACATCGTATGTTGTATTATTTTGCTGTCTGAAAGGATTTATACAGACTGACAGGCAGACTTTATTGGTCCCACAGGGAATTTTTGCAAAATGAATCTTCCATTATTAGCACCTTGCTCTAAGCAGCTGTGCTAACAAGGCAAACTCTATTACTTTTAACTCAATTTTCACTGAGAAAGGTTAGGAAGAAACAATTGAGCTGAGAAATAGAGTGCACCCTTGCACTCCAGTTATTAAGGGAGTAATTAAGGATTGAATATTTTGCATTGCAATTAGCAACCGTGTGGCCACACCCATTTATCTTTTAAATAGAATCCTTGTTTTTTTCCCAAACTATTAATCCTTGTTTAACCTTAACTTTGTTGATTGTGTTCCTCAAGGTAGTTTTTAATGCAGAATTCAAATCTGCTCCCAGATTTTCAATATTCTCAATATTTACAAAATCAGAATTTTTTACATTTGGAAGTGGGAGGGTCGTTTATGGCCTCCAAAATCTCAGGTCTGTCTTCCTGAACTGATATTTTGAACGGTTTTGTTTTTTTTAATAAAAAATAGGAGGATGTTTCTCCTTATAGAAGAGAAAAAAAACGATTAGTAATTGTTAGCATGTGCTTTGTTTATTGTATCCTGACAACATCACTAAAATTACACTCAAACTATTAAATTTTCTTCATTTAGCAGCGTGAACTCAAACATTAGCATTGATTTGGATCAAGACATAACACTATGATGACATTGACAATTCCCTTGAAACAAAGTAGCAAATATAGACTCAAGACAAGTGACGAGCGAATGGCATTTTTAAACTGGCCTATCAACATCATCGTGATAATTTCTATGCCCATAGTGGAACTGGATCTTGCCTCCATCTTGTCCATCTGTTCAGTCATAAGGTTTCATCTAGTCAGCATGTTGCATTGCCTGACCATTATTTGTTTTGACAAGTTATGACAAAGGTAATAAAATTAAGGTTTATCAAAGAACATACCCCTGGCAAGTTTCCAGTGACTGGAAAAAAGATCACAGCATTGTCTCTGTTCATGTTCGTGTTCATATAATTATAAGTAAACATTATGGTAATGATAACACACTGTTACATCTGGATTGGAAGTTGGGTCAGCTGCTATTATTTTGAACACTACTTTACAATAGTGCAATGTGACTAACCAGATTAATCACTTCTATTAGTATATTTTTATTGCTACATGGCAAACAAGTTACCAGTAGGTGCAATAGATTCTCAGAGAACAACGACCCGCAAACTCTGAATTCAAACCACAGTACACAGTGAAGACAGTAAAGCATGGTGGTGCAAGCATACGCACATGTTTCTCCTACTATGGTGTTGGGCCTATTTATCGCATACCAGGGATCATGTATTACTTTGCATATGTCAAAAAACTTGTCATGTTGCCTTATGCTGAAGAGGACATGGAGTTGAAATTGGTGCTTCAACAAGACAACAACCCAAATCCAAAGAAATCCAAATCCTAGAAACAAAAAAGTTTGTACAAAATAGTTTAGTGTTTGTAAAATAACTGGCAAACACTGCTATTTTTTAAACACACCCCTTTCAACTAATTGTCCAATTGCACAGCCTTAAGAGCGTGCAAATCCTGAATGCTGGGTCTTGTTTGTTTTCTGAGAATCTACTGCACCTACTGGTAACTTCATTGCCATGTAGCAAAAAATAAACCAATAACAGTGATTAATCTGGTTTGTCGCATTGCACTGCTATTATTTTGAACACAACTATACATTACATTGGGAGTAAAACAATCTGTGCATATACATCTGATTATTGATTACAATCATAAATATAAACTGATCTAAGCAGGTCATTTTTTTCCGCAATAGGCAAAGCACCCTTCTAATTGTTTTTATATTAAAACATTTTTTGATAGTAAAATCATTTCAATTGTTGATTTGTATGGTATAGAGTTTTGTATCCATGCCTTATCTTTGATTTAAACAAAAATAGAAGGTGTGATGCTGGTTTAGTTAGATTAACTTTCCAGATAAACCAAAAACAAAATCAGAGTGTGCTTGGCAGGAAGAATGGTGTTTATGTAGCTACGTAGAAAGCGGTTTGTGTTGACCACAGAAATGAACAAAAGCTGAGGTAGAGGTTTGTGCATACCACCGGGCATCTGGCATACATTTTTAATCTTTATCTTTATATATTATTGTAGGTGATGTGTGTTGCTGATATGATGCCTCCCTTGCACTGCACACTAATTTACCCTAGCGTAATAATAAAGAAACCTGAACCTGAGGCCTAATGTGTTCTAGACACACACAAATATTCACAAATTGTTATGTGCACTGTATGTCTTCATTACTAAGCAGGGTGAAACGTTATAACTTCTGTTTAAAATGCTGTTGTTAGTGCACGTGCATGTTACACGTAGGTCTATATTTCCACTTTTTAAAAACGTTTCTGTTAATCATTTTATCTTATTTTCTTTAGACTCTTAGGGAAAGAAGAAACGCCAGTCAGAAGACTGAAGAGAAAACAGCAACAGTTACACCTGAAGTAAAAGAGAAAGAGGAGCATTCACACAATCTCTGCAGCAGTGTGGACCTGGACAAGGTAAAAAAGCTGATGTTCAGTTATCTTGAGGAAAGCATTTTATTATTTCCTACAAGTTGATATACAGTAAAACATAACATACAGGCCAAAAGTTTGGAAACACAACACAAGTGCTGGTCCCAACCCTGTTGATAAGGCAAGAAATTCCACTAGGTAATCCTGACAAGGCACAAGTGTGTCGTGACAACCATTTCAGGTGACTACATCATGAAGCTCATTGAGAGAACACAGAGGGTTTGCATAGCTAACAGAAACAACTTAGTTATTTGACACTTTATTGTTAAGTACACTATTCGACGTGTTCATTCAGAGTTTGGAGAATCTACAAAGTGTATAGACATGAAAATAGAGAACCTATTGAAAGAGAAGGTGTGTCCAAACTTTTGGCTTGTACTGTATAGCATAACCACAGGTACGGTATAGGGCTCATCAAAATAAAGTAGAAATATATTACTGTGACAACACAGAATTTCTATTCTGCTTTCTGTTCTACCTCACTACCTTTCAAAAGTACTAATGACACTGGATTGCCCTAAATTGTACAAAGTCTACTAGTGGACAGTGACATATGTGTTTACTTAAGCTCCCAGAGTGTCAATGGTCGTCAGGTTATTCACCTTGCTTTTCTCTAACACTGTACTTGTTTTTTGTACTTTTTGAAGTCGTGGGAATGTGTCTCTCTTCTACCATAATACCAAGGTTCACTTAATCCAAACCCGTAGAAATATATTTCAAGGGGGCTTAAGTTTTAACAATTATATCATCTGTCCCCAAGTTTAGGTGATGAATCACCAGAAATGCCTAAAACATTATTGTAAGTTTTATGTGGTCTAAGATTGCAGCAACAAAAGACTGTTATAAACAAAGATTTATCACACTGTTTGTTTTTTTTCCAAAAGACTAGGGATGTCACAATATGAATCTTTTTGTCACGATAAACGATACGATTTGAATCTAGATAGAGTTTTCGATGCAATTCAAAAATAATATATTTTAAAAACAGACCAATTTGATACAATTCGAAGCAGTGTGCAAATGATACGATTCGAATCTACGGTTAATGTTTGTTGACATAGATCCTAATCTTACATTATAAAATAAAGGTGCCAGTTATATTAGTGACATTTTTATGGGAAGAATAAAGTCCACAGAATACCATGTGAAATCTTTTAGACACAGACCAAAAAAAAAGGCTTGCTGTATGAACATCTTTTTCTTTGTTCGATATATTACATTCTATATTCTATATTTATATTTTATACCTCTTAAATTTGGATTAGGAAGATTTATGTTTTAGCATGTCCCATACATAGTGTTTTGACGGTCCTTTGACGGTCAAACAGGTAAAACTTGGTTTATCCGTTAGATCTGCATGGCTCCACACCAAAAATTTTCTAACTATGCTTATGGTCCCACACGGAAAAACATAGCGAAGGAGCAAGAGCCTCCTGGTGGCAGTGGTTCAAAAACTCTCCCACCAGAAAAATATAAGGAACTCCGAATTTACACTTACCAGTCTGTGTTTTGAAGCCAACCAATCATTTCCATCCATTTCTTTGTCACCAGACACCTCCGCTTCAGACACGCTAGTTTCATTGTCGGTGGTTTGAATAAATAAGGCTTAATTTCCTGTTCTAAGTTATCTATCCATTTAATCTCCAGATGTTTCTTCCTCCTCAAACTATTGACACATTGCTCAAACATTTGCTATAATCACTGTAAACATCCTTGGTCTGGTATACCACCATGTTTGTTTTTTTAAAAATAGTTCCTTGTCAAGATTAGATATTCTTCCTTAATGCTTGCAAAAGCATCTCCTTTGCGCACATAGTATTTCCTGTTAGAGAAAAGGAGGAGCCTAAGCAGGTGCGTGAGGTGGAGAAACTCCGGCTAGATATAGTCGGACTCACATCAACGCACAGTGAGGGCTCTGGAACCAGTCGTCTTGAGATGGGCTGGACTTCATTTTACTCTGGTGTTGCCAGCAATGAGAGGTGACAGGCAGGGGTGGCAATTCTTGTTGCCCCCCGGCTCCAAGCCTGTATGTTGAAGTTTAACCCAGTAAACGAGAGGGTAGTTTCCCTACGCCTTCGGGTGGGGGGACAAGTCCTGACTGTTGTTTGCGCTTATGCACCAAATGGCAGTTCAGAATACCCACCCTTTTTGGAGTCTTTAGAGCAGTGGTTTTCAAACTGGGGGAAAAAAAATGTATCTCCAAAATGGGGTCGCGGCAAAAAAAAGTTTGTGAACCACTGCCTTAGAGGAAGTACTAGAGAGCCCTTCGTCAGGGGATTTCCTTGTTTTACTGGGTGACTTCAATGCTCATGTTGGCAGCGACAGTGAGACCTGGAGAGGTGTGATTGGGAGGAATGGCCTCCCTGATTTTAACCAGGGTGGTGTTTTGTTATTGGACTTCTGTGCTCGTCACGGATTGTTTATAACGAACACCATGTTCAAGCATAAGGGTGTTCACACGTGCAGGACACCCTAGGCCGCAGTCCCATAAATGACTTTGTGGTTGTGTCTTCGGACATGCGACCACGTTTTCAGACATGGGAGGAGTTCGGAGAGGCCATGGATTACTTCCGGACGGCTCCAAAGAGATTATGGACCACCATCCGCCATCTCAGGAGGGGGAAGCACTGCACAGTCAACACCGTGTATGGTGGGAATGGTGTGCTGCTGACCTTGACTCGAGATGTTGTGGAACGGTGGAGGGAATACTTTGAAGGCCTCCTCAGTCCCACCAACACGTCTTCCAACAAGGAAGCAGTGCCCGAGACGGATTCTTCTAACTCTGGGACTGAGGTTACCGAGGTGGTCAAAACTCTCCTTGGTTGCAAGGCCCTGGATGTCGTGGGCGTGTCTTGGTTGACACGACTGCAGCATCGCGTGGACATTGGGGTTGGTGCCCCTGGAATGGCAGAGTGGGGTGATGGTACCGCTTTTAAAGAAAGGGGACCAGAGGGTGTGTTCTAACTATCGTGGGATCACACTCCTCCGCCTACCAGTAAGGTCTATTCAGGGGTTCGGGAGAGGAGGATTAGCCGGATAGTCGAATCTTGGATTCAGGAGGAGCAGTGTGGTTTTCATCCTCGTCGTGGAACTGTGGACCAACTCTATACTCTCGCCAGGGTCCTTGAGGGTGCATGGGAGTTTGCCCAACTAGTCCACATGTGTTTTGTGGACTTGGCGAAGGCATTCGACCGTGTTCCTAAGGGAATACTGTGGGGAGTGCTCCGGGAATATGGGGTATCGGACCACCTAATTCAGGTGGTCGGTTCCCTGTATGACAGTTGTCAGAGTTTGGTTAACATTGCCGGCAATAAGTTGGACCTGTTTGACGTCAGGAAGAGTTTTTACATTTGCTCTAGTCATTTTGAGAAAATAAGGTTTGGAAAGTCTCCAGATTTAGCAAGAAAATCGCCAAGTTGGCAACACTGGGCTGTACATGAGACGGGAAGCCATTCACAGTTAGAGAATAAATGAAATAATCGTTTGTGAAAATATCAGAGCATATTCCCCTAATTAAAAAAATAAAGAGGAAATAAAAAGAAAAAAAAAAGAATGTCTCCCTTTGCAAAGATGGTCAATAACCGGATCAATTGAATGGTTATTGATGACAATTGAGTGCAGAAATAAACAGTATTGAGCAAACAACACTGATATGCAGATATATGAACAGTGATTGCCTCTGATTTTTTGTATTTATCTTAAAGTTGGCAAAAAACATTTAATTTTACACAAATCAGTTCAGTGTTTAAATTTGTTGAATTGTGTGCTTCTATGGGTAACATTACAAAAGATTACAGTTTTTGAAAGTTAATAAGTTTTGTAATGTTTTGCAGCGCCCAAACATTGCTTTTTTTACTGGAAGAGGAGACCAAATGGCTCTTTGGATGGTAAAGGTTGGCGAGCCCTCATGAAGTCGAGTGAAAGTGAACATCACTCATTCTGCGCAGTTAGCAGCTTTGCTATTTCCATAAAGAGCAGGCAAGAAATGATATGCTACATTGGGTCTGATTTTCAGGCCACTGCTAAAGCCAGAGACTAGATAAAGGGGTTCCAGAGCTTTTTCAGGTGCATTCATGTAATAGAGCCGTTCTATTAATCTAGAGACCAACAAGCCAAATCTGGCGTGGGAATGACATCAAAGGAACACGCAAACGCAAAATGTACTTAAAATGTATAAAATGTAACATTTGCTAACTTGCCCACAATTTTTAAGCAGTTTGAGAAAAACTGCAGAGTAGTAGTAGTAGTAGTCCGACAATGCATCAGCAGAGCACTCCTGTCACATTGAGGATGCAGTCGGGCACATGCCTGCCTGTGGACGCTACCTGGGCATGTAATCTACCGGAATGCAAATATCAAATGTTGGCAGCCCTGTTGATGTAATATTCAAAGAAAAGTTAACTGATGCTAACAGTAAAATGTAAAGACTGTAACCTATGTGCTGTACTAGGTAAAAAAATAAATAAATGATGTTCTTTTTTTTCACATCACTGTGTACATTCTACTCCTAAACTGCTGTACATAAAAGGATGAACATTTATCAAAACATGCAACCCTACTCTGTTGCCTGTGTTATTTATGTTGTGACCTTCTTGAGCCACATGATTGCATTTATTTGTTTTTTTTCCTTACTAAGAAAATATTAATTTTATTGTGACTTGAATTGCAGGATTAGCTAAAGTTGAGAATTAGGTTTGCGTCAGCCCGCCGTGATATATGCAATACTTGTCGGACAGTGTCCGACAGTGCTAATGACTTTTGGTGAACTACACACCCTGTTCAGGTAAAGTGGAATATGTTTTCATGCTGCAGCTGTTCTCCATTTGTCAAAATTCGACTTTAATACTCCATTTTATACTACATTCATCTTTGGTGTTGCTGGTGAGACCATAAACAGGAAAACAAGCACAGTGATAGGATATCAAGACAAAAATGCCTTTCACTTCTATGCTGTTCTTTTTCTGGTTTTAATAGTGTTGAAGTTGTCAGTTTCGAATCTCCGTTGGGCATCTCTGTGTGGAGTTTGTGTGTTCTCCCCAGGCGTGCGTGGGTTTTCTCCGGGTACTCCGGTTTCCTCCCACATTCCAAAAACATGCATGTTAGGTTAATTGGCGACTCTAAATTGTCCATTAGAGTATGAATGTGAGTGTGAAAGTTTGTTTGTCTGCCCTGCGATTGACTGGTACCCCGCCTCCCGCCCAAAGTCAGCTGGTATAGGCTCCAGCATACCTGCAACCCTAATGAGGATAAGGGGTATAGAAGATGGATGGATGGATGGATGGATGGATGGTCAGTTTAGCCATACCTTGCTGCTGACACACATGGGTCTCAGTGACAGATTGAGCGATTTGCTGAAGGTCTCACCAGACATGAGGACAATTTGAGATGACATGCTTGAAGGCCATTCGGCCATGGGATTTTTATTTTAATTTTTACTTTAATGGGGCCTTCCCCCCAAAAAAAATCTAGGTCAAATTTCACATAGTTTGAATATATCCCACTGTATGTGCACAAGCTGTACTTTCATAGTAGGTAAGGAGGCAAGTTTGTTGTTGTGCCTAAATGAGGTTTGGTCATTCAAACCTAACCCAAGTTGTAATCTGTGATCAGTTTTGCTGTACAGGATGTATTATTTCTAAACAATGACGCTTGAACTCATTCATTCATTCATTCATTTTCTATGCCGCTTATCCTCATTAGGGTCACGGGTATGCTGGAGCCTATCCCAGCTGACTTTTGGCGGGAGGCGGGATACACCCTGGACTGGTCGCCAGTCAATCGCAGGGCACATATAGACAAACAAAGACATACACCCATTCACACCTATGGACAATTTAGAGTCGCCAATTAACCTACCATGCATGTTTTTGGAATGTGGTAGGAAACCGGAGTACCCGGAGAAAACCCACACACGCATGGGGAGAACATGCAAACTCCACACAGAGATGGCCAACGGAGATGACGCTTGTACTTCTAAGTGTATTTATACAAATATGTCAGCGATAATGTTTGTGTACATATCCTCTGTTCCTACTAATACAGATCTGAAAGAGAACATTGTCTTAACCATGCAAGCAGCAAAATCATATAGAGGAAAAGGAATTGCCACACACATACGATGAGCGTACAGCAGCTTTACTTGTCTGACCATTGCAACATTCTGCTGCCACCTGCTGGATTTGGGGAATTGATTTCCACGCTACTGTTCTTCTCACCCTTTTTGTCATGTTCTGGTCCTGTCAGGATTTGGTGGACTGGAGGAAGCCACTGGCATGGCAGGTAGGCCACCTGGGAGAGAAATATGATGCCTGGGTTCACCAGCCAGTCGACCGGCCCATCAGACTCTTTGGAAACCCCTTCATGGAGGCCAGCACCAAGACTTCTTGGTAAAACTGGACAATTGTATTTTAATACATGTTTTTTTTCAAATACAATACTTATTTCCAGATTTTGATGGAAAAAAAAACAAGCATCTATTACTGAAATGGATGAATAATTGCAGTTCTCTTAGATAAGAAGTAACACATTTGTTTCTTGTTGCCCGGGGGTATTAAGTGTTAAATATACTACGTATTTGTTTGTTTTAAAATAATTCTTAAATGTTAATTGAGAATATGACAGACTTTTTGCTTTCTCTTGACAGGTACTGGGTACCACTAGTGTGGCTTCCTATTGTGTTTTATCTATGTTGGTATTGCTACACCTCTTTGGCAAAGGGCACCACTAGAATAGCCATCACCTCAGGTAACAACTTTATTCACCTCTCATAACCACCAGACATTTTCCCATTGTCACTTACCTCATTCTCAAATTCATCATTTTCATATTGTGTGTGTGTGTACGTGTGTGTGTCCACAGACTTCTCTGTTATGGTCCATAAATACACTTTCTTGCTGTTCTTCTTGTTGGGCTGGTTCTTGTGGTCTTTCATCGAGTACTGCATCCACCGCTTTGTCTTTCACATGAAACCACCAGCTCATAACTACTACCTCATCACGCTACACTTTCTCCTGCATGGGCAGCATCACAAGGTACAAACATACTGCATCTGAGGGAGTTTTTTTTTCTTTTCTCAATTTCAGTTTTTGCCATTGTAATTTTTAAAAAGTTAAGTTTTTTACTTTTTACACTTATTTTATCACCTTCGATTGTGTTTTTTGTGTCGTGTCAGTGAATAAAATGACAGTTTTATTCATTGATGCAATAAATCATTGGACAATTTTGCCCAATATTTCAGAAACTGATAATAAAGTCATCCCTCGTTTATCGTGCTTAATTGGTTCCAGCCCCGACCATAATAAGTGAGATTCCGCCAAGTAGGATTTCTAATTTATAAATTCAATATTTTCGTAGCTAGAGCATGGAAAACCTGTTTGCAGCCTTTTAAAATACACTGTTTAATTGGCTTCTGCCAAAGAAAGAGATACTGCTTCATCACTGATTGACAAGCGGCACAGTATTTTAACCACAATTAGTTCTGAAGTGTAGGAGATGTCACGAGATTAGAACATGGCCATAAATTAGCCGCAGTGCTGTATAAGCTGCAGGGTTCAAAGTTTAAGAAAAAAGTAGTGACTTATACAACGGAAATTATGCTAATTCTTTACTTTTGAAAAACTGTGAAAGTGGTGTACAGCAGTTCTGTTGATGAAAATTTACAAATAAATACACTTGATCAATAGTCTGCTTTCATTTGGCAGAAGCTTATTTTAGATCTGCAGCGTTAATAACGTATGACTTTTTTCTTCTCAGTCTCCATTTGATGGTTCCAGGCTGGTCTTCCCCCCTGGCCTGGCCTCCTTAGTTGTTGGAACATTCTACACAATTCTCTGTAACCTTTTGCCAGAGATAATTGCAATATCAGTGTTTACCGGGGGACTGTGCGGCTACGTAGTGTACGATATGATCCACTACTATCTTCACTATGGTTCTCCGAAAAAAGGCTCATACATGTACAGCTTGAAGGCCTACCATGTCAAACACCACTTTGAGCACCAGAGAGCAGGTGAGAATGAATTTTAGCTGAAACACAGGACTTCAAGTTACTTCAGTGTTCAAAATAATAGCAGTCCAATGTGACTAACCAGATTAATCACTGTTATTAGTATATTTTTATTGCTACATGGCAAACAAGTTACCAGTAGGTGCCGTAGATTCTCAGAAAAGAAAGTCCCGTTCTACAAAGCCACGCTCTTAAGGCTGTGCAAACTAGGCAATTAGTTTAAAGGGTTGTGGTTAAAAAATAGCAGTGTGGCATTCAATCAGTAATCAATTTTGTAAAAAAATAAATAAACAAAATAAACAGGTGTGAATCAGTTGGCCCCTAGTTAAGGATGAAACCAGCACTTGTTGAACATGCATTTCTCTTTGAAAGGCTGAGGAAAATGGGTTGTTCAAGACATTGTTCAGAAGAACAGTGTACTTTGATCAAAAAGTTATCAAAAAGTTGATTGATGAGGCCGAAACTTATGAAAAGTTGCAAAAAATGTTTGGCTGTTTAGCTGAAATGATCTCTAATGCCTCAAAATGGAGAGCTGAACCAGAGACACGTGGCAGAAATGGAAGACAACTATCAAATTGGATCGAAGGATTGCAATGCGATGGCAAAAGCTCAGTCAGCCATTGATCAGCTCCAAGATGATCAAAGACTCTGGTGTTACCTGTAAGTACTGTGACAGTTAGAAGACATCTGTGTAAAGCTAATATATTTACCAGAATACCCCACAAAGTCGATCTGTTTAAAAAAAAAAAAAGAAAAAAAAGGCATCTGCAGAAGAGGTTAGAATTTGCCAAAGCACACATCAACTGGCCAAAAGAGAAATGGATGAACATTTTGTGGACTGGTGAGAGTAAAATTGTTCTTTATGGGTCCAAGGACCGCAGACAGTTTGTGAGACAACCCCCAAACTCTATATTCAAACCACAGTACACAGTGAAGCATGGTGGTGCAAGCATCATCATATGGGCATGTTTCTCCTACTATGGTGTTGGCTTTATTTATCGCATAGCAGGAATCATGGGTACGTTTGCATATGTCAGAATACTTGAGGAGGACATGCCTTTTGAAATGGGTGTTTCAACAAGACAATGACCCCAAACACAGCAAACCAACAACATTTAATGTTATGGAGTGGCCAGCCCAATCCTCTGACCTTAATACAATCAACAATCCGTTGTCAGCTGTGGGGTGACATCAAAATGCTGTTTCTGGAGCAAAACCAAGAAATGTTAATGAATTGTGGAATGTTGTTAAAGAATCTTGAAGTGGAATAACAGCTGAAAGGTGCCACAAGTTGGTTGACTCCATGCCACACAGATGTGAAGCAGTAAAAAAAAAAAAAACATACAACTAAATATTAGTTTAGTGATTTACAGGATTGCCAAAGCCTAGAAACAAAAAGGATTGTACAAAATAGTTTTGAGTTTGTAAAGTCAACAGCAGACACTGCTATTTTTTAACACAACCCTTTCAACTAATTTAACAGCCTTAAAGCGTGCATATCATGAATGCTGGATCTTTATTTTCTGAGAATCAACTGCACCTACTGGTAACATGTTTACCATGTAGCAATAGAAATATACTAATAACATTTCTTAATCTGGTTTGTCACATTAGACTGCTATTATTTTGAACACTACTGTATATCCAGCAAGTACATTTTTGTCTCTCCAGGTTTTGGAATCACCTCCATGTTCTGGGACCGCCCATTCAACACAGCCATCCCTGATGAGAAATTTGAATCCTAATGGAATTTCAAATTTGGAATTCATTGCAGGACTGATCAACAAATCTCCTATTAAATCTTAAAACAACCCGACACCTTCTCCAGCCTCTACAGTCACACATTTCTCATCCAAAATGGAAATGACACCTCCAGCCTATGCAGAAAATCCATTCACATGTTTGATATTAGTAATCTCTTTGCCCCTCATTGCTTCTTATGTGTTAGTGTGCTTTCTTTTGCTTTCTGTGCCATTTTCCCCAAACCAAATCATGATCCGCCATTGTTGCTCCCTATCTACACTAACCTCCCCATGATTACCAGTCAGATTGCCATGACATACAACTGAGATGTGATAGACCAACATACATGCACACACTATGTCCCCTCCTAAACGGCCGTAGAAAACCTCTAAGTTCCCATAATTATAAAGAAGCCCAATGACCAGGGACAACAAATTTTCTTCTGATTCTTAATATATTTTGTTCTACAAAATGGTGTCTAAGGTCCCTTGGTGTGGAAGAGGGGCATAAGTAAGTGATGAATGGTGTGTGAAAGTGGAATATACTGTAGGTAGTGTAGGGAAGGCTGGAGAGAGGGTAAGAAATGTGTGAGACCCGGGAGTTGGACAAAAAGAAAAGCTAACTCCCTGTCTAAGTAAAAGTCTGTAGTTGGTTAAATGGATCATCTGTCAGTTTAGAGTGGACTCAAATGAGATTATTCATTATTATAAATGTTCTCCATGGAGACATGCTATATTTGGCTGTTCTCCCTTTTTTCTCTTCTACAAAGATGTAAAAAATGTTTTGTATGATGCTTTGTACAGCAGAGTTTTTCAGTAGCTCCAGTTTTCCATCAGCCTAGACATCTTACGCGGTTTTCCACAGTGCTAGCAAACCATGGATGATGTCAACATCTGTGCCAGAGAGACACTTGAAGGAATGAAGTCAGCCTGTCAGGCTTCCTGCTGTGGGGACTTTGAGGTCGAATGTTACAAAATCATCCAACGTGACAACGGCTGTCTTTTTTTGCTTTTCTTTTCTTTTTTGTTACTTTGTTACTCTCCCTGGAGGATGACGATGGAACACCATCCGACTGTGCAGCATGAAGTTTTGATGATAGCTGGCGGATCCTCACTGTTTCCTCCGAGCATTACTGATAACTTATGGAGAACAAACCACGTACACTTCATGTATTTTGAGTAAAGAGAGAATATTCTTAAATCAGCTGTTGCAGTTTGCAGAATTTACATATTACATAGTATATGTATGTAGTATGTAAAATAACGTGCAAGTGATCTTCATACTCTTTGTACCATTTTTGAAAAGGAACATCTTCAATTGTTGCAAATTATTAACTTTTGTACTCTCACTGAAACACATGAATAAGTCTCATCTTTGCTCGCAGGGTTGATGGCAGTTGATTTTGCACCAGAGTGTCATTTTCTCTACGTAATTTATCACCAGTGAAGATGATGTGTTCTTCATCCTTGTTGTATTGAATTCACAAAGTTAGCCTTGGTAGAACTTCACAAATATGTAGAAAGACTTTCAAAATGAATAGCAGAAAGATGGTGTTCATATGTAACACGTATTGGAATAAAATGCACACAAATCTTTATATTTATTTGACTAACGCAAAAGTTACTTTTAGCTCGTTTCTGGCAGTGGATACTGTATTGTCTTGTATGCTCTATCATACTATGTTATATATTTCCTTAATGTGTTTACTCGAGCATCTCCTAAGTTTTAAGTAGCTGTTTTAAATTACTATGCAAATGTATTTGTAAATAAATGTCTATATTTCGGATGTTTGCATTTGTCACATGCCCTATCATTCGGTCAGCAGACCCTGAACAATGCAGCATCGATAGGAAGACACTTTGCCGATTCTAGCCCTTCCTTTTTGTCCCTTTAAACGTAGGGCCAAGGGGAGGAAGCCACTAAGAAATTGGACACCACTTAATTCTTATTACCTTTTACTGCTTGCTGGCTGTGATACAGGCAGATGAGATCATGAAATTGTTCATAAATCTTTCCTACCATAAAGGAAGGTGCATACAGTTCTACATTATTTTAATGTTACTCAGCCTACTTCAGCACAACATTCATTTAGTAAATGCGCACATTTTTATAAACTATTTATTGCAAAACAACCCTGATAACAGCTTACAACCAGCACTGTAAATATAAATATGAAATAAAAATAATGCATCAACAAATGTACAAACCTTATGAAGCATAATTTTAAGGGTTAAAAACCTCCCTGTTTTGGCCTGGCCCTCCCCCTATCTTTGATGGTTTCCCTCAGATTCTTTTGTAAGAAGTCCAGAATGGCATTTTGTTTGACTTTTCCATATTGGTGTTCCAGATTTGAATGGGAGCGCTGGTGTGCTGGAGAGCCAACAGAAGCCAGAATGATGGGCTACAACTATTAACTCGTTATAAATACAATAATCATTGTAATAGCAGTATGGTAATAGTGTGCTGAAAACAAATACACATTCCAAAAACATGCATGTTAGTTTTATTGGTGACTCTAAATTGTCCGTAGGTATGAATGTGAGTGTGAATGTTTGTATGTGCCCTGCGATTGACTGGCGACCAATGCAGGGTGTACCCCACCTCTTGTCCAAAGTCAGCTGGGATAGGCTCCATCATACCCGCGACCCGAATGAGGATAAGCGGCATAGAAAATGGATGGATGGAAATTGTGATAGTAACTGGGGCAGATGGAAAGAATTAACTTGAGGTATGCACTCTTAAGTTTAGGATCACTATTTCTACAAACGTTACTGGTTTATTAGATTTTAATGGAGCGACTTTGAGCCAAATGTATTTTTGTACACTATTACATGCAAACATGACCATCTTGCTAAAATTATATTTGTTACTGGTGGCAATGACATTAAAACCTTCGGTTTTCCATTTGTTTCCTGATGCCCCATGCAACAGCACATGGTCCACATCAATCAGATCTCTCTTAGTCAACCCCAGCAGACCAAAGGCAGGGAACAAACACAACCTTACCGGATGCCTGGTCTGAAACCATTAATCTGACCAGTGCATGTCTCAGTCAATCCCTACAAACAGAGACACTGAAGTAGACGAGGCAGATACTGTTTTATGGGATTGAGAAGATAACTTTGGTGATGAGGAGAATGTTGTGATAACATCATTTTGTCGACAGTGAGGCTCTCACACAGGTAATCTGAGAAGAACAGGTGTAAATATTTAAGGAGGTAGGAATTAAAACCAATAGAAACTCACAAAACACAAATGCACGTCCATTAAAAAATTTAGTAAATGTCATTCTATGAGTTAACAAATTATACTGTCCATCCACAAAAGAACCATGTTCAATATTTTAAAGGCATATGCACCAGTATTTATCAAACGGGCAAGGAATGAAATGAGTTGCAGAACTCTTTCTGGTTTGATAAATAATTAAAGCATATTAGATAAATAATTCAACAATTAAAGTAAAGCATATTAGAGGGCTCTTAATATGTTTGCTTGCTTCACTAAAAAGTTGTCTTTTTTAAACTTGGGCGGCATGGCACAGGTGGTAAGCGTAGTCGTTTTCCACCCTAAAGCTTGCTGGTTCAATCCACCGTCCCCCTGTGACCATGTTTGGGCAAGATACTGAACTCCCTAGTTGCTCCTAATGCTGTGTCATCAGTAGGTAAATGCGGAAACAGTAACGAAGCGCTTTGAGTGCCTTTAAGGAGGAAAAGTGCTATACAAGCAAGAGAACATTTTCTCAACTTCCTTTTCTAAAAAGGTGTGTTCTGCACTACATGAATTAAAAAAGAAATAATCATACTTTTGACGAGTAGTTGTAGAAGTTTGGCAGTGGGAGAAGTCAGAGTCCGTATGATCTAACTAGCACATTTGTGACACTGATTTCTGACTATACATTATATGATGAGGTTTGACTTTTTCCATTTCTCACACTTTCAGTCCAAAAGTGAATGTGGTGTGAAAAAGTCTACTGACCTTTTTCTTGTTTTTTGCTCATTTGTCACACTTAAATGTTTCAGATCATTAAACAAATTGAAATATTAGTCAATGACAACACAACTAAACACAAAATAAAGTTGTTTTTTTTTAGGAAAAAACTTTTTATTATTAAGGGAGATAAAAAGTGATTCCCCCTAAACCTAATAACTGGGTTGTCATTGTTTTGCTGCATAACCCAAGTTGGTTTCACTAACATTCTCTCACCAGAATTCATGCTTCAATTTTTCTCAGCAAGTCTTCCAGGATCTGAAGCAGCAAAACAGCTTGAAACCATCACACTACCACCACCATATTTTATTGTTGGTATACTGTTTTTTTTCTGAACCGGAGCATCACTTTTACGCCAGATGTAATGGGACACACACACATTCCTATAAGTGCAACTTTTGTCACATCAAACCACAGAATATTTTACCAAAGGTCTTGGCGATCATTAAGTTTTCTGGCAAAATTAAGATGATCATTAACATTATTTTTTTCCCGCGACCCTAATGAGGATAAGCGGCATAGAAAATGGATGGTTGGATGGATGGACATTATCTGGCTACTTAAGTGATTTCTTCATTGAGAACACAGTGATGGTAATCAGGCCTCGGTGTGAGTGGACACATTTAACTCAGGTGTGAGAAACCACAGTTATGTTACGTTATGGCCATGAGGGTTTGGATTTTTTCTCCCTTCAAAATAAAAAGTTGAATTTAAAAACTGCATTTTGTGTTCAGTTGTGTTGTCACTGACTAACATGTACATTTGTTTGATGGTCTCAAACATTTAAGTGTGACGAACATAGAATAAATAAATAAATAAAGAATAATAAATAATAAATAAATTATTTAAAATTATGTATTTATTATTATTTATTAAAATTATTATTTATTTATTAAATTATTATTTAATAAATAAATTAAATAAAGAATACGAAATCAGGAAGTGGGCAAACACTTTTTTACACCACTGTAGTCAGAAGTTATGTTTGCCACTGCCTTCAGCACTTCAGCTGATGGATCACACTAGATGAGCTTTGATTACTTGCTGAAGCGGTGATAACTACTAACTACTAACTAGGTCTGTCAAAATGAATGCGGATTAATCCATCATCATGATTAATCTCATTAAAAATGTTAATGCAATTAAACCATCTGCAGCATGGAATTACTGTGAACGTTTCTGTTCAATGCATTTCGGTCAGTGTGTGCTAGTAGCTTTACCATAGCACATGCACAAATAGTCCGTTGAAGAGTAGTGGCTGAAACTAAGCCCTTATTATAAAACATGCTGCAGCTTGTAGAACACAAACAGGTAACTCGACATCTGAAATGTAAAATTGTTTTCTTTTGTCAACATAATGTAAAAGGTGAAAAACTATTCCTACTTCAAAAAATGTCAAAATGTCTTGGAGGATTTTTATCTTGTGACAACCTAGTTCAGATGTGTCAAACTCGTGCCATGGAGGGCCAAGACCCTGCAGGTTTTCTTTCCAGCCGGTCACTAAAGCAGGTGATTTTAATGTTCAATACCTTCTAAAATTTGAGGGAAGGAGCTGATCAATTAAAATTACCTGCTGGAGAAACTGGTTGGAAACAAAACCTGCAGTGTCTCGGCCCTCCATGGCACGAGTTTGAGACCACTGACATAGTTGGTGGAGGGTGACCTGAACAACCATTTACAGCCACAGTGTCATCTGGTGGTTTTCATTAGCTTGCCTACCTCTGGTTTGAGCTCAGTTAGGCCAGTGGTTTTCAAACTGGGGGGAACACCCCTGAGAAGGGCCCGGTTCAATGGCACACTTTTCATTATTACCATATTTTTCGGACTACAAGCTGCACCGACCCGGGTCGGGAGTTCCCGGGAACAGGGGTGCCTACTGCCTATTGGCTCGTCCTCTGGGAGAGAAAAAGTTTTTGTTTTTTTCCTCCCAGTCCTACTATCCCTCGGGCCCTTGCCCCCCCACTCAATGCAAACAAGCACATAGGATCTTGTGGAGTGCGCGTGCTCCATGGGGGTGTGGCAGGGGGCGGTCACAAACATGACCTCCTTCTGTGGTACCCTGGGGCCCGCAAACTCCCCAGTTTTAATTACCCTTACTCACAGACACCTCACATTCATTTTTGGGGTGGCGGGACTCGTGTCACCCGGTGGGCAGAACTACTCAGTCGTGCTCAGCCGGCGATGTAGTTCTGCCCATGGTGTCACGCAGTTTCGGCTCCTCAATTTTAACTGCCTACACACACACATATCACACCTCATAACCCTCTTAGTTAGATGGGGGGGCGGGGATTAGGGGGTCCTATTACACCCCTGTTTTCTTGGACGCTCCCTGGGGCGGGGGG